>CM054178.1:7335000-7930000 GCA_028829895.1 Sinotaia quadrata
TTCTTTCGCTTTCATCCCTACAAATTGGTTTTAAGTGCTTAAAAATTGAACTGATTTTAATCTTCGTCAGATGAAGTTTTCGCAATTAAATAGGACGAATCTGTTAGTGTAAGAAATTTACTGCCCGATCCGAATTACGTCCCTTGAAAACATTGACACAGGATACACTTGAAACTGTCAGATCAATGTTGCCCACTTAATGAACACCCGAACTTGCGTCACTGGGCCTGGCTTAAGGGGTTTGAACTGAAGTGAAAAGAGGTAAGCAATTTGATATTCTTTCACCATTTCTATTTTAGTCTACTCAAAACATCAACAAAGACGTCTGTGGTGTGACCGCTTGTTTACTGAGGATTGAAAGTGTCTGAGTAATGATCACAATTTTAAAAATTGAGAAGAGAGAGAGAGAGAGAGAGAGAGAGAGAGAGAGAGAGAGAGAGAGAGAGAGAGAGAGAGAGAGAGAGAGAGAGAGAGAGAGAGAGAGAGAGAGAGAGAGAGAGAATTATTTGACTGATAAATGAACATTTCTCTCTCTCTTGAGAGAAAGAGAGAGATGTTCATTTATCAGTCAAATAATTTTAAACGTCCATCTGAATGAATCAATCTCGCTAGTCTCTCTCCCGGCTCTCTCTCTCATACACACACATGTGCATTTGCACACTCACCCCTCTTCCACAATTCTCCATCTACATCAACACACACACAGAGACACACACAGAGAGACACACACACAAACACACGAACGCATACACACGTGGAAATCCACACAAACACACACACACACACACACACACATCTCTGTACAGAAAGAGGCACACTAATTTGCATAAAACATACACGGCACACACGCGCGCGCGCGCGCACAATATGCAATCACACACCGATATCGGACCATCCTTGTTCATATACAGAAACTAATATTTAGGTTGTGCAAATATTCATTTTTCATTACAACCCTTTGGGAGAGCGTATAACTGTGTAGACTCTAGTATTCAAGACGAAACTAGTGAGGCAGAACCAGATGTCTTTGAGGCGCACTTGAAGTCGATAAAAGTTGTCTCTCTCAGAAACTCATCCCCTTTTTCGGTTTGACAGCGTTACCTGTAACTTCGATTACACGCACAGAAAACGAACTATGATAGCTACGCAACCCTTATCCTCTCACGCCATGGCCACGTGACCATCGACCTTGTGGAATATGACGCCTCTTGTTCATGAGCGAACGAATTATTTGGTCAGTGCTCAAAGTGTGCTTACAATGTTCCTCGGCGGCCGTCCGCGGAGCAGGAGTCAATCGCTGCTTTGCGTGCATGCGTGCGATTAGGTTCCTTGCAATCTGGCATCAAAGAAACAGACATGTTTCTATAGTGCTGTTTTTTGTACTACCATTATATATCTCCGAAATATATTTGGGAAAATTTTTGCATTCTTACATTATGTAGTGTATTTCGAACTACTTAATGTTTATTTAAGAAAATTAACATAGAAAAGAAAATGAAAGATTTAAACATCCAAGAAATATTGTTTTCATGACATTCATGTCTTCCATTTACGACCGATCTTGAATGTTCTTTAAGCGTGGGTGTTCTTTAAAAAAAAAAGTATCTTACTATTTTTGTGCTAAAGATGGAACATTTCTCAATGTTGACAAGGGACATTGTTTTGCATCTTTTCTTTGAATCACTCGACATTTACTTTATAAGCGCTCTGACATATCAGCTACAGAATCATGTTTTGAATTCTTTGTTTGAACGTTAAGCAAGATGTAAACAGTAGGTCAGTATCAACTTCTTATCGCGGGCATCTAAGGCGAAAACAACCACAACCATATCGTCCAGTTCTAGTTTATCTCAGTATCTTAGTATCCAGAGATCCAGAGTTAATTCCCCTACCCCCTCTCCCTCCCCCCCCACACACAGAGAATAATCAAGGTGCAGCAGGTGACACAGGGATGTCCATTACAACACCCACTCGATCCTTACTCGTTTACACAGGTGTCCTTTACTACTCTCCCTTGATCTTTACTCGTTCTGATCTACTGGTGCTTGTCGCTCAGCTCTTGAAATTTACATCTATTTCATCACTCTCTACTGACACAAGTTACGTCCTTTGAAAACGTTGACACAAGCACCGCACTAGCGTTATTTTGAAACTCGCATGCATATACTCGCCTACTTACTCGTCTGCTCACGTTCTTCTCGTTCACGCATCTTCGTACAGATTAACTACTCGTTCTCTTAGCCTCCTCTCCATTCACCCACCCTCAGCTCACTCAAACCCCTCTTTGCTTAAACCCATCACTGTATCTTACGTCCCGCAAAAATCTCCCCCAACCACCCACACACTCACACATACACACTGGCTTACGTTCTCATTCGCTAACCATACTTTACATTGATCTAAACACGTAGGCATTTCTGCTCACTCACGCGCTCACTCACTCGTTAAATCATTCATTCACTTGTTTAATCACTTATTCAGTCACTAAATCATTCAATCGCTAAATCATTTACTCACTTGATCACATACCCATTCATTTTCTTCTCGCTGCACCGTTCGTCAGCTCGTCATTCACTTTTGCCTGCACTTACTATACATCCCATTCACTCGCTCTCTCACTCACTATGACGTCACTCTAAGACGTACCGGACTCTGCAAGCCTCTTGTATTACACGTTTCTCGATCGGCGCTCTCCCATCTGCTGATAACGAAACTCTTAACAGACCTGCCCAGACTCACACTCACACTCTCACACACAAACAAGAACACACACATTTACGACTCACAAATGCACATTCATACACTCCCTCAAACATTGATACTAACTCACTGACTCTAGAAACACTTAACGTACTCAGCACTCACGCCACATTAAATTTACGCATGCGCACAAAGTGTGAAAATACTAATGCATGAGAGCCATCTTACAGCAAAGTCAAATGAACGCCAGGTAGGAATCGTGCCTTTCCTGTACTTGGCAAAGTACGCACATTCAAAGGGCAAAGTACGCACATTCAAAGCGGGAATGTACGAAGGTATGACAGAAACGTGTGGCAGAATTAATGGCCTTTAATGTTCTCAACGGAAATGAATATAAATCTGTGTTTCCTTTGTACTTAACACTACCAAGCGCACTACGCTAGATTGAACGGCTTGATTATCCGCTCTTTGTTTTTTTTTTTTGAGTAATTGCCGTTAGTTCTTTGTATAATGTTTTGTTGCTAGGGAACTTTGATGTATACATTCATTTGTGTTTACTGTATTCACGATCAACTCAAGGTAGATTTAACACAATTTTAAAATAAAACTGTTGTGCTAGGAGTACGAGCACAGAATCTAACTGATCAATGTTTAATGTAACTCAATTTTCCTTTGCGAAATTACAGTCATAACTCAAGAATTAAAGAAGCGAAGATAACTATGCTCTTAGTTGTTTCTTGATCGCTATATAAATGCATTCTAATTTTGTTTAGCATTCCACAAGAAACTATGGTCGATAAATACGTGATGCATTAAAGAAGGGAAAATTTGAAGAGCTGCTGTCCACATAACTCTTGAAATTTCATTTATCTAACTCACTGTCCCATAACTCTTGAAATTTCATTTATCTAACTCACTGTCCCATAACTCTTGAAATTTCATTTATCTAACTCACTGTCCCATTTCAAAGAAAACTGCATATACGTCCAGAGGTTTGAGAAATTTCCCTCAGATGAGCTTTATGAAAAAACAACCTAAAAACAACAACAGCAACAAAAACGTCCGGGACAACAATAAACGAGAACAAAACAATGAAAGCAACAAACAAAGATTAAAAAAAACAAACATCTGCGGAACAGCAACGAACGAGATTGATGAAAGGAATTAAAATCACATCGATCTTTGTTCTGAAAGTCTGATTACGTCAGGCCCTTTTCACGGTTTAAGAGTGAGACTATCAAAGATCGACAGTTTTTCACCCTTTCTCACAATCCCACGGACGTGGCTATCGGAGGCAATTTTCTGGGTGTTGATTAATGCATGATGCGGCGCAGCAGATCGGGGTGCTTGTCGTGAAATATGTGATGCTGGAGTCTGGCACTAGAATCCACTGACGAAATCCCAGTGCTAAGGAGGATGTGTTCGGGGCGTCATTTTCATGCAAATTATTGTCTGTTAATTTGACGCTTGCGCAGTCGATAAGTTCCTTCTGTCTGCTTTTTGTGTATTCGGGTTAACTATTTATACAGAATGCACGCACGCACGTAATGTGTGTGTGTGTGTGTGTGTGTGTGTGTGTGTGTGTGTGTGTGTGTGTGTGTGTGTGTGTGAGAGAGAGAGATAAAGAGAGAGAGAGAGATTGAGAGAGAACAGAGAAAATTTTTAAGTTTGCAGTTTACCAGACACGAAGAAGTACTCATTCTGAGAAGATTCATTCTCTGGACGTTTGCGAACGTTTCAATTCACTCCTCAGTATGTAGGCCTACATGCTTGTTGTCTATGAAATTATCCGGAACACAGTATATGCTTTATCCGGAAGTCCGGAAGCACAGTACACGCTTTAGCCTAGGACTCACCAAAATCGCTTTTTCTCCTCGGGAAAATAGTAGATGCTTTCCTAGTGCCAAACAAAATTACACTTTATGATCTCACGAAAAAGAAAATTGAAACAATCAAAGAAACAAACAATTTAGCGCAAAACTAGAAATTAAGGAAGTAAGCAAAGGTCAGAGGTCAGTGCTGTGCAGAAAAGGAGACGTTTTAAACTAATTTTTACACACACACACACACACACATGGAGGATTCGTTCGCTTATAATTATTCCCCTTTGTAGATCAATTACAGCGCGTAAAGGGACTATGAGAATAGCTGTTCTGACTGAACATTACTCCAAAAATAGCATAAACCATTCGTTCAGAGAGAGAGAGAGAGAGAGAGAGAGAGAGAGAGAAGATGAGAAAGAAAGATAGAGGAGACAATAAACAGTTTCAAAGAGAAAGAGGAGTCAAAGACAAAGCGAGAGACGGAAATAGAGTGAAGGAGACAGAAAGAGAAGAGAGAGAGACAGAAACAAAAAGGGACAAAAGCATGACCACGTTAATTTTGCTGCGTGAAATAAATAAATACGTTTTTCTCTTCCAACAGCATAAAGCATTTTGCTACAAAGACTTCCTGATCAACGAGCAAGACAAAGAATGTTTCAGATAAAAGACTAGAAAATAAAGGCCGGGGGGAGGGGATGGGGAGACTAAGAATAACCAGATAGGAAACAAACGTCAGCATGGGAGGTAACTGACATTTTAAGTAATAAAAACAGATTTGGTTTTATTGTTCTTGACGCAGGTCATTTCTTTGAAAAGGAAAATAAATGAAAAGAGCAGGCTTTCGTGAAGATAACATATGTCTTACTCAATCTTGCTGACAGTTAGGATTTAAGCCTTTTTTCTTTTTTCATTTTTTTCCCCACTGACCTTGCAGTTACAGTCGTTCTGTGAAACAGACGACTTGTGCATCTTTCTCTTGTTCTGTCAAAAAGTGTGTTGTGGAAACATATCATGACATTTTGTTCGCATGACCATTTATTTGTATGGGGAGATATTACTCTGCCATACACTACACTACACTAAATTATTCTACACTACACAACACGACACTACACTGCAATACAATACACTACAAGACACTACACTACACAACACGACACTACACTACTCTACAGTACACTACAAGACACTACACTACACTACCCAACACTACACTACACTACACTAAATTACACTACAAGACACTACACTACACAACAAGACACTACACTACTCTACACTAAAATAGACTACACTACAATACACTAAGCTACACTACAATATAATACAATACAATACAATACACGCGCATGTATCAACATAACTTTGGCTCATTTAAAGCATGATATCTATTTGTGATTTACATTCATTATACGCGTGCGTGCGTGCGTGTGCGTTAATATTTTTAAATTGTTTTGTACGTAAAATACATTATATACATGGTTAACCAAGACCTCTTTCGACATACGTATTTTTTCTTTCACGAAATCTATTTTGTCCCCGTAGTACCTATTTTCCTGTTCAGTTGTATGGTGAAGGAGCACATATATGAACTTCACCACACACTACTCAAATGAACACGTGCTCACATAGAACGCGTTTACAGGTAAGCATACATTAATTAATAAAGCAAAAGATGTCTTGAAGTTAAACAAAATAAGTGCAAGAAATAGTCCGTGACAAGCATACGAACATCTGATAAAACTAATCTGAATTTTTGCGATACATTCTGCAGCACACATCAAACAACTCCAACGACACTTCCGGTTTGAAAATAATTGTTATTTTATCTTTCATTCAACTAGTGGGCCAAGCTGCAAATATAATTTATACAAAGAAAATGCTGGAATGGCCAAGTTACCAATACGTCACATTTACTTTTGTATCTTTGGCCAAGTTACCAATACGTCACATTTACTTTTGTATCTTTGGCCAAGTTACCAATACGTCACATTTACTTTTGTATCTTTGGCCAAGTTACCAATACGTCACATTTACTTTTGTATCTTTGGCCAAGTTACCAATACGTCACATTTACTTTTGTATCTTTGGCCAAGTTACCAATACGTCACATTTACTTTTGTATCTTTGGCCAAGTTACCAATACGTCACATTTACTTTTGTATCTAAAGGAAATGTTGGAAGCGAATGAATTTACTTGAAGCACGCATCTGGCAAACACTATCATGGCTAAAACAAGTTATTTCATTTTCCTCAACGTCTAACCGTGGGCCTTTCTCAATCAAAAAAAAACTTGCGAGAAACTAAAGTGACGATCCGCGAGGGATACCGCCGAATATACTGTGTGTTTGCAGTCTCGATGTGCCGCAGTTTGCTTTGACGTCCGGCTCCTGTGACAACCGGAAGACTGTTCGACAAAACTCTTTAAAGTAGCCGCAAGTCAAAAGTGGCGGATATTGATTCCGGAGTTGATTCCGTACCAATGCCAACATTCTGCCTCTGGGTTCTTTTGCACCAAAAAATCAGAGAACAGCGAAGTGATGAAGCTGAAGAAAAGGGATAAACATTGAGGGGAAAATAGATTTATTAAAGTTTCAATTCCTGGAGGGGAAAATAGATTTATTAAAGTTTCAATTGAAGTTAGATCTCTTGCACTCGGCTGGGAGCGAATGGTTGCTAAGATACACTACCGGTCGTGTTAGCCAACTGTTAAGTATCAGTATCAGTAAGGTAACCATGTGGAATATGTTTGATCTGTGAGGACAGTCAACCTCGTCTGTTGATGCTCAGCTGATTTATTAGGAAACTGTATGCCTTTCAGAGAAAAACAAATGTGTACATCTTTACGTGCTCTTTACGTGTTTCAGTGAAGTGTTCACATCGACAATTTTCACAGTGATATAGACGACTAGAGTGAATAACTTTGTGGCTTGTTCCTGCACGTCGTATCTGTATAGATCTCTACACCAGTGGTCCCCAACCTTTTCATCGCCGCGGACCGGTCAACGCTTGATAATTTTGCCGCGGACCGGTCAACGCTTGATAATTTTACGGCGGCCCGATGATGTGGGGGGACGTTGATTGTTTATATTTTAGATTGTTTTGATTTAATAATTTTAATTTAATTGTATTTAAACGTGCCTTCAAATTAAAATACAGCTACACCAAAAAATGAATATAAAGTGATTTAACATTTTAACTCACTAGAACGCTAAATCAGAGAGAACCCTGAGCTTGTTTCTTTGCAACGAGAGGGTTTCATCTGGGGGTAATAGGAGACAATTACACCCGAAGTGAGTTGCTTATGTCCATCCGTTGTTTTGTTTTGGTTGCTGTCACTGCAGAAAACCCCGCTTCACACAAATAGGATTCGGAAATGGCAATACGGATTTAAGTGCTGTGGTGGCCGTTGTTGTATTGGCAGGTGAGGGGGTTTACAGAGCCCAGGATAATACCACATCGTCTGTACTTTGTGTGTATGTGCGCCCAGGATGTTCACTCCCCACCCTGTAATGTTCACCAGTGGTGTTGTTGTTGTCGTTGGCACTGTTGTTGTTGATGTCCCCGGTAGCCGTTGGACTGTATGTAGGTGGGTGTTGGCGGCAAGCATTAGTTGAATTAGATCCGCAATGGGGTGGTTATAATATCCCCACTGCATGTGATGTTGCTCCCTGTGCTGCCACCGTTGTTGTTGTTGTTGTTGTCGGCGGTGGTTGTTGTCGCAGCGCTGCCGTTGTTGTGGATTCTGTTGTTGTGGCTGTAGTAGATGATACTGTTGTTGTCGTCTGATGTGTTGTGGCGGGCGCCTTCTTTTTTATTTGGGGCTCCGTTCTCGTGTGTCTGTAGTGGTTGTCTTTGTTGCAGTCCCTGGTGGTGACTCTGGCTGTGGATTGGGGGCAGTTGGTTTAGTCGTTGTTGTTGTTTCTTATGGTGTAGTTGGAGCGTTGTCGACTTCTGTTTCGGTCTTTGCGTCAGTTGTCTTCGCTTCTTTTTCTGTTTGTATTTTTCTTTCTTGCGTCTTGATATGTACCGTTTGTGTGCTGGAGATTTTTTGGCGTTTCTTCTTATTTTCGGTGGTAGTTGTTTTAATTTCTTTTTCTTTGCTGATAGAGCTTGTAGTCTGAGTTTCCTTATTATCAGTTGTGGGTTTTGGTGTTTGCGAGAATGCCTGGCTGATTTCTTGTTTTGCTGTTTGAGTTGAATTCACTCTGGCCGTAGGTGGAATTTTCCAGATGATGTTGGTGTTTATTCCACTTTCTCTTGTAGTGGCTTGTAGAGTTTGGGTGGAAACGTGGCTTTTTCCTTTGACTGTTTGAGTTGTGCCGTCTTCCTGTGTGGGTTTTCGCGTTGTTTTCTCCTTTTCCGTTTGTGAAGAGCGTGTTTTTGTTGTCGGCGTTATTTTCCAGAAGATGTCTGTCTGTGTTTCACAGTCTGTTGATGTAGTTTTTTTTTTTCGTGTTGCCTTGTCAGGTGCTTGTTTAAAATCTTATGGAGACCAATTGCAGTTAAGATGGCTTGTTGTCTAGTGTAAGTTCATCTTCTGTTTTTGTGTGTAAGAGGGTCAACAGCAAATTAGTGAACGCATTTTTTAGTTCAACGTTTTTAGTTTCTAGTGTGAAGGTGAAGGGGGTAACTTTTCGTATGCCCCCATTTTCGGTTGGTTTGCTGATTTCACAGCAGTATTTTGTCCAGTCTTCTCCTTTGTACTTCTTAATGTTTGCATCTCTTCAAGCCTCTTTTGCCGTATCTGTCTCAGCTGTGATATGCGCTCGTTTGTGAAACAGAAAGGGCCGTCCGTGACTGACTCAGAATCGCGTAAAATGTCACTTGGTGGAGTGGGCAGTAGTGGCATTTTTGCCAGCCCTGAAAAGGGCTGAGTCTTAGTGCTGGTTTGTCTGGTGTGGCGCTTTGACATGACTCTCCTTCCGGCGGTCCAATGGATGGAGTGCGTTCGTCGGTGGTCCGAAGCGAAGTGTGTTGGTGTGGTTGGGAAGTAGCGCTCGAATTCTTTAAAAGCAAAGACAGATGATCGTGCACCAACTGGGAGAATGAATGCTCAGACTCAATTTCGTCCATGGAAAGTCGCACAAACCCGAAAGAAATACACCAGAGTAAAAATAAAATTGGGGGGCCCTGTACCATTTGGTCCGCGGACCGGTACCATATGGTCCACGGACCGGTACCGGTCCGCGGACCGGGGGTTGGGGACCACTGCTCTACACAACTACTTTACACTTTAACACAGAGTTCAACAGTCCATGCATTGAGAGAAGGTACATCGACTGGAAAAAATCCCATCAATCGCGGTAGGTCGAGAGCCCATGATCACAACTGACTTTTCGAGCGAGAGTTCAATACCGAGACCTTTTGATCAGTTACCTCCCTTTATAGCATATAAACCTTCACTGCCGAGACCTCTTCACCAGTTACCTCCCATTTATAGCATAATTATAAGCCTTCACTGCCGAATCCTCTTCACCAGACAGCTCTATTTATATAGTATATAGTATAAACCATCACTGCCGAAACCTCTTGACCAGTCACCTCCCTTTATAAGTATAAACCATCACTGCCGAGACCTCTTGACCAGTCACCTCCCTTTATATAGTATAAACCATTACTGCCGAGACAGATGAAAAGCGTGCGATGCAAACGAGCGTGCAATAATGCGAAGTATATCGGGACGAAGCCGACCACACAACGTCCGCTTTTTCAGTTAAAATACGTACCATTGTCTTTCAAAGCTTTTCTTCCAAATTCCCAATGACGACTGATGCATTTGCTCGGTGGAGCGACGGGACCTGAGTGTTTCGTTTCATTACACATCATTGGCAAACTGAACGACGTCCTAGCCAATCCGTACGTCACACACGTAATACCCAATTCTACTAACATGTTTGACTTTAACGGCTGACTAGTCCGTCTAAGTGTGCATTTCACGTTTCTGCCGTAAAAGACGTTAATATTCCGTAGCTGAATAGACGGCGAATTGGCGTCTTTGCATCTTGACCAAAGCAAAATCTGCTTTAGTCTTCAGTCAAGTGCAATATATAAAGCAATTTCTTTGTCTAGAGCACTATATAAAGACATTTCTTTGTCTAGAGCACTATATAAAGACATTTCTTTGTCTAGAGAACGGATAACTAGTTAAAAGGATATAGGTATGTAGACAACCACATAAACAACCACGCCAGTCACGATGTGAGGCGAAATTAAAAGAAATTAATTTCAAAGAAGTTTGAATATTCGTATGCAACATCTATCTATCTATCTATCTATCTATCTATCTATCTATCTATCTATCTATCTATCTATCTACCTACCTACCTATCTATCTATCTTAATAGAAACAATGAAGAAAAACTATGCCAACAGGTTTCAAGATGTAAGAAATGTAAGTTTTACCTCCGATACATCTGCCTTCTTGTTTGATGACGTTATTTGTGGGGGTCTAAATCTTATTCCACAATGTTACCAAACAGCAAGCAGTCTTAAGACCCAAGACACTGATAGTTCGTTTGGTAAGGGAGTATTTCGAGTCTGCGGTGTTTCAAAATAAGCGGTAAATAATAACTTGTTAAAAAGTGCTTGCACTAAAGCAGTGGTCCCCAACCCCCGGTCCGCGGACCGGTACCGGTCCGTGGACCATATGGTACCGGTCCGCGGACCAAATGGTACAGGGCCCCCCAATTTTATTTTTACTCTGGTGTATTTCTTTCGGGTTTGTGCGACTTTCCATGGACGAAATTGAGTCTGAGCATTCATTCTCCCAGTTGGTGCACGATCATCTGTCTTTGCTTTTAAAGAATTCGAGCGCTACTTCCCAACCACACCAACACACTTCGCTTCGGACCACCGACGAACGCACTCCATCCATTGGACCGCCGGAAGGAGAGTCATGTCAAAGCGCCACACCAGACAAACCAGCACTAAGACTCAGCCCTTTTCAGGGCTGGCAAAAATGCCACTACTGCCCACTCCACCAAGTGACATTTTACGCGATTCTGAGTCAGTCACGGACGGCCCTTTCTGTTTCACAAACGAGCGCATATCACAGCTGAGACAGATACGGCAAAAGAGGCTTGAAGAGATGCAAACATTAAGAAGTACAAAGGAGAAGACTGGACAAAATACTGCTGTGAAATCAGCAAACCAACCGAAAATGGGGGCATACGAAAAGTTACCCCCTTCACCTTCACACTAGAAACTAAAAACGTTGAACTAAAAAATGCGTTCACTAATTTGCTGTTGACCCTCTTACACACAAAAACAGAAGATGAACTTACACTAGACAACAAGCCATCTTAACTGCAATTGGTCTCCATAAGATTTTAAACAAGCACCTGACAAGGCAACACGAAAAAAAAAAACTACATCAACAGACTGTGAAACACAGACAGACATCTTCTGGAAAATAACGCCGACAACAAAAACACGCTCTTCACAAACGGAAAAGGAGAAAACAACGCGAAAACCCACACAGGAAGACGGCACAACTCAAACAGTCAAAGGAAAAAGCCACGTTTCCACCCAAACTCTACAAGCCACTACAAGAGAAAGTGGAATAAACACCAACATCATCTGGAAAATTCCACCTACGGCCAGAGTGAATTCAACTCAAACAGCAAAACAAGAAATCAGCCAGGCATTCTCGCAAACACCAAAACCCACAACTGATAATAAGGAAACTCAGACTACAAGCTCTATCAGCAAAGAAAAAGAAATTAAAACAACTACCACCGAAAATAAGAAGAAACGCCAAAAAATCTCCAGCACACAAACGGTACATATCAAGACGCAAGAAAGAAAAATACAAACAGAAAAAGAAGCGAAGACAACTGACGCAAAGACCGAAACAGAAGTCGACAACGCTCCAACTACACCATAAGAAACAACAACAACGACTAAACCAACTGCCCCCAATCCACAGCCAGAGTCACCACCAGGGACTGCAACAAAGACAACCACTACAGACACACGAGAACGGAGCCCCAAATAAAAAAGAAGGCGCCCGCCACAACACATCAGACGACAACAACAGTATCATCTACTACAGCCACAACAACAGAATCCACAACAACGGCAGCGCTGCGACAACAACCACCGCCGACAACAACAACAACAACAACGGTGGCAGCACAGGGAGCAACATCACATGCAGTGGGGATATTATAACCACCCCATTGCGGATCTAATTCAACTAATGCTTGCCGCCAACACCCACCTACATACAGTCCAACGGCTACCGGGGACATCAACAACAACAGTGCCAACGACAACAACAACACCACTGGTGAACATTACAGGGTGGGGAGTGAACATCCTGGGCGCACATACACACAAAGTACAGACGATGTGGTATTATCCTGGGCTCTGTAAACCCCCTCACCTGCCAATACAACAACGGCCACCACAGCACTTAAATCCGTATTGCCATTTCCGAATCCTATTTGTGTGAAGCGGGGTTTTCTGCAGTGACAGCAACCAAAACAAAACAACGGATGGACATAAGCAACTCACTTCGGGTGTAATTGTCTCCTATTACCCCCAGATGAAACCCTCTCGTTGCAAAGAAACAAGCTCAGGGTTCTCTCTGATTTAGCGTTCTAGTGAGTTAAAATGTTAAATCACTTTATATTCATTTTTTGGTGTAGCTGTATTTTAATTTGAAGGCACGTTTAAATACAATTAAATTAAAATTATTAAATCAAAACAATCTAAAATATAAACAATCAACGTCCCCCCACATCATCGGGCCGCCGTAAAATTATCAAGCGTTGACCGGTCCGCGGCAAAATTATCAAGCGTTGACCGGTCCGCGGCGATGAAAAGGTTGGGGACCACTGCACTAAAGGACAATAAAACAATGAGGACTCCCGCTATATCACTTTAATCTCCTATTGTTCAACGCAGTTTGAAACACACACACACACACACACACACACACACACACACACACACACACACACACACACACACACACTCATTTTATATATACATTTGAATAAATGTTCATCATAAGTTTATTAAATGCCTTGGAAGCACTTTAGATGTATGAGCCTTAAACTGTTAGAAATAAAATGAACTCAAATTGCTCACGAGATTTCAGAGGAAACAAACCCACTCTTAAAGTTGAAAAGAAATACCAGAAGTAATAATAGTATATGGTTGTGCATGCTTGTGAGTAACATTTTAAGTTTTCGACTTCTAATTGTATAAGATTGTAGGCTTCAGTTTTTGTCATGCAAGAACTGCTTTGAGAATAAAGACGATTTTCTGTGTTATTAATGGGATCATTTCTGTCGGCTATTTCTTTGTGGTCCCTAAAGATCAGAAATGGTCAGTTTATCAGGTTTCGCATGTACGCACCCAAGCAGAACTGGATCACAACAGAAGCAATATGATGAGGGATATCGGTTGATTGGTGTCCGATACCGTATGTTAGCGACCAATTGGCCGAAGGCACGTTATTAGTGCATGTCCACTAACTTAGCCACTGTTGAAGGGTCAAATTCACCAATCACAGAAGCACTTAATAATACTAAATTAGCCAGTGCTGAAGGGTCATAATCACCAATCACAGAAGCACTTAATAATACTAAGTTAGCCACTGTAGAAGGGTCATATTCAACAATCACATTATTAATTAGTTCTGAATTTTGGAAGGAGTGACTACCGATTGATTGATATGGTCATAAAGAGATTTTTAGAAACAGTCTTAAAACCGCCAGTACTCTGCAATCCCAGCAGAGAAATTGTGTAAAAAGTAGTCTTCATTTCATGGTGGGTCAAAAAAATATATCACCTGTACAATTAAGCTTTCACATTAAAAGAATGTGATGATTTTCTCATTCCAGGTTAACCAAGTCTCTTGTTCGTTTCAGTATAAATAAATTGTTCTCTTTAATCTTAATATTAATTAATTAATAATTTTAGATAGATAGATCAACAGATAGATAATTTCTCGACTATCACTCCAACCCATTATCATTCACTCGTCCAGAAGTCAAGAGGCGGTACTGTCTGGCAAGTATTGATGACGTCACACTCTTGTCATGTTACCCATCAATGTTCTTCCATCTAGAACCAGAGCTTTCAAAGCTCATGTTAAGAATTATGAACTCTGATAATCCAAATGAAGGATACTGGTCTGCGAATTATAAGTTTCGGGATGTACGTTAAAACTTTCTTTACACAAAAGCCCAGAGAGTCCCTAATTGTAGCAAAGTTGAAACAGTGCAGCTTCGCACAATGATCTCCCTTAGCAGTGACAAGAGTAATCATTGCGCAGCGCTCTTTGAACTTTATCCTCCACGTAGCTAAGTTCCTGAGACACGCACAGATATGGTTTTGCAGGGTGTCGCTCGTGTGGGAATTATAAACTGGCTAACCAGACCAACACACACCTGCATATCGGGACAGTTCTTCTTTATGGCAGAATGATGTCAAGTAGCCATCACTTGTCTGCCAGGAAGTGCTTGAAGATTATGACTGATTCTCTGCCGTGCAGCCTTGGCTTAAGGGCACGCCATAAAGCTTCTTTCTTCGCGCGTGTGTGTGTGTGTGTGTGGGGGGGGGGGGATAAGTAGTAATTGTATTTGAGTAAAGAGGTCTCGTTAAACGCAGTGGCGTTAGAATGTGCGGGACTTTGTAATGTTTGCTATCTCATGTAGATTATTCGTTGTGGAGCGATAGGAAGACAGAGTCAACATTAGTTATAACATCTAGCAGTTAATATTTAGCACTATTACATCTGAATGAAATGAATTAAAGTTTTCTCAGCACCTTGTTTTAATTTTGTGCTTAATTATCTCCCTCTGACTGTCTGTCGTCATCTCGTCCCGTCGCCCTTTCAAAACTACACAAACACATACACGCATGCACCTCTGTCTCTGTAACTAACACTCTCTTTTCTTTCTATCGCTGATTTAGGTCTTTCCCTTAACAATTGTCTTCACCATCTGCATATGTCAAAGTTGCATTTGACCCACCAACCTTTTAGTACTGACTAATGATTATAAGTAAAATCCATTAAGGAAATTGTATTCATCAGAGAATCTGTAAGCTTTTCTTCCATAAGTACGAATGACTGGAGTCATTGCGGTGTTGTTAACGCTGAGCAAACATCATTCGCTGTCACATATAAATGACTCACATCCAATTTAGTTTACTTTCGTATTTTGGTTTAATAACATTCATGATTCATCACTTCTGTCATACAATGGGTTATGTAGCCCACACCAAAGTGTGATCCCCTCTAAAAATAGACTACACATAAACCTACCTTCTAAAAAAACTTACCCTTTTCAACAGGCTGGAAACATACCTGAGTGTTCCAGACAACTCACTAAACTAACCAATCAAAGAGCAGCTCAGCCACATGAATGAATGTACCCAACACTCTCCTGTAAATCGTTAGTCAAATGTAGCTGACCACTGAGGCAACATGTAGTTTGTATCTTGGTGTTATCAACATATAATCATCTACTAACCTTAACGCGTGTTATCAACATATAATCATCTACTAATCTTAACGCGTGTTATCAACATATAATCATCTACTAACCTTAACGCGTGTTATCAACATATAATCATCTACTAACCTTAATGCATGTTATCAACATATAATCATCTACTAACCTTAATGCGTGTTATCAATAGGGCAGGAAATCGTCCTCTGTATATATTAATGCTGAAAGTATGCAGTTTTGCTTGCCTAATATTATATTCATTATTATCTCTTGACATTAACTTTATTTCATATTGTTATATTTTATTTATGATATTTAATATATATTTAAATATATGATGACAATGTAGTAAGAGTGCTCTGTCAGAGAACACACAAGGACACATTTTTAGCCCACGTGTATTTTACTGGTAGATTGGCACTTCATCTTGCATGTCACTTTCTTGGATGTTCGTTTGATGAGTGCTGACCTGCAAGCCACACAAGAGCAGCTTGACCCATGGGATAAAGGACCAGTTTGTGCCTGGTAATGACATTCACTGAGGTCCTAGGGTACAGGTCAGGGTATCTTAAGCTATGTATTTATAAATTCACAACTGCACAACTTCAGTCAGGTTGTAGACAACGTTACCAAAGTACTTTATAGTTCACTCAGAAAAACATTCAGTGTTCTCTAATAAACTCATTTATAGTTCACTCAAAAAAAAACATTCAGTGTTCTCTAATAAACTCATTTATAGTTCACTCAAAAGAACATTCAGTGTTCTTTAATAAACTCATTTATAGTTCACTCAAAAGAACATTCAGTGTTCATTAATAAACTCATTTATAGTTCACTCAAAAGGACATTCAGTGTTCTTTAATAAACTCATTTATAGTTCACTCAAAAGAACATTCAGTGTTCTTTAATAAACTCATTTATAGTTCACTCAAAAGAACATTCAGTGTTCTTTAATAAACTCATTTATAGTTCGTTCATACGAACGAACCCAATAACTACCACAGTGCCAAAGGACTTAAATGAATATCTCCTATAACACCACATGGTCGTGATTATGAACTTAAATAATATATAAATAATAAACACACATATGCATACGCACATGTAAATACGCACATGCATACACACATAAAACATTGTTATCAGTCTTATGTGTTGATTTTATCATAAATCCCATTTTCTATAATGTATTGCATGTGTGTGTGTGTGTGTGTGTGTGTGTGTTCGTATACAAATGCATATATTATGCATACAGACAAAAACACAGATACAAACACACACTTTGCAAACTATTAAAAAAAGACAATATAACTCTTGGAAAGAAAATAATACAAACTGCCTTTACATTAAAAACATAACCTCTCCAGAATATGAACATGATATGTCATTTTAGATTAAAGTTTTAAAAAATAATTTTATATTTTCTGTTTTGTTTACAAAATAGAACTGAATAATAAATAAGGATATTTAAGAGAGGAAGCAAGTGGCCATTTGAATTTTATAGAGAAGAATATAAAGGGTTAATGTATCATACCCTCATCGAGGCGTGAGGCAAAACCCTACCCCCCCCCCCACACATATTAATTAAATCTTCTTCCTCCTTCCTCTTTCAACACTTATCTATTTTCGTACTCTCTCCCGTGTCCTATTCCGACCATCCCCTTGCCCCTCCCCTTCCTTTTTCCATTCAATTTGACACGGATTAGCAATGACGAGTTACGAAGTGAACATTTTCCTGGTCCCCACAAAGGAATGCATTGACAGTTTAAATGTTTCATTTTGAATTTCGTCACGTTTCCTTCTCTCTGATGCCCAGATGAAGAGTGACTTTGAAAACATTTCCCTTCCGTCTACATGAATTTTCTCCTATTATCATGTCGTTCTTCAAATTGTTTAGGGGCTGAATGCTCAAAGATAACCACAGACTCTTAGTCTATTTTACTAGCTGTCAGACTGAGCACAATGGCTTCCTGCTAACAGGTCGATCTTCAACGTGTTTAGATGCTGGATACTCAAAGATAACCAGAGAAACGTAATGTATTTTACTAGCTGCCAAACTGAGCACAATGGCTTCCGAACATGGCACCAGAACATTTTCTTAAATCTCTCGATAGTTTCTTTCTCACAGAAATCGCAACAGGCCTTCCCGACATGCTACTGTGAGGATTTCCGCTTCTCAACTTTATTCTGAGATGGCATTCTGCATGTCTGTAATGCATGTGGATGTGATTAGTTCCTTGTAGTGTTGGCGGTTGTGTTGCTTTCGAAATGAACTCTAAAAATATCAAGTTCTAGAACATTAACTGTTCACTGACACCACCAACATTAACTAAAAATATCAAGTTCTAGAACATTAACTGTTCACTGAACACCACCAACATTAACTAAAAATATCAAGTTCTAGAACATTAAATGTTCACTGAATACCACCAATTGAGAATACCGGAGTTTACAAACGAAACTTTAACAATATCAAGTCTCAATACTGAATGTCCATCTGATAACAATATCACATCACTAAGTACTGCATGTCCATCTGATAACAATATTACATCACTAAGTACTGAATGTCCATCTGATAACAATATCACATCAAGTACTGAATATCCATCTGATAACAATATCACATCGCTAAGTACAACTACTTAAGCAGTCTCGGACACTAATCGTAAAATTAGCACATTCAAAATGATTTGTGATACATAATGCCATATCAAATAAATAACTATATTTACTAAATGGAGAATAAATAAAATTAATTTACAATATAATAATACACCAATAAAAATAAATTTTACAAATAAGAATAGTGACACCAAAGGCAGTCCTGTTCTATTATTTGTACTTGTTGGTTATTTATGATATACGTTTCCATTGGTACTTAATATGCTGTCATATGTAGTAGACAGGGAGTTAATGTTATCTATTATTGGCTCGTCATATGTGCATGCAGCTTGCGTGCGTGCGTGTGTGTGTGTGTGTGTGCATGAGTTTGTATAAAATACATACAATACACATAATAAAAATATTCGTTTCTTCCTTAAAACAAAAGATGCGAATGTACAAAACTACAAAAGCAAGTCCAAACGATTTCCAGACTTCTGAAGACTGTGTTTTTTCTTCTTTCCTTCCTTTGCTCTGCACGAATTCCTCCAGTGCTTGTGAGGTGGGGGGAGGGCTGTCTGAGGAAGCTTTTGAGGGCACGACCCCCTCCTGGCTTCCTTTCA
Organism: Sinotaia quadrata; assembly: GCA_028829895.1. Lineage (NCBI taxonomy): Eukaryota > Metazoa > Mollusca > Gastropoda > Architaenioglossa > Viviparidae > Sinotaia > Sinotaia quadrata. Next base: position 7,354,222 of record CM054178.1, read on the forward strand.
CTCAGCTCTGACTCCACTTCTCATCGCCGACGGAGAAAATTGCACATTGCACAAACCCTTCGTGTTTGATCTGTGACCGGACTGATCGATCTACAGCCCGCTGACCATAAAAGGCCAGATGAAATTAAGATTCGTTTTCCGAGCGACTTCATTAATATTTGAATAACGCCTCAGTGCACTGAGCCTAATGCCTTACATTTCGCTGGATTATCGCAGCATTAGTACGTGTACACTATGCCTTGCACCATTTGCTAACAAATTTGCGTACACCAGGACTCGGCAACCGGCTAGCAAAGTTACGTACACCAGGATTCGGCAACCGGCTAGCAAAGTTACCTACGTATACCAGGACTCGGCAACCGGCTAGCAAAGTTACGTACGCCAGGATTCGGCAATCAGCTACTAAATCTATGTACAACAGGACTCAGCAACCAGTTAGTGCGTCTATGTACTCTTGAACTCGATCATTGGCTAGCAAATCTTTGTACGCCATGTTGTTATCCATCGCTTAGAAAATCTTAGTAAACTAGGACCCAACCATCAGTTAGCAAATCTTAGTAAACTAGGACCTAACCATCAGTTAGCAAATCTTTGTAAACTAGGACCCAACCATCAGTTAGCAAATCTTTGTAAACTATGACCTAACCATCAGTTAGCAAATCTTTGTAAACTAGGACCCAACCATCAGTTAGCAAATCTTTGTAAACTAGGACCCAACCATCAGTTAGCAAATCTTTGTAAACTAGGACCCAACCATCAGTTAGCAAACCTAATGACACTGGGACTCACATAATGACTTGCAGAACATTCTCATCATGTCTCACCCGCCGGCAAGGAAAACTATTTACACCAGAACTCAATAACTGGTTTGCTATACCCAACCATCTCACCCATTGACCGGCAACGTATTACGACACCAAACCTCATGCACTGACCGGCAACGATTTGTACATCACAATTTTACACATTGGTTGGAAATGTTATGCACTACACGTCTTCAAAATAATTTAAATAATGAATGATATGAAAGGTATAAGGCAGGTTAGAAAACCATTATACTAGGTTATACAGACCACTTCTCACTCATTAGCTGGCAAAGTTATACAGACCACTTCTCACTCATTAGCTGGCAAAGTTATACAGACCACTTCTCACTCATTAGCTGGTAAAGTTATGCCTTACCCTAATGAATTTCCTTTCAGATACATATTTGTCTTGTAATTATAGGCAGTGACAACAGTTATAGGATCTCACAACAGTTTGAAAATTAGCAGCAACAGTTAGTTCAATGAGTGAGGTGAATTAGCACCATCTTCGTTAAACATAGTTATTGAACGGTATCGTTACAGTATGTCCGTATGCTATAATAAGGTCATCTTAAATATCCAAATGGGAGAATTACAGGTCATCTTAAATATCCAAATGGGAGAATTACAGGTCATCTTAAATATCCAAATGGGAGAATTACAGGTCATCTTAAATATCCAAATGGGAGAATTACAGGTCATCTTAAATATCCAAATGGGAGAATTACAGGTCATCTTAAATATCCAAAAGGGAGAATTACAGGTAATCTTAAATACCTAAATTTGGAGAATTACAGGTAGTCTTTAATACCAGGATTTGGTATGTAACAAGAAATTTTAATATCGGTTTTTGGTATATTATCTTAAAATCCTAAATGTGTCATATTACATGTAACTTAATAAATGCATTCGATCAAACAAGTTGTTTGTTCTCTTACTGAATCATCGGTAATCAATGAACAGTGAGGACTGCAACTGATACCTCGTCACTGACTGCTTAGTGATGTAGACATTCATGACAATCCAATGATCTAATTTATTGGCTAAACTTCTAACTCGAGAAGTGCACACAGACCAAATGAAAGAAACATAACAGTATGAATGCAGAAATTATTTATTCATTAAGTGAGTTAGTAGATAATTGTGATACTGAGTGTTTTCTTCTAGTGCTCTTTGCAGTACCAGAACTGCTACTCAATCAATCTATCAATCTATCAATCAATCAATAATCAATCAATCAATCAATCAGTCTACCTGTCTGTCTATCTTTCTATATGTCTATCTGTATGTCTGTCTCTCTGTCTGTCTATCTATCTATCTATATATCTATCTATCTATCTATCTGTCTGTCTGTCTGTTTGTCTGTCTAATGTGCGTGCAATGTTTGTGTGCTTAAATTTATTTCATCTTTTTTTCTACACAATAACAATGATAAAACTAGTCCAGTGGAAGAAGAAAACATAAACTTAGTTTACTGTGGGCTTTATTTCATGTTTTTTCAAGGAATTAGGTGGTGGTGGTGGTGGGGTGGAGGTTGATTTCTATATTGCTAATATTTGAATATGTCGTATTATTGCTATGTTTTCATGCCTTTGGTTGGCTGAAGTTCTCATTTGAACCGGAACGACATACCTTCGTTGATGACCATTTTTAAAAACCTGTTCATTTCAGTTAGAGCATTGTCCAACACGTATAAGCAGGTAATGACCTCAACTGACTCCAAACTTGCATACGATACCCAGTTTATTTGCTAGTGTCAATTTCAGCAATGGGCTGAGAGAAAAGGATAGAGTGGATTAAGTGATTTCTTTTATGGTTGGAATTAAATCCCTTTGATTTAAGCGATGAGAGGCGTGATGACGCCCTACTAAAGTCACACTCTGAAGTACGTCAATAGTTCTTTGAGTGGAAGTAGCCGAGAGCTACATAATTATGACCTTTTAATCCTTGTATTATTTGAGAGGTAGCCTGGTAGCGTTGTATCTTTGATGTAGCCTAAAACTTCCTTTTAGTGCAGTGTGTACTCTCATTAAATTTTTTTTCCGAACCATAACATTTTTTTTTTGGGGGGAAGCACAACAAAACCAAATGTCGGTACAACGACTCTATATACGAGTTATGTTTATATTGTATCACTTTATATTAATGATGGGTCCAAATTGTTTATTTTGTATCACTTTATATTAATGCTGGGTCCAAATTGTTTATCTTGTATCACTTTATATTAATGCTGGGTCCAAATTGTTTATCTTGTATCACTTTATATTAATGCTGGGTCCAAATTGTTTATCTTGTATCACTTTATATTAATGCTGGGTCCAAAATGTTTATTTTGTATCACTTTATATTAATGCTGGGTCAAAAATGTTTATCTTGTATCACTTTATATTAATGCTGGGTCCAAAATGTTTATCTTGTATCACTTTATATTAATGCTGGGTCAAAAATGTTTCAGTATCCTCCGGATATCGTACACTCTCCACTGAGACTGCAATGATCCAAACATCCTGGTTGACCTAGATTTAAGAAGCATTCAAAATGATTGGCATGAACTCTACAGGGTGTTGGAACCACTAATACTACACTCTCTGCTTAGCAATTAAATTCTCTTGTGTCAAGTTAGAACCACTAATACTACACTCTCTGTTTAGCAATTAAATTCTCTTGTGTCAAGTCAGTTGCAAAGATAAAGTGTAATGGTCCTCCATTGCATTCATATTTATTTTAAATATATACAAACACACACACACACACACACACACACACACACACACACACACACACACACACACACACACTCATTTCTAATTAGACTGTATATATATATGCAGATGGTGCATAATGCGTACAAACATCTCTAGATAGAGACACCTAGCATTATTTAAATGTAGAAAATAGAGGGAAGGAAATACAGCGTGTCAACAACTTATTGTACTTAACTCATAAGAGACCCCACTTTATTCTACCCCTTTCCAGTCTAGTATCTTTCAAGTCTACTCTAGATGAAGCTATATGTTGCTAAAAGCCTTCCGTCTCAGCTAACTTAGAAATACTCGAACATTCTCAGCCACCACCACCGAGACTTCCAGCCTCTGTCAGTCCTTGGTTTGTTCTAGAATGAGTTCTTATATATGTAGCCTCAGTTTTCCCCCTCCCCCCACTGTGTTTCATAGCCCTATGACGTATATATCACTCAAGTTGCAGTTCTGTGGTAATTCTCACTGTCTGCTTGGGGTAAAAACAAACAGTTTTAATCCTTCAACGTTGTAAATTTACTGAAATAAATATTTTATTAACATAGATCTATTTTCCTGAAACAGCTTCGTGTTGTAATAAAATATCTCGTAGGTTGCCTTTTCTGAAACATTCTTACATCACTTTTGATTTTGTTAAAAAATGTTATTTGTTAAAATAATTTACAGCTCTTCTTCATTTTACAAGGTTGGTAATTAACAGACAAGTAACATCAGACTGTTCACTGTCTACATAACAACACTTATGCAGCAACGGACACAAAAAATCACCGGTGTCGAATATCTTACCTAGAAAGTGAAAAGCTCATTTAATTTATTTTTGCTGTCTACTAAGCTATAAAACGCATTACAATACTTTACCAGGTTATATTGTAATTCTTACAATATCTTATGTCTTTGTTCTTACTTTAGTAAGACAAACCATACACTATATGACATGGAATAGATGTTGTGATTATTACTTGCTCTTACGATGTCTTAATGCAATGATCTTACAATGTCTTAGTGCAATGATCTTACGATGTCTTAGTGCAATGATCTTACGATGTCTTAGTGCAATGACACGATTTAGTAATAGTTAAAATAAATAACTACTTGCACGTGACCAATCTTTATTATAAAACTAAAGATGACAGTCACATAACTCTTTAACAACATTATAATAACAAAATCTGTTCCATGTCATGGCTAAACGCTAAGGGAATAAAAGCACCATAACTAAACAGTAAAGGAATGAAAACACCCCATAGGTAATCAGTAAAGGGATGAAAATATCCCCATAGGTAATCAGTAAGGGAATGAAAACAACGTAACTAAATACTAAGGGAATGAAAACATCATAACTAAACAGCAAGGGAATGAAAACACCATAGATTAACAGTAAATAAATGAAAACACCATATGTAAACAGTAGTCAAAAGATCATTTATTATAAATATTAAATAATATAGCAGTTAAATGTTCGTTTACACTCGCTGATATGCATCGTTGGTATAAAATATAAATCTAGTCTTGACATGTCAGGCAAGACTTCTGACAGACAGATCAATAGAGAGGTAAAGATTCAGATCTAGCCACACTCATTCACGCTTAAGCAAGACTGCTTATAAAATTTCCTAGAATTTGTTCATTTAACTGGTGATTTTAATTAGTTATTTTTTTTAATGAAAGTAAAGTAAAAGGCCATTGAGAATATTACAGTACTACAGAGCCTGTAAATTTTACAGTAGACGTGAACTCTCAGAAAAAAATACTATAGCAATTGTTACAACACACACACACACTCAATCTAAGAAAAAAATACTATAGCAATTGTTGCAATAGACATACACTAAATCTAAGAAAAGAATACTATAGTAATTGTAAAATTATTCTGTAGTTTTAAAATTAATATAATGACCGATATTCTGTAATTTGAAATGTGTTTGAGTATTTCTAATGCGATGTTTTGCACATTCTATTGCAATATCTATTTGTGCCAATAATAGTTTACCTTTACCTGCCCTATTACATTTTTATCTATTTGTGCCAATAATAGTTTACCTTTACCTGCCCTATTACATTTTTATCTATTTGTGCCAATAATAGTTTACCTTTACCTGCCCTATTACATTTTTATCTATTTGTGCCAATAATAGTTTACCTTTACCTGCCCTATTACATTTTTATCTATTTGTGCCAATAATAGTTTACCTTTACCTGCCCTATTACATTTTTATCTATTTGTGCCAATAATAGTTTACCTTTACCTGCCCTATTACATTTTTATCTATTTGTGCCAATAATAGTTTACCTTTACCTGCCCTATTACATTTTTATCTATTTGTGCCAATAATAGTTTACCTTTACCTGCCCTATTGCATTTTTATCTATTTGTGCCAATAATAGTTTACCTTTACCTGCCCTATTACATTTTTATCTATTTGTGCCAATAATAGTTTACCTTTAACTGCCCTATCTATTTGTGCCAATAATAGTTTACCTTTACCTGCCCTATCTATTTGTGCCAATAATAGTTTACCTTTACCTGCCCTATTGCATTTTTATCTATTTGTGCCAATAATAGTTTACCTTTACCTGCCCTATTGCATTTTTATCTATTTGTGCCAATAATAGTTTACATTTACCTGCCCTATTACATTTTTATCCATCAACTGTTTCACCTAAGGTACTGTTTATGTAATTAAAAAAAAATATTAATGATTCTGTCTCCTATATACCTTTATGAATTAAACAAATATGATAAGTGCACATTCCATTTCCACCATAACATCTTACAATAATTTACCTTCCAGCTACAATATATCCTTATTGTGTTAAATATCCAATCCGTTTCCAGTTACACTATACCATATGTTAAATATTCATTCCCTTTCCAGTTACAATATACCAAACGCTAAACATTTATTCCCCTTCCAGCGACCATATATACAATACGTTAAATATGCATTCCACTTCAAGTTTGTGTATTTTACCTGCAGCCACGTATGAACATACTGGCATGCGCAGTTCAACTGTACAGACTTTTAAAAAAACAACTGATGCTATTTTTGTAATCAGTCTTGCAGCAGGCGGAACTCTAATTCACAGATCACGTGAATACATAATCTAATTCACAGATCACCTAAATACAGAAAGAAACTACAACGAACTCAACAAAACCCATCTGTAGTAATGATTCTGCAGAAATAAATTTGAAAACATAATTCAGAATGCTTCTCTCTAAATCCGACGATTTGTGTAACTAATTCCAGGCAATAATTCTCTGCTACTGCAGGATCTTCCGCACGGTTTTATCGATCTCCAAATCAACGTGATTCCAGCATTAAAGAATAATAAAGTAGAGTGAAGAAAAATAAATGAAAAGAAGCCTTAAAATGAAATTAAAATAGTTATGTTTTTTTTCCTAATGTGAGTGTTGTAATGCGAAAGGACAAAACGCTTGAAATACCGGAATGCCATTTAAACTCTTCGCACTGAAAAATCGGATAATTTACATAATATAAACGGCTTTAGATCTCTCTTTCAACGGGAAGCCTTTAAAGAAAGTACAGCTGCTCAAATGCAATTTTGTGTGTGTGTGTGTGTGTGACATGAATTTCTTGCTATAAAAATGTTTGGAATATTGAGATGTTACATAATTATAAGATCAAATTAGCACAGCTTTTTTTTAAAGCAACAGCTAGACTTTGAGAAGTGATGAAGTGGACATACTTCATATTGTCAAGAAATAATTAACTCCGTTAGAGGAATGAAGACTAGCCCATCCCGGGTTGTCCGTCATTCTCGCTCAAAGGACACCACTCTGTGTAAGTCACGACGCCGACACGCGTCTGAATGCGTCAACGACAGACTCGGTCGTTTCGTGCCTGTCCAGTTCACTTCTACTTTCATTTTTCATTCCACGCAAACTATCGCCCTCTGTTGGTTAAGGGGCAGACTACTCTAATCTCTATCCATCCCCAACCCCAACCCCAACATCTCGGACAGCTAAATTCTGCCATCCCGTCAACCTTTGGAACCCCTGAAAATATATCAGACCCTTCTGTAGGATTTGTCAGATTCCGAAGATGTATAGCCTGGTAGAAATGGTGTACCTAGACTCGCCTGTTTATTTTGCCAGTGAAATTCTTGCTCCAAAGCCATGGACATGCCTTTAAGCTATAGGTAAGAACTTCAGTCGCGACGGAAACCATGGCAATAAACTAAATTTAACTGGAAGCAAGGTTTCGATTTATTTTTTCAGTTGCTTACACACTTGATTGTACGAGTGTATCCGGTGTATGCGCTTGTGTGTGAGCTTATCTGTCTTGTCTGTTACTTGATTTATTTGGCACTTAATATTTTAGTTCAATTTTGATTTGATATCGTGGACGGCATATGTCAGAGATGCAATGCATTTATTATTTGACAAGGATTCTTTTTTCGTGAAACTCTTCAAAGAAATAACGACTCTATTTGTATATTGAAGTCATTCTATTATGAGTTTCTATTATCTGATTGAAGTAACAAGTAAAACACAGCATACGTAAACAGGCAGGGCGGTATGTGAAACAGAAAATAACAGACTATCCACAAGAAATATTATCTATTTTAAATTTGCACACATAATTTAACACGTGACACATTCTTCGTCTGTTTGATGAATTATTACCGCCCGCTTCCCGAACAGACTATTTTTTTAAAAGCTTTTCTACGTACATCTGCTTTTGTTTGTTTGGCTTTTTTTCTTGTGCTTTTGTTTTGTCCTTATTTGATGTGTACCATTTCTCTTTATTTCAAACTCTTGTGTTTTTTTGTCCTTATTTGATGTGTACCATTTCTCTTTATTTCAAACTCTTGTGGGTTTTTTGTCCTTATTTGATGTGTACCATTTCTCTTTATTTGAAACTCTTGTGTTTTTTTGTCCTTATTTGATGTGTACCATTTCTCTTTATTTGAAAACTCTCTGAAAAGTTAGAGATCCGGGCCACGCACTAGAATGACATCACCACAATCGCGAGTGCCATCTTGAATTCAACACAATGGACCAAAGGAAGGCAAGATAGAAAATACGGACAGTGAGACAACAATGAGGGTTGGGACAAGGATAACAGAAGTTCTACTAATATGCAGACAAGGAAGGTTGGGACAAAGATAACAGAAGTTCTACTAATATGCAGACAATGAAGCTTTAATACGCCCCCACTGACCGAGAGATGAAATAGAGTTTTAAATAACTAACTCGGATAAGGAAAGCATGCATCAGAAGCCAAAACCTGCTCCATCACCTCTTCCCATAGGTATACAAATATGCACAATATGATTAACAAATTCAGGACTCCTTTAATCCTCACTAATCCACAAATGCAGATGTGTTAACAGTCTTAGACAAACACTTGAATGTCTATGGTCGATTCCTTTTAAAACCAGACCGTTAACTTTCCAGATTAATACATGCTAGTTCGATCACCTGACAGGCAACAGATCCCCATACCCACCCACCCCACACACATGATCACAAATACAGAATGTACACAAACTTGATTGATTGATTGTAATTGATTCACACGTGGCAGTTTTGATCGGTCCACTAATTCATAGACAAGGAAAACTGCGCATGCTCTCCCTCATCTCAGAAAAATAAATCTCAACCGAAGCTCGCTATCAACATTCACAACCTTTAGCTAAATCCACCATAAGAACTTGCGCAATTGTGAACTAATTAAAAAGACAACAACAGGTCTTTCAAACGAACTTCAACATCAGTTTGCATGACGTGGTGGTCGTAAACAACGTCATTGACAACGTAATTCCTGCTTTTAAAAATGTGTTTAATCCCGTGACCTCCGATGTGACGGGTCTCCTTATCGCGTTAGCCTCCCATAGGTCGGACAGTCCACGTACCGAATGCAAATACAAATATCTCACGCTTGGCGGCATTGTTGTCGTAATTTCCTTACACTTCAGCGGCGTGGCCCGGATGAGGAAGAGTTACACGGAACGAGGTTACGTATAGCAATGATGGCATAAAGGTTCCAGAAAATAAGATTCTGAGTTTGCAGTGATTAAACTCGTGACTAAAATCCAGAAAGCGGTTTGTCTAGTACAGCAGCACACGACCGTGTTTTATAGTGAGACATAGTCAATGTGAAATATTATGTCACTAACTCCTGTCGTATTTAGAAAGTACGGCTGCTTTAGTCACTCTACCGCCCCAACATCCCCCACCCACCCACCCCGTTATTTGAAAACATCTGATCAGGAGGTAGGCACTATAATACTGTAGTGATAGCTTAAAATCTCTTACATTTGTAGTACATTTCAGGTCTTGCGAATCCTTATAAATGTCGGTAGATGTGTGAATATATCTCACAGTGATGACCTACACTGGGAGCACTCAAAGCTAGAAGTGGGAATGGACTAACAGTAAGCTACTAATGGCAAATGAAGGAATATGCTAATTTCCGGGCGAGTGGTTGAAATGGTAGATAGGCAAGAAAATGATTATATTCAGAGAGAGAGAGAGAGAGAGAGAGAGAGAGAGAGAGAGAGAGAGAGAGAGAGAGAGAGAGAGAGAGAGAGAGAGAACAAATGTATCTTAATTGCACATCAAAAGTAGAAGTATAGAGCATTTTTAATCATTTCCTTGCATATGGAACTGCTACATTACCACAATTTGTGTCCGAAAATGTCACAAACTGAAGCCGTGTTCAGATATCAGAAGAGCGGGAAGTCTAGCTCTTGGGAACTATCTTAAATGTTCGGCAGATGGCGCTGTTTCCAGATTACAAAGCGGAAAGAGACTAAAAAGAACTCCCCCGTTCTCTCTAGGCCCCGTTACCCAGGGAAAGAATCAAAAAGACGGGGATGCAAAAAGCAAAATGAAAGAATAAAAATAAAAATACTATATCGTATACTAGTATTAGAACTCACGAAATGAGAAAACTCGAAATTATTGTTTTGACTTTTTTTCTGCTCAAAACGAAATCGATCATTAATTGGCTTCAACGCGCTTGCTGATCAAAAGGTCTGTATCAAAGATTTGACGTGGTGTAATTTTGTACTGCTATTTTAGAAAACAATGTTCTATATAACCCGCACTCCTGTGAACCCCCTTGCACCAGCACCTCCTCCTGTCATATGGGAATGCATTTCAGGATTCGCAAAACGAGAGATTAAGCTTCTTTCATCTTGATGTTTAACTTGGTTCAACAATACGAAACACAGTTACTGTGGGTGTAGTGTAAAATAAGACTGTGGAATGTTCTAGTTGAATGTTTGAAAGAAATCAAACATTCAAATTTTAAAAACAGATCTTAATATATTTGCCGCATTCTCTAACTCTTTGATGAGACATTGTAAAACACAAGTTAGTAGTTACTCTTAAAAATAGGTAATCAAGCGTTCATTAAGTTAGAATGCTGGTATCTTTTTTCATGCTTATTTGTACGGAGGAAGGTGTTGATTTTTCAACTGTTGAATGTTGTAAACAGATGCCAAGCGAACATAACTGCGTTTCCAAACATAAAATTAATAAATTATCAAGAGCAAAACGAAAGCTTTAAACCCAGGCTCAAACATAAAATTAATAAATTATCAAGAGCAAAACGAAAGCTTTAAACCCGGGCTCAAACATAAAATTAATAAATTATCAAGAGCAAAATGAAAGCTTTAAACCCAGGCTCAAAATGCAGAATGCAAACGAGTCAGTTTTCAATATGAAAGAGTACTTTTCATTGTTTTAACGACACGATTGCATAAAATGACAACATTGTTCCAATAACACGTTCCCAATTCCTAGCTTCTTGAATTCAGTTATTTGTTATTTCTTCTCTCATCTAGTCTCGCCCTCCGTCAATGAAAAGGATGCATGAGGAATTCAATGAATGGCACTATTCCAGTAAATCCTTCCTTCCCATCTTCTTGAATTCATGTGTCTGTTTCCTTTTCTCTCATCCTGTCACATTCTCTTTGCTTTAACTCCGTGCCAAGTTCTATCTATCTATCTATCTATCTATCTATCTATCTATCTATCTATCTATCTATCTATCTATCTATCTATATATATCCATCTATATATCCATCCATCCATCCATCCATCCATCCATCTATCTATCTATCTATCTGTCTGTCTGTCCATCTATCTATCTATCTATCCATCCATCCATCCATCCATATATATATATCCATCTATATATCCATCCATCCATCCAATATATCAATCCATCCATCCATCCATCCATCCATCTATCTATCTATCTATCTATCTATCTATCTATCTATCTATCTATCTATCTGTCTGTCTGTCCATCTGTCTGTCTGTCTATCTATCTATCTATCTATCTATCTCTGCTGACTTAATGAAATAAAAAATAGACTGAAAAGATAGGCTCGGTGACACACGTGAATCATGCAAGAACGCTAACGAATTGTCCTTAGCAAACGAACTTCTACAGAATGAGAAATCCTATACATCATGAAATGAGGCACTTTTGTGGAAGACACCTCTTCTTTCAATGTGTCATGTTTCACGCAGATTAAAAGAGCAAGCGGAAAAAGAACGCACCGAAAACCAAAGCGATCATAATCGTGGTGCGACACACAAACATGCCCACAAACGCTCTCGCACACGTACACACTCGCACACAACTCCCGGCACATTTTCGAGTCTGATTATTAGTGTCATTCTAAATCGCATTATAGAATTATATTGTCGCATTGTATGGGGAGGAAACTGCAAAGCGTTGTGTCCCCTGATGTCACTTTTGCTGGTTAACAAGCTGAAGCAGTGTATAGAATGAAGCCTTTTCATGAGAAATTGAGTGCGCGCGTGTGTGTGTGTGTATGTGTGTGTGTGTGTGTGTGTGTGTGTGTGTGTGTGTGTGTGTGTAGTGGGGGCGGGGGTAGCGTTGAAGCTGGCGGTTAAGTTGATTAAGTCTTGGTGGTGTAGATACTGAAGTTGGTTGTATTGGTGGACGTATCAATTGATGTTGTTAGCAATGGCGATGGCGGTTATGGCTGGTGAATGTGTAAGTAGGAGAGTTGTATTTGTGCTAGTGGTGTTTGTGTGTGGTGAACATTTATAGTTGTAAGTGTACTAGTGGTGTTTGTGCTGTGATGTACATACTCCCTTGTAGCGGTGTAGTGGTTGTGATGTATATTCTCAGCTGTATTTGTGATAGTGATGTTTGTGTTGTGACGAACACTTTCAGTTGTATTTGTGCTAGTGGTGTTTGTGATTTGATGTACATTGCGTCATGTAGCTGTTATGTATTCACGCTTGTGTTATGCGCAACACGACACAAATTTAGTAAAGATGAGCATATTAGTTATAAATATTTAAGGATATGCACGCTCTTAGTACACGAGTGCATATGCACGCTCTTAGTACACGAGTTCATACGCATGCGCAATCAGCTAGTACATGCGTACGCGAACGCGCGATAAATTCATTAACGGATTAAATTACATGATAAACTCGGTGTGGGAACTTAGCCAGCGGGTAAGACGGGTGAAATGGCGAAGGTCAGCAGAGGACGACGAGAAGAAAAAGTATCTTGTTCGTGAAGAACATTTATTTGCTGCTCACCTAGCTTCCTGGAGTTGTAGGTTTCGTTAATGCATCTGCTGTAGATGCATTTTGAAAAATTGAAACGGGTGATTAGCAAAGAATCGATCTCTTCAAGGCGCGACGCTCATTAACATTGTTCAGTCGTGTGAGTGTGTTCACGTTTAATGCTTACTGAACAATACAAAATTCAGGTCGAAATCCAATCGGATTGCATATTAGGGTTGCAGCTATAAAACCTTGCTTCGATAATATAATCAAGAGTTGTGCCCCTCTAATTCACATCAAGCACAGTAAGCACAGTAAAAAGAGTAGTGCACAAGACGAAATAGGTGTCGCTGTATCGCAGAGCAGATAATTAGGATATATATATTGCTAACACATAGTCAACACTTTTGAAACTATTCATATTGACAGTTTTATATACGCTTAATAAAATAATGGAGAAAGTAAGCAATAATTAACAGAACTTTTATTATCATTAAAAAAATGCTGCATGCAAACGCTAGTTTTATAACGTCGAGTTGTGTTCCATTAATATAATTTCGTGATATCATAATGAAAATATAAAATCAAATAGAACATGTAAATAAAGAATAATACAGAATCTGTAGACATGACATTCTTATGTCATCGATTAGTTAGCAGTGTTATATATATTTACATTTTATCCGCGTAAAGTTTGTAAACCTAAAGAAGACACGAAGCTTTATAAAATGTAAATACTATTGTATGCCCAGAATAAACGTTATTCTCGCTTTTGAAATTCGTGTGAAGTGTCACATAAACGACTGAAATGTCAGTATTAGGTGCAACTATGGCATGCAATCTCAGCAGTAATTGTCCTGTGTCAGTGTCAGTTGTAGTTGTTGTAAGTCAGTGTCGGTTCAGGCATATTTGTATGGCAGTGCCAGGTGTAGCTGTAGAATATCAGTGTCAGGTAAAGTTGCAACATAACAGTGTCAGGTAAAGTTGCAACATAACAGTGTCAGGTAAAGATGCAACATAACAGTGTCAGGTAAAGTTGCAATATATCAGTGTCAGGTAAAGTTGCAATATATCAGTGTCAGGTAAAGTTGCAATATAACAGTGTCACGTAAAGTTGCAATATAACAGTGTCAGGTTAAGTTGCAATATATCAGTGTCAGGTAAAGTTGCAACATAACAGTGTCAGGTAAAGTTGCAATATATGACGTAAAGTTGCAATATATCAGTGTCGGATGTAGGTGTAATATATCGGTGACATAGATAACTATAGTGTGTAAGTGCCAGTCACACCTTTGCACTGTCAGGTGGAGCATTGTTTGCTAATATCAAGTATAGCATTGTTGTGTTAATGCCAAGTGAGCATTGATATGTTAATGCAGCACTAGATATTAATTGCGTGTGTGTGCGTGTGCGTGCTTGCCTATGTAACAGAGAGAGAGAGAGAGAGAGAGAGAGAGAGAGAGAGAGAGAGAGAGAGAGAGAGAGACAATGGGTTATGTGTATTACTTTAATTTCGAAATATAACAGGTCGATATTTTGCATAAAGCTTTATGCCATCTGCTATGTTCCGTAACCAGTTAATTACATTCTAGAGCTGACGTGAGGTGTCTATTTAGTTCAATTTAAAGCAGTTTAATTTCTTTAACATGTCAAGGAAATATTTTTTTGGTATAGTTTACCTTCAGCAACAAGTCTATATGCATTGATTTTAAAAGTTTGAAATTCAAACATAGCACTAAAAGTACAGCTTCTTGCTTAGACGTCCAAATTTGTCTCAGCTTGCCGACAAATTAACAAAATATTCACACTAGAATATTGAAGAAGAATATCAACAAGAAACAAGATGATCAGTCCAAAACCCCTTTCCTCCGCAGGGACACAAAATCTGAATCGAACATTTTATTTTGATAGCAGACTGCTGGAACACGACACTCCGCTTTTCTTAACAGCTGGTTTTTTCAGGGACAAAAACTCTTCTGTGCGCAGACATATTTCCAGCCCAACGTTATACCGCTTGCAGACCGACAGTCGATTCTGCACCGTTGTGTGGAACCACTGGGCTAGTCAATGGTCTGAGTGAGTAAACACTTTGGTACGGCCTGCGTCAATAAAAGGAAGTTTACCATATAAGGATAAATTGGCTCACCCAAGAGCAAGACCACGGTGAGCAAAAATACAAACAAACAAACAAAGGGGGAAAAGTAAGAGCAGCAGAATAAAATCGAAAGCACCCTGAAGAAGCATTTTAATTTCTTATTGTTAGCATCTTCTGTCTTAATAATATATGTAAACAGTAGCAGAAAGGAGACAGTGAGATGCACAATCGACCTGCCCTTGACGCTTTAGGATGATTTGAATATTTATTATAAAATCCAGGATATAAAAATATTTGGATATATTACCCACGACAGCTTTAATTTACACGAATTCAGTTAATTGCCCAATTTATTTAAATTGATCATATTACTTTTTCTTATATATATATATAATTATATAAAATGTTATTCGCCATTTAAGCAGGAGCTCCCCTCTACACCAATCTACAGTCATCATGAAGGATTGTCTAACGTGTGAATTTCAGCCCTGTTCCCCTCTGCTGAAATAGTGGGCTAACCCAAAGTTGTTAAATACATCTTGGTACACGACATTCTGCTAAGCGACCTATCATGATCCAAGAAAGACAAAGGAAAAGGAAGAAAGAACTTAGAACGAATACCAGAATGGGTGTTGTTAGGAGCAGCCACGACCGAACTCGTTTTCGAGCAAGTGGAAGTTGTTTGCACAACATACTGGGATATTGAGCTACTTGCTGTTGTTGCTGCTGGTATGGTTAGATATATATATAGATATAGAGTTTGCCTTATTGAGAAATCAGTTTTTTTGTTACGAGTACGTTGACGTGCGTGAAAATGAAAGATGGATGGATGATAGACAAGTGTCCAACATCAAGTGTGCTGACTTAGTTGTTACGTCATAGACCAGTCTACAACATTATTGTGTTGACTTTACGTTTGCACTTGTTACGTCATAGACAAGTCACCAACATTATTGTGTGTTGAATTTTCGTGGTCTGCTCAATTGGTACGTCATAGACAAGTCTTCAACATTATTTTGTGTTGACCTTACGTGTGCTGTTCTGTTGCGTCATGGATCAGTCTGCAAGATTGTGTGTTGACATTAAGTGTACTGCTCAGTTATTACGTCATAGACAAGTACTCAAAATTATTGTGTGCTAAATTTATGTGTTGCTGCTAAGTTGTTACGTCATAGACTAGTCTGTGACGTTAAAGATAATTATAATTGTTTGATTTTTTGCTGCTATTTAAGGTTTACGTCATGGACAAACCCCAAGTCTTGCCTCTGTCAGTTACAGATGCTATTACACCATGGATATGCCTTTAATATTATTTTTGCTGCCTTTATCATTCTTTGACATTTTTGCGTGCAGTTGCTCTTAAGATGTTTATCCATAGACAAGTCTCCAATCCATAGACAAGTCTCCAATCTATAGACAAGTCTCCAATCCATAGACAAGTCTCCAATCCATAGACAAGTCTCCAATCTATAGACAAGTCTCCAATCTATAGACAAGTCTCCAATCCATAGACAAGTCTCCAATCCATAGACAAGTCTCCAATCTATAGACAAGTCTCCAATATTGGCTGGTTTAGTGAAGTGTCTCACTATGGGTTTTGTTTTGTTATGTTGTTACAGTCAGGTGTGGTATTCGTATAATTTGCAATATCAATCTGAAAACAAAGTACAGGCCAAGCAGAAATGCGATAAGCAAGAACAACACTTCTCCAGCGAATCTTGTTCTCCCTTGTAATATATATAGCATTTTCTGGAAACGATACAACAGTTCTAGCACGAACGGGCGACAGCCAACCCTTATTGATCAGAAAACAAGTATGACATTTGCACGTCATGCGTTTTTGTCTGAGAGTTAATGGCACTTTCACCCAAAAGCAATGCGCACACGTCATTAAAATCACTCTCGTCTTCACGTTTACCTGATGTATTTGTGGCAAAGCGAAGAGATTGTCAGCCAAGGCACGGTGGTGTTATCTCAAACTGAGCAAATAAAAAGAATTGATTTATTTAAAATTATATAAGCTGACTATTTTTTTAAAAAGTATTGTCTTTTGCAAATAAAATCGTCTGCTATATCGAGCACTTTAAGCATGAAGTTGAGTTGGAAAGAGCTCGTCTGAAGCCATTAATTATTTTATTTGTTTTATCCTTAACTTAGATCTAGTGTTTACTCATGTGCAAACCCTAACCCATCAAGCACTCATATTTAGATAAATATATAAATATATCCAAATGGAGACATATACTATAGGCGTACCATAAACAGTCATTAAGGCATTTATTGTATCATAGCATCAACTTAACATTGCTTGAAGGTGTTAGCCAGCACTTTATAATACGTGAGGAGAAACTTTAAATCATTGCTCATCTGTAACATGTAGCTCAATTTTGGTACTAACTTGTGATATCAGTAAAGCATCGTCTTGATTAAAATGACCCTACTCACTTGTTTTGTTCAAAATGGCCCTAGCCAATCTTCTCGATCTGAATGACACTAGTCACTCGTCTCGATCAAATTGACCCTAGTCACTTGTCTTGGTCAAAATGACCCTAGCCACTCGTCTCGATCAAAATGACACTAGTCACGCGTCCTTATCAAAATGACCCTAGTCATTTGTCTTGATAAAATGACCCTAGTAGCGCGTCTTGATCAAAATGACACTAGTCACTCGACTTGATCAAAATGACCCTAATAATTTGTCTTGATGAAAATTACTCTAGTCACTCTTTTTGATCAAAATGACCTTATCCGCTTGTCTTGATCAAAATGATGACCCTAGTAACTCGTCTTGCTCAAAATGACACTAGTCATTCGTCCTGATCAAAATTACCATAGTCATTGTCTTGATAAAATTAATCTCGTCACTCGTCTTGATTAAAATGACCCTAGTCATTTGCCTTGATGAAAATTGCTCTTGCACTCGTCTTGATGAAAAGGACTCAGTAACTCGACTTGATGAAAACGACTCTTGTAACTTCATCTTCTAAGTTTGTGAGTTCGAATTGCTTTTGTCAGTGGCAGATGTGTTTCAATTTATTTATCATTGACAAAAATAAACAGTTACAAACAAATGATAAAGGACACACCTTTGTTTGAAAATGTCAACACACTTAAAATGTAAAAAAATAACAACAAGCGTTCGGATTATGACTATCCCAGTCTAGTGCCTGCCAATTCCATTGACGCTTTGTGAGTGAAAGTCGTGGTATTTCACTACAGCTTTCTTTTCTAGACCACGCCTTGCCTTCGGAGTCAAATTAACGATTTCCTGCCCACCTTCCACCCCACCCTGCCCACGTACAGTTAAACGTCAACATACCTGTCCACAATAGTCGTTAAGTGATTATAGTTTTTCCAGTGCATCATAACAATGTAAAACATTCTTGCTGAGATACAAATTAATCGATGCTAAAAGAAGTGTAACTGCTAAAGATATTGTCATTAAAATAAAACCTTACTACAGAGGATGAAACGGAATGCTGCAGACAAATAAAAAGAGAGATACAAAACAAAGTGAAAAAGAACACTTAGAACGCTGCAATATAACATAACTCTTGAACAGATTGCTGAAATAGACTGCTGAAAATAGTTGGCTAAAACGGAATAACTAAACAATGACAACAAAATAAAGCTTTTGAAGCAGGTACCCAGAACGATGCTTTGAAACAGAACACAAGCAGACGACTTGAACAGAACAATTAAATGATAGACTTGACATAGAACACTTATTACAGACTCTTGGTCAGAACAATTCAAACACAGATTGAAATAGAACACTTATTACAGACTCTTGGACAGAACAATTAAAAAATAGACCTGAAAGAGAGCACTTATTACAGACTCTTGGACAGAACAATTAAAAAATAGACCTGAAAGAGAACACTTATTACAGACTCTTGGACAGAAAACTAAAAAATAGACCTGAAAGAGAACACTTATTACAGACTCGCGCGCGAGATTAAAAGCAAAGTGATCATCAGCGCTACATCCAGACTAGGGCCCACAACTACAGGACACCTTGCTACAATCCACCTCCTCACAGGAGCCAATGAAGATAGAGAACATCGAATGATGAAATGTCTCCTGCGGCTCTTGTGAGGAAAAGAAGCCAACGAAAAAAAAAACCGTTGTGCACACAATGAACCAGTGAATGATTATTTTTTGTTCAATGATGGACGATGTCTACTGATCTCCCCACCCCACCCCCCGTTTACCACTTAGTAATTGAAGCGTAATCTGAAGCAGTTTATTTTGAGTCTGTGTATCAGTTAAACATGAATATTTTTGTTGTGCACATCAGATGTTTGCAAGACAAAGAGCAGTCAATGTTTATTTTGACGTCATTATTGTGTCGTACGTGAGAACTGAATGATGTCCCCTAGCTAAAACAAGACATTACATATTCATGAAGCTGTGAGTAATATTTCTATATTTTCAACCCTAGTGTTCATCATGCTATATATTCACCTACTGAAAAATCTCAACAGAGCTTCATTGTTTAGAATCTATACATCTGTAAAATTTATTTGTCTTGCCTAATATTAAGCGTCAATTTGAATTGATTTACTCTCAGTTCCATAAACATGGCTTCTTTTGCCAGGGAAAATTTTTCAGATCCTTTGCTTATGCTATTCTTAAAATGTAATTATTTGCGGTTAATCAGTCTTCCGAGTATTGTGAGGTCTGAATGGTGCGAATGTAATATATAAGTCAGGCTATTATATTTTTCGCGAGTAAATATTTAAAAGAATAGTCTTAGACAAGTACAATGGTTTGTTTGACATAGAGGGGAAGATTGCCTTAGCATGTTCAATTTCATTTGGTTAAAATATATTTTAATTTAGTAGACACGTCGCGTGTGTTTGTCAAAGTCGTTAGCCATGCTTCTGATTTATTTAAAAATAAACTAATTCAAATTGATTTCAAAACCAACCTTGTGAATCATAAAATACAGTTTGTGTTGAAAACATAACTTAGTTACCGCCTCTTACTTGCCCTAGGGCCAGTCTATAATATGATTTAGGTATATCGCTAGATACCTGGGTTGTTTCTGTGTTTAATGTTTCACAGTGATCCACTTCCGTCTAGGTCGGCGCTACTTATCTGTCCCTGTTGGGCTTTAAAGACTTCAACCACATTGTTTTCTAAATTAATAAACACGTTCGCGGAACGCATGGAGACACTAGCGAGTGCTTTCATTTCGTAAATAATTTTATTGGACGTCCGCCATGCCATCACAACAAATAAAACAAAAATAATTATTATCTATTTTCTCCGACGACGAGATCGGTATAAATATTTTATCGCGAATGATATCACGTGACACTGAGATTGATATACTGTTTCATTTAAGTACATTTTTGGGGGCTGAATACTGAATAAAGAATGTTCTCGATAATTCCTTTTTTTAAAAATTTTTTTTTGTTCTGTACGGAACAGATACTTCGATGAAGCCATAATTGAAAATTCATTTCTACACAAGAAGTTCATTTTTTTTTAAAATAGAAAGAATAAAAAAAAAAGGAATTTGCATGAGTCAATATGAGTTTAAAAGTGAAATATATTTATAACTGAAGCGACATACATCAATCAGAAATTAATTCATAAAACGGAAAGCACTTTCACTTAATATGTCTTAATTTTAGTCTAGTGTGAACGCGTACCAATTCAAGACTACGACCCAAAGAAGAATTTAATATTAATGGGCTCACCTTTTGAAAGTCTCCATTTTATTAACTTTTGATTTCTTTGTGGTGTGCTATCTATCTAAATTAAATGTAAAAAGAAAGACAAGGAAAACGAAACATCATACAATTTGCATAGCGTATCTTCATTTCATATGCATAATGCAGATGACTGATTGGTTAGCTGGATTGATGACAGGCGTGTTTAGGGTTTAGGGGTTTGCTGCCAAGTGACAGGTTTCGCCTATGTATATAACACGTATACTTCATTTGCGGAAACGTTAAAATAGAATTCCTGAATTCACAGTATTTTATCCATATTCAAACGTTTAGATGCCTATTCTAAATATATTGTGTAATTTTATAATTAAAATATAATTTATCACGTTTGTGCGTCATGATGTGTTTATATAGATTAGCGTTTTGAGGACTTGCATGATGATAAATAATACAGTTTGGAGCGGATTGCTTGAACAAAATCTTTCATTGATTTTTTTTTTCAGAGTGCCATACATTTACTATATTAAGGGGTGGGTTCGTGGGGGGTATTAGTACAATTTTACGAGCTTTGATAAGACATTTTACAATTAGGTTGGATGATAAATGCAGTATAATTTTGGGTCGGTCTAAAGGGATTTATTGTTTATTGGGATGTTTGGTTAAGAATTAATACACTAAAATGTCGTCTTATGAAAGGTAATGCACTTGTGCGTGTGGATTAGAGGAATTAGTATAATCTGGTGTTTGTAATGGGAATTATTCTACTTAAGGTAGATCTACTCAGAAATAAACAACAATAACAAAGAAGCAATATCCCACAATTCTCTGTAAACAAAGCAGAATATTCTATTTTAAAAGCGCCAAGGGAAGGAAGTGGTTATTTGTATTTTGTCGTATAATGAACAGTGTTATTTGTACTATCAAACTTATCTGGGCGAGCAAGTACCGACAGTATAATAGATATTGATTAATCATATCTAATACTTAATTCACAGAATGCAACATCACGAGCAAGTACCGACAGTATAATAGATATTGATTAATCATATCTAATACTTAATTCACAGAATGCAACATCACGTAAATGTCCTGGTACGTTCACTGTGAACCATGCAATTTATATGCGTTTGCCCGGTGTGAACCATGTAAACTATATCTGCTTGCCCTTTCTTAACTATATAAACTATACATGTTTGCCCAATCTTAACCATGTAAACTATATCTGTTTGCCCGATCTTAACCATGTAAACTATACATGTTTGCCCAATCTTAACCATGTAAACTATATCTGTTTGCCCGGTGTGAACCATGTAAACTATATTCCTTTGTCCGGTGTTAACCATATAAACTGTATCTGTTTGTCCTGAGTGGAAAATGAAAACTGTATTCGTTTGTCTTGTGTACACAATTTAAAATTTGTACACCTGACTTGTATACTAAAATTCACACAGCTGTCCGGGGTACTATAATAAACTTCACAAAACTATCCTGTTTATAAATGTAAACTTTACAAAACTGTCCAGTCTATGAATGTAAATATTACAATTTTGTCCAGTTTATAAAAGTAAACTTAACAAAACTATTCAGCATTTAAATATAAACATAGCATAATTGTTCACTTTACAAATGTAAACATAGCCTAATTGTTTACTTTACAAATGTAAACATAGCCTAATTGTTCACTTTACAAATGTAAACATAGCATAATTGTTCACTTTACAAATATAAACATAGCATAATTGTTCACTTTACAAATATAAACTTAACGAAACTATCCAGTATACAAATATAAACTTAGCAAAACTGTTTACTTTACAAATGTAAACTTAACAAAACGGTTCACTTTATAAATATAAACTTAATAAAAAAAACTGACAAATTTATAAGACAAATTGTTCATCTTGAAATGTTTACCTGTATTACAAGACAAAGTGTTCACTTTGAATTGTTCACATGTACTAAAAGACAAAGTGTTACCTTGAAATTTATACCGAATTATAATACTACAAATCATAGTGTTGCGCTTGTAATTTGTGTATTGTTTGAATGTGAGTGTGTGTGTGTGTGTGTGTGTGTGTGTGTGTGTGTGTGTGTGTGTGTGTGTGTGTGTGTGTGTGTGTGAGAATATAATTTGTGTATTGTTTGAATGTGAGTTTGTGTGTGAATGCTGTTTATAATCAGTGTGTGTAAGAGTTGATAAGTGGTCGTGTTTGTGAGCGTAATAAGTAATTACTTGGTACAGTTGTGATCTGTAAGAGTTGATTTTGATTATTATTGTGCTTGTGAGTGTTATGCATAATTACTTATTACAGTTGTGGTCTGTCCACGGGTGGGCAACAAATAGGTGGCTTTGGGGTGGAGAGGTAATGCTAGTGTATCTGTTTGTGTGCGCGCGCGCATGTGTTCGCGTGTGCTTGTGTGTGTGGAATAATTACAACAAAGAAAATGACTTTATACATACTAGGCTGATTAATATAAGCCACACGTTTGCGATATACGTTACTTAATAAACTTGTAACATTTGTGTGGAATGCACTCTTTCATCACATTCAACATTCAAACTCGATGATAAAACTGTGTTTAAATAAAAGATCGGGAGTTGCGTTCCTTAATCTGCAACAATCTCAATAGTAACATTATTGCTCAGTAGGTGTCGTTGTCTCAGAACAGGGAAGTCTGGCGTATGGATAATAATAAATATATCAGTATGTATACTCTTTTCATATAACTTGCTGAACTCGTACTTGCCTGTTTCCCGGAGACGGTGACTTTAGAAGATAATTTATTATTATGCAATGTCTGACGAATGTTTATAAATAAATTACATCACTAAGCAAACAGCGGGAGATACGCGTGAAATCTAAACACAACAACAAAGTCACCAGCACTGTATAGACAGAATGAGAACAAAAATGTCAATGTATTTAGAAAACTCAGCACCTAAATAAAATAGATTTACATACGTACATTGTGAATTTAAAAAAAAAAATGACACAGAAGATATTGCGCTACTGAGAGTTCTCTTGAAAATATGCATCGTTCACTTTGTATGTCACCTCAAAAGACAGCACATTCCAAAACAGATGACGTTAAAAATAAAATGGTCAGCCAATGAACGTTCTGCGTACGGCTTCCACGTTTTTGCTCTCGGAATGTTGGAAAAGCGTATGTCTAAAACAAATTGCTTCAAGCAATTTTCTTTCATGCGCAGGTTCTTTTGCAATTGTCAGTGGTGCCATTTTAACAACATAATACAATTTAGAAGTTGAAAAATCGATAATAACCAACGTTGTCGGTAAATATATGCTCCTCGCAAGGAGGGCGTCTGGGGTTCAGTATCCACCTCAGTTCAGTGGGCTGTGATTTGTTCAAATCGATACCCACCCACCCCCACCCACCCGGCCTGCTCTGGTTATCGAATTTAACGCCATGATTTAAAGGAGGTAAAAGGTGTGTTGAAATTAAGGCATCCCTCCCCGCCCCCGTCCCCTATTATTATGAAGGATGTAGACAATTCGATCCCAAATTCTTAGAAGAAACCTCGTTAAAATATTTTGCTAATTTTCATGCATATTTGAACCACGCCGGGTCTTACTTTGTGTGCTATAATTAGAAGATTCCACAAACGTTGTTATTAATAATCCTATTACTGTACTTCGCTTGATTACCTTCCAAAGAGGTTTTATTTTAAATCTATTCAAATCCAAAAATCTTGCAAATATTTATGGCCATCGATGGGGTATGGATGTTCAGGCACATTTTCCGACAGCCTCCCATTCATTAAGTGGCCACGAAAAACCTGTCTCCGCAGTAGCTGTCTGATCTGCTTAATGTTTAAACTCCTTATGAATGTTAGCAATTTTTCTTAGTCTCTACACTGTCAATACCTGATCCTGGGAACGACATCCTAGGACTCTGAGACTCGTGAAACAAATTGCCTCTAGAATCGGAAAGGCAGAAGAGGGTGTCTCATTTCGTGTTTATTTCTGTGAAGCTTCCGCAGAATTAGTTGGGGACTTTTTTTTCTCCTGAAGTAACTTAGGCACACTTTAGCTGAGGTTGGTTTTGTTTATTTTTGGAGTGGTGGGACGGCGATTGGTGTACTTGTTTGAGAATTAGACACCGATCGTCTCGGTATATAGGAAATAGTGTTGATACAGCGCTTCATTAAATATTCGTCTTTGTCTCCATCTTCATCGGCTGTTTGATCGTCATCGACATCCACGTCAATATGTCACCCAAAGTGACACTATGCCCATCACAAACCCCAACCTTAGCCAATGGCCACCACCACCACCACCACCACCACCATCTTTGAAAAAGAAGTGGGAGTGGATGAATGAGAAAAGTTAGATGCATAGACAGAATTAAAAAGGTACACAAGCAAGGGGAATAGCGATTGATATGAAAACGGTTTGGTTCAACTTTGACTTTGTGCTAAATTTTCGCGAACACTTTTTGTAACGTAATGATCTGTGTAATCCCTCGGACAACGTTCTGTGTTTACCTAGATTGCGTGCTACGCTTAATGGCAAATATAAATGCGTATTTGGACAACTTTCTGTGTTTACATAGATTGCGTACTATGCTTAATGGCAAATATAAATGCGTGTTTGGACAACGTTCTGTGTTTACATAGATTGCATACTACGCTTAATGGCAAATGTAAATACGTATCCAAAACATACTCATTTTGAGGAAGTAAATGTGTCTGTTTACGTGCATGTCTGTGTGCGAGTGAAGCTTTATGTATGCGTATGTCTGAAGGTGTAAATGTGTTGTCTGTACGTGCCTGTATGTGGTAGGTATACCAAAGTGTATGTGTATATATGTGTATTTGTAAGCACGAAAGAGCAAGATTTTTATGTGTATGCATGTTAGCGAGTCTGATATGTACTTGGATGAATTTGCATAAAAGTGAACATATGAATGTGCGTGTATAAATACTGCAAGTGCAGATTATGCACATATGTCAATATGAATGTGAAACGCATATGTATTTGTGTATCTGAATATTTGTATAAGACGTGTGGTGTGTGAAATTACGTGAGGTCTAAAAAGAAACACAAAACATATTGACACTGTCTTTAGGTAAAGTAAAGTAAATAATTTCATCCATGCAAGTTTATGGACACACTGACCTTAAACAGGCGAAGTATGTTAGCCACCATGATGGACACCGTACTGGACGCTGCCCCTATGACGCCAGCGACAGGCTTATGTCGATTATACGCCGGAATCTGGTTGTCGTTGCACCGGTAGTCCTTGAGATCGATGGTAGACAGGTGTGCCTTAATGAAGTCCATGCACTGCTCCAGCGCAAACGTGTCGTAACTGCATGTGTCCAGAATACGCATGCCCACCTTCAATCCGGGTAGCAGGTGCGGGTCCCGGTTGATGAGGTCGACAGCAAATAGCATAGCTTCCAGACGCTGGATACCCTTCTCTGTCTTGATGTTACCACAGTTCTTCCCTTGCTGGCCTTGCTCGTGCATGGGAAACAACCCACCAAAGATTACGTCCCCTTCCACGTCAACTTTAAAAAGTCCAGAATCTGGTTCAGGCGGGTCCACGGATCTGGTTCGTAAGGATGATGACTGGGAGTAGGTGTGGTTGAAAGGAAAGATCAGAGGTTTACCTGAGTGATGCTCGCTAGGCCAGGCGGGATGTTTGTGGTTCGAGACGGACGCGAAACTTCCGGTTTGATGACTATTCCTCCGCGGACCTTGGTGCTGGGAGGGAGAGGCTTGAGTCCTCAGCATGAAAATTATTAGCACTGCACGCTGTAAACTCCGAGGTGCCATTCCTTGTGGAGATGAGTTTTATTTTGATGGAAACGCGTTCTTATCACGGCAGACTCCAAAGCTTGTGAACATTGTGTGTGCTTAAGGATTACATCTTTCATTCAAAAATAAAATTAAACTTAAACAAAAACCTGAACGATTCCAGTAATAAATATTCAAATGTTTTTACTTAATAATATTCCAAAGATTGGCTGGCACTTTAAGATAAAATAACACTCCACGGAACTTGTGTAGCTGGTCTGTGACTCCTGCACATTCACTGGCAAGACAAAGGTTGGTCATTTTGAAGTGTTGGTCTGCATACCTTTGATAGAGAAATAAAATACATCGAACATAACCATGCTGGCTATGTTAGCCTCTGAACATTTATTTCTATTAAAGGTTATTTTATTCTACTGCTATATTGCAAGAACAAAATATGAGTATTACTCTGCAATATATTCCGTAACATCTCTTCGAAATAGCCCAAATTATTCGCGTTTGATTCTCTAAATATACATATATCATTTTGAAAATGTATTTTAATAATCTTATGAATAAATACTTTTTACAATAAATACAATATATTTGCGAATATTTAATAATAATACATTGTTCAACCGAAAACAGTTGCGCATTTGAATTTAGTACAATGAAAAAGTGCCAACGAACGAACCAGTGACGGAGACACGCATTGCGAAACAAGAAAGGAATACATTAAATTTCAAAGCAGCCAACAAGTGAAAAGATATTTATGCAAACAAGGTGAGCGACATTTCTAATCCATTTAAACAGGATTTTTAGTCTTGTCGCTATCTCTAATCCAGGGATTTTTAGTCTTATACTTGTCGCTATCTCTAATCCAGGGATTTTTAGTCTTATACTTGTCGCTATCTCTAATCCAGGGATTTTTAGTCTTGTACTTGTCGCTATCGATGGTACTGTTTCCGTTAGGTTCGGATAAATTATTTGTTTGAAATTTCTACATAGGATGATTCCAGTAAGGAAGCGCATTTGTCACGTTTCGCGAGGAAAAATATCTCTGATCCACCGGTGATCTCATTTCTTGCTGACCAGCAACAACGTTGCCAATTGCAACGTTGGATACGTTGAAAGCTACAGACGAATTATTACAACTGGCAATGTGTTGGCATGTTAAAATTACGGACGAATTATTATAACTGGCAATGTGTTGGCATGTTAAAATTACGGACGAATTATTACAACTGGCAATGTGTTGGCATGTTAAAATTACGGACGAATTATTACAACTGGCAATGTGTTGGCATGTTAACTTACAGACGAATTATTATAAATGGCAATGTGTTGGCATGTTAAAATTACGGACGAATTATTACAACTGGCAATGTGTTGGCATGTTAAAATTACGGACGAATTATTATAACTGGCAATGTGTTGGCATGTTAAAATTACGGACGAATTATTATAACTGACAATGTGTTGGCATGTTAAAATTACGGACGAATTATTACAACTGGCAATGTGTTGGCATATTAACTTACAGACGAATTATTACAACTGGCAATGTGTTGGCATGTTAAAATTACGGACGAATTATTACAACTGGCAATGTGTTGGCATGTTAACTTACAGACGAATTATTACAACTGGCAATGTGTTGGCATGTTAAAATTACGGACGAATTATTACAACTGGCAATGTGTTGGCATGTTAAAATTACGGACGAATTATTACAACTGGCAATGTGTTGGTATGTTAAAGCTACAGACGAATTATTACAACCGGCAATGTGTTGGTATGTTAAAGTTACGGACGAATTATTACAACCGGCAATGTGTTGGTATGTTAAAGTTACGGACGAATTATTACAACCGGCAATGTGTTGGTATGTTAAAGTTACGGACGAATTATTACAACCGGCAATGTGTTGGTATGTTAAAGTTACGGACGAATTATTACAACCGGCAATGTGTTGGTATGTTAAAGGCTACAAACAATTGTTACTATCACAAGCCTTTCATTAAAAAAGTTCTAATTATAAACAACGTCCATCAAACAATGCTAGGATGGGTGAAGGGTGAAAATGGAGGGAGCTGACAGATTCTCCATATAAGTTCTCATCAGACTATCACATAGACCCCCACGCCATATTAATAAACACTAATTATGCCGATTGCAAATTATACTTTTAAAAAAATGAGAAAATACTAACTTTTATCCTTGGCTGAAGCAGTTTACATTGCATGGTAGTTAGTGCGTGAAACAGAATGAAACCTTCAAAAAAAGGAACAAACAAACAAACAAACAAAAGCCATTTATGAAGTGTCTACATCGATGTTTCCACGCACATTGCTGAGTTGCAAAAATAATTAATAACGCTTTAAACGCATTTACTGTAAAATTCCACGAAATCTGTCTACACACATTGTTTTCTACGGGTGCGTGCATATGAAATCCAGCAGGATACAGAACTAACTAAACCGCTAAAACATTGTCGAATGCAGATAAAGAATGGTCGCAGATATTTTAAAAACCAGGGCAGCCAAAGACACGACTTTGTGACGTAGGTGAATTGATGCCAAGAGCACACGACAAGAATCGTTCGCAGAAGAAGAAAGACAAAGACAAGGGATAATTCTCTGTCGCTTCGCACCGCTAGAAGACTTAGATTCAGACTGAGGTCTGAGAGTAATCTCCCTGAACTGCACAACTTATTATATATTTTTTTTTAATTTTATTTCTTTTACATGTGTTTTCGAGTCCTGGGCACGGTGGTGTGACTGCTGTGCGTACTTGGCTGTCGTCAGGTGTTACGTGGAGCGAAAGCACAGGGGCAGACAACCTCCGTGTAAGCGCGTGTTCAATCTGCTCAGCAGTTTGTGCACTGGCGCACGCCCGATTGATCGAAATTCTCACGTGCGCATGCGCGAGCGTTAAGGTTCGAATGTATCGATCGCCGAACTTGGTGAACAAATTCTTAACTCTCGCTCTCGTCTTCTCACGGTTTCTCTCGTTTGCTCCCCACTCCCTCCTTTTTTCTCGGACTCTTTTTTTTTTCTCCCTCGTTTATTTTCCTTATCGGTGTTTGATTTGTTGCCTCTTTCCATTTTTGATGTCTGCCTTTTCTCCTTCTTTCTCTTCTTCTCAACAGTTTCTCTTGTTTTTCTCATCGATGTCTACCTTATTCGTATTTTGTCTCTGTTTCACTGTTTTCTCTTTTCTTCCTTCTTGATATATATATCATTTGTTTTCTTTCCTCACTGCTCGATGACTATGATTTATCTTTTAATCTTCCTTTTCGGTGTCTACTTTTCTCTTTTATTGCTTCTTTCTTGACGAGTACACTTTTTCTTTCTGTCCTCATTTTCAAAGTCTATATTTTCATCATTTTTCCCCCAAGCCCGATGTCTACATTTTCATCCTACTTTAATTTTTTTTCATCCATGTCCTCCATCAATGGTTAATGACATTGCCATAAATGGCCGGAGGTGTTGGGGAAAATTCTGCATGGCTTGAGTACAGTGATGCCTCATCACCGACAGAACGTCCCGCGTGCGTGTCAGTAGCTGTTCCGTTCCTAATCGTGGAAGGAAAAAAATGGATTCAGGTCTGACAGAAGAAATAAAGATAATAATAATGGACGCACAATCGTGGAATTACCACATTTGGATTCTCAAAATGTCCAAGTACACGAAAAGTTTAACCCCTTTCACCAAAAAACAAACACACATAACCTCTGGCTATTATTTCAACAATAAGAAATTTTAACCCCATTTGCGTTTGCACGTTTTGTGTGTGTGTGTGTGTGTGTGTGTGTGTGTGTGTGTGTGTGTGTGTGTGTGTGTGTGTGTGTGTGTGTGTCAACATAGACATGAATTAAAATTTTAATTAAAATTAAAACTTTAAATCGTGTGAATACACTGTCACTACAGGCTTGAGACGTTTCACACTTAAAGGCGCTGTCGCCACGAAACGGGTTTGGTGAAAATAAGCAGCTATTACGACAAGAATACGCGCTTATGATAATTACTGCATGCTTAATTTGTCATTTGATTACCAGTAGGCAAAACTGTCATTACCGAATGTTTCAAACTTCCGTAACCTTTCATGCCGATACACCTAAATGGGCCGAGCATAGTCGTAGCAATACTTCCGTCTGAAACTTTATTGTTGCTTGTGTGTATGCGTTTGTGTGTGTGTGTGTGTGTGTGTGAGTGAGAGAGAGAGAGAGAAAGAGAGAGATGATGATGATAATCAGGGGACGCAACTCTCAATCATGTTATTGATTGAAGATATTAATAGTCGAATCTTTAAATACTGAATCGGATAAAAAACAAGATTCCTTTACTGGAATTCATGCTGTTTAGAAGTGTTTTGTGTGAATATTTGGTCTAGTTTGATCAAGTGACTGACCTCTGCTTTAGTGGACATTGCATCTGTAAATTTACTTTAACACTCCCTCAACCCGCTCCGGTGAGAACGATAGAAAAATGTAGTTAATGATCATTCACTTCAGTTTAGTGAAACCTAGTGGCGTTACTAATGTTTACCATATGTTAACCGTCCTAAAATATTATGAGCATTTAAATTTTTAAAAATGTTAAGTCTTGCTAAAACTTAAAGCAAATAAATATTGTGGTATTTTGGATATTTCGTTTTTATCGCCATGAGAACGGAACTGTTTCACCGATGGATGTAAGAAACTCTTTCATACACGTGATAATTCCAAGTGTTTCACACATGTGTATATTTATGTGCGTATGTATATGTGGGTGTGTAAGCATGTGTGTTAATATTAAGCAAACAATATGCTAAAATAAACATTTAAATGTGTAAATAGTAACAATGTAATATTAAATGCATAGAGACCAAATGTGAAATTGTTACACGTGAAACAATGACGTCTCCAAATTAGTGTGATGTCTTGTCCAGGTACCGTAGGCATTTTGCAAACGGACACAATCCCAGTTCTAAGTGAAGGCTGCAGGGAACATAACTCCAAACGTCAAGTGTAAGGGCACATAACACCAAACGTCAAGTGTAAAACTATTTATGACTCTCGAAAGACAACATTTCTAAAGGTATTCAACTGCAAACAGCCTGTGCAAAACATTTTGTGTCTCTACAAAATTAGTTTTTTCCGTAGATATTTAACTCCCTGACAGTTTACTAAACTGCACCTGTCCTTAGAAAGATGTAGATCTTGGAGACGCGACTCGAAGCAATGTGTGTTAATAGTCATGGTGATTTCGTCCAATAATGCAGTGTTTATGTCCCACGACAGGCAGCATGTGTGATGATGTGTCACACCAAACGCGATGTGTTAAACTAGTAATCCCCTCCAGAATGGCAGCATCTATAGTCCAAAAGCGACATCGTTTGAAGAAAGAACTAAAATACAATTGCTGTCCCTAACAACAGTTTTCGTGAATGACGTAACTTCACACACTGTGAGTTAACACAAGTGATGACCTTTAACAGAAAGCACTTGTGAGTGACCTTTATTCCACTTACTGAGGGCACACTATGTATCCCTAGAAAGACAACGTTTATGGAAAAACTCTGTCGCCTCTGTTATTATAAAACCATATTTTGTACTGAACTGTATGATATGCAACGTTTACACAACATCACCATAAATCAATTTTACGTCGTGTGCTATCAAACAAGTTAGGAAAGAACCATTCCCCCCCAAAAAAAAAAATAAATAAAATAAATAAACCTGACAAACGAATGATCCAGGGCAATAAGCAGGGGCATCAATTGCGCATTATAGATAGTTGACGCTAACTCCCAAAATTAAATGAGTTATGGGTAATGTGTTCTTGAAAATGGTTCATTAAAAAAAAAAAACTTTCTCGAGAGTGCGCAAGTGTAAAAACACGCATTAAGTGATAAAATGTATCTGTTCGCAAATCTATAGTATGCCCTGTTTAAGACTGAAGTGCTACAACTTTAAAATGTATAAAACTCTTCAGAATACTGCAAACTAGTGAATTTTAATTTTCAAACTTCCACCTTCCTCCACAGTATGAGGACCATTTATAACGAGAACACGTGTATTGGTGCGTCATGCTTCTGAAACTGGACATGACACGTGTCACTCCAGTTATAAATACTGTGACGCCAACGCCACTTAGTTAATGGTTATTATTATTATTAATTAATAAATCGTCCATAACTAACTACAAGTGATGAGAATCGTAATTTTATGTTATTAATAATCATCTAGCAGACATCACTCGTCTCTCTCACTGGGTGGATATGTTATTAATAATCATCTAGCAGACATCACTCGTCTCTCTCACTGGGTGGATATGTGGGCACTGTGAACGTTTTCTCTACTCCACAACATTAAAGACAAACATTCCTCTCCCTAGTTCTAGATTTAATTGTTATAATAAAATTTTTAATTGTAGAAGGAACCCGACTTTGGGCACTCATTATAAAGGTATTTTTGTAAGTGTTAGAGTTGGAGTTCGAGTTCAGAATATGCTAGGAATTGCTGAAGTAATCCAAACCAATTCCAATTAGAAGATAGGTTTTAATATCCAAAGGTTAAGATTTACAAGAACAAGACCAGCCAATGGGCTGAGATAAAAGGTTTACCTGCTGTAATTTGGAGTGGCAAAAGTCTGGTCACGAGAGATTGTCATTAGCTTAATGGTGAGTTAGATTTCTTGAGAGAGAATGGAATTATAAATATTTTGTGCATTTTGCTATTGATATGTTATATTTGTGTTTGGTCTAGAGATCTATTATGTGAGTAAACTATTATTTCCATAAATTTTTTATCTAAGATGCTCGTATGTAGTATACTAAACACGTGACATTGTTTCTAGTTAATGCACTCGTAAAATTGATACGCTGCATTTATCATGTTGTGTGCATTTATCGGGCTAATTAATACTGTTGCAGGAAACTGTAAGTTGAGACCTGAATGTAAGAGAGAATGGAGTTAAAGAGATGAATAAACCGGAAACTTAGCATTTGCTCCCTGATTATATTTTACAGGGAATAAGCAGCCTTTTCTTGTTTTACTCCTAATTTACTGTTTATAAACTGCTACAACCGTGGTAGACACAAGAAGTATCTACCACCATATGTAAGTGTAACGAATACCCTGCAATTTTTTATGTATGGTAGCAAAGTGCTGATTGCATCGTAGAATTTCAGATACATGGAAGTGCCTGGAAATTGTTACAGTTGTTGTTCTTCCTGCCTATTACGGAAGAACACCAGATGGCCTTGAGAGAATAGTGTTCTAAAACTAAGAGGGAAACACATGGAATTGAGAGAGAGTAATAACATGAACAATAAATTTGTTATGAAAAGCATGCACAAAGACTATTTCAGCCTATGCAAGATTTTAGACACTATTATGACTTATCTCTAATAACTCCATTTCAGTTCTTTGATAAGAACTACCCTGTGATTTGCATTGACACTAATCTGTTGAATTATATTTTAGGATATAAAGACTGTATGCATATTAAAATTATTTTAATGTTGTTTCAAGGGAATATTAAAGTCAAGTAATCTTTTTCATTGTATTTGTTATATGTATATTTGATTTGTTGATTTAATAAATTTATTGACCTTCTTACACAAATTGATACCATATGCTGGAAAGAGTGGGTATATGGGGTTTGCTTAATATAGACGAAAGACAGATTTGTCTTCTCCTTTAGTAAGAAGTTTTCCACCTATGGAAATGTGTGATGATAGATGTTTGTCTTTAATGTCGTGAATTGAGAAAACTTTTTACTGTGCCCGCATATCCGCCAGGTGAGAGAGACCAATGGAATCTGCTGGAGAATTGTTAATAAAATTTAAGATTCTAATCACTTGTAATTAATTAATTAATTAATTAATAATTATCTTTATCTAGGTATCGTTGAAAAAACTGTATTAATGTAATGTACCCGTTAACAAATTAAAGTACATATACCATAGACATCAGGTCTCTTTAGAGCTCATCTTTTGTCTATGTCAGTCTGTAAAGAAATTTCGGTGCAACATAAGTACGACTAAATCAATGTGTAACGTACAGTAGTGATTGTCATCTCCATCTAGCGGCCGACGTGCACACTACTTAGTTCAATATTATCCCACTAGAGGGTGCACACTACTTAGACTACTTAGTTCAATGTTATCACTAGAGCGTGCACACTACTTAGTTCAATGTTATCACACTAGAGCGTGCACACTACTTAGTTCAATGATATCACACTAGAGCGTGCACACTACTTAGTTCAATGTTATCACACTAGAGCGCGCGCACGAGAATCCTTCAGAAATGAAGCTTTCTGTCAGTTAATGTGTCACGAGTTTCCGCCTACTCCAGATCCTAGTAGAATAGTCAGAGTAGAAGCCGACTCCAGATCCTAGTAGAATATTCGCGAGTAGAAGCTGACTCCAGATCCTAGTAGAATATTCACGAGTAGAAGCTGACTCCAGATCCTAGTAGAATATTCACGAGTAGAAGCTGACTCCAGATCCTAGTAGAATATTCACGAGTAGAAGCCGACTCCAGGTCCTAGTAGAATATTCACGAGTAGAAGCTTTGTGAACACCGGCGAGTATATATATACCCGACGTCTGCGTTAGTAAGTTAACTTTCGTAAATTATTTTGAAGTTCGATTAACTTCACCGTCTAATTTCTACTAAAACAAAGCAAATATATCTTGTTTAGGCAGTTTTGGATGGGACTTAAGAATTCTTTCATTTTCATGAATAAAGCATAAATATTATTTGTCGTCGCTCTTTTGTAAACGCAGAATATCGGCGTCCAAAATGAAGAGGTGCCAAAGCGTTGCAGAAAAAAGAAAAGAAACAGCAAGAGAAAGCGAAGAAGCTTGATGAACAAATCAAAAAGGCGCACTGTCTTTTCCAACTTGGCTTTACTCGTATGCCAACAGAGGATCAACCCGAGGCCTCTTCTAGTACGTCTGCCAGCAAAGTGATGGTGGTAGACCCTTCCCCCCTCCTCCCGGAACAAATTGATGAGGATGAGGATAGTGTTCATTTACTTGGTGCAGCTGAAACTGAGCTCGAAGTTCATGAAAATAGAAATATTCTGGGACATTGTTTAATATCAAAATGATTGTTATTAAACAATGTCCCAGAATATTTCTATTCAAAATATTTCAATCAAAATGATTGTTTAATATCAAAATGATTTTGTAACGACTGATCGGCATGCTTGTAAGTATGCATTAATATGTTTGCATATGTTTTAAACTGTGTATTCATGCATGTTATCAGTTCGTCGTCAAAACTTTATATGTGTATTTATACATGCGCTGTATATTAAAACGTGTACTTATAAATATGAAACATGCAAGTATAATATATGTAAATATGTAATCATGCATTCCACATAAAACGTTTTTGATGCAATCACGTATGCTTCGAACGAGGACTAAATATGTACAATATGCCCAAGTCTGATACATGACACTCTGGTGAGAAACAAACATGCTTGAATTATCTCTAGTGCTCATCGAAAATGACCGACACCCATATCCTACTACAGAAAATGTTCCGCGATGATGACGTCAATCAAATTTCTTCCCGGCATAAATTGCTAAAGGGAGGTAAGGCATTTGGACACCAGATATCTGTGGTATTAGGTCCTTGGATTGGCGGCTAACTCAGATTCGCAGACATTATTGTGTATTTTATGCAATCAGCCGATTGTTCACCTCTTGGACATTGGCCGAACGTGACTACGCATTCACATTTCGTGACAATTTGCTGCAGCGTTGACAAAGTTGTACTATCCAACGTAATTCGTGCAGTTTACGTACACGAGCCGTTTGAGAGTGAGGCTAATTACGCTACATTCTTGGTGGATCGTGACTGTAAGATGTACACGAACAATTTGGGTGTGAGGCTACCTTATATGTTTGGAGGATCGTGACTGTAAGACGACTATAGTCTTTAATGCACTCAGCTCATGTTTATCAGAATGCTATAATTGTTGCTCACTGCAGTCTTCTAAATGTTCGCATTCTTCTCTGCGTTTTGCTTTGGATCGTGACAGTAAATGTAGAACATAGAATGTCCCCGTTTTGCTTTGGATCATGACAGTAAATGTAGAACATAAAATGTCCCCGTTTTGCTTTGGATCGTGACAGTAAATGTAGAACATAGAATGTCCCCGTTTTGCTTTGGATCGTGACAGTAAATGTAGAACATAGAATGTCCCCGTTCCTGGAAGATGTTGTATATTGTAATTTACAGAATATCCTCGTTGTTGGAGGAGGAGGAGGATTATCGTCTACAGAATGCATTCTTTGTTGAAGGATGTTGAAGTCTGAAGTTAAGAAAATATTCGGCATTTCACAATCATCCCATCGTAACAGTTTCAATAGAATTCAATACAATGACTATTATCAGTTTCATTACATACAGATACTTAAGTTTCCTTCTTTCGAAGTGTTTCCACTTCAATTAATGTTTACTCTTCGCCTAGACGGAAAGGAGTATTTAAGTCTACTTGGCTCGATGTCGTTCTCACTACCTAGACGGAAAGGAATATTTATGTCTACTTGGCTCGATGTCGTTCTCACTACCTCCAAACTAAGAAACACTGTTTAACATGGGATATTTGTTTACAATAAATTATCAAGCTACGCTAGACTAATGAACAATTACTTACCAAAACGAGCATGTTCACTTTCACTAAACAATGTCTGACCAAACGGACATGGTGACTTTCATTAAGTCATAACTGAATGTTTCCATTGCTTATTTGCTCAGGAAGGTTAACCACTGACAACACTCCGATTTAGAGATCCGTTAGTCGCGTAGAGACTTGGCTCCTGGACATGCCACGTGCTTCATCCTTCTAAGAACTTCCGTTTATAACACAAATACAGTGCCTTCACTCAATGTCCATTATCCGATCTCTGCTTCCCTCCCCTTGATTACTCGGCCTATTTTCACTCCCTTCATCAAAACCTGTGGTCGTTTCTACCTCCAAACACACTGATGACGTCTGTAAGTACAAAAAGCACACAGCTGGATGCATTTATTTCCCACGATTTTCACATTTATCATACTAGGTCATAATAGAGTTTTGTTATTTATCTGCATACAAAAAAACAGCACCATTAATAAGAAAATATATAATAATTGGAGAAAGGGTTTGCATATTTCATGACAATAGTATTGACAATCTGGTTTGTTATCAATTGTTATTTAAGTGAAAGAATAACGTGAACTTTTTCTAGCGCTACTCAGGGAAAAAAACATACAGAAAAAAAATGTCTAAATGCGAATCAAACATGAAAATGTGTGAGCTGTTTTTCCCCACTCCTAGGTTGTAGTTTAGAGAGCACTTCTGTTTGCTCCACTTCCTGATGCAAAGTTATGACAATGACTGTTCTTTGGATACTCCTTGGTTTCGATTGTGTTTCACTTCCGGTCACGCTCTGCTTCTAAACATTTATGCAATGCGAGCTGGGGACGATATTAACATACATGCTAGTCTCATCTTTATTCTGTATGGTTTTCTAGATCTGTCGTAATGCAAACCAAATGACGACATTTCGATGCGTGCTCATCTCAGCTTTGTCGACGTCCGATTGCCCCAGTTGTTAACCAGAACTGTTAACCATTGCATAGCGTACCTGAGCAATGCATGCATTTCAGTTGCTCCCCTTTGACATTAACTTGAGATGTTCCTGTAAATCCGCCTGCAGCTAAATTTAGAACTTTACAACTAGCCTTGCTGTCATACTGCCAATTTCGGCAGAGTTTCCGGTACTTGATAAAATAAAAGTTGAAACAAAAATACAAAATGTAAAGTATCAGAGAAAAGAGGAAACCTTTCTATAGATTTGTGTCCTGCACGCGTACATGGAGTCCCAGGTTTGTAAACATCAAAAGAGGGGCAAATCTGTCACACAAAAAGCAACTGTCAGTGTGCAAAAGAAGGATTCTCTATTGATCTAGAGTATTTGCATTTCACGTATTTTTTACAAGTGATATATTTGTTTAAGTTGTGTCGGCTGTCTCTATGAGTGGCACTACTGAATGTAGTCGAAACAGCCTGCAGGGGTGGGGATAAAGAGGGGAAGGAGGGTAAATAGTATGCATTGAAACTAAAACAATCTTATCAATGCCAGAATTTCTGTATTAGTCTGCTGCCATGGCTAATAAATAAACAAGTAGCTAAGCAATATGGTCGATGTGAAAATGACGTGTACTTTAAAAGCTGGGATTCCAGAGCCGTACATAGGGTATTTGGTATTCAAATATGTCAATGCAAAATAAGTTTTATGTAAATACGTAAAGATATAATGCAACAACCTAAGAAAGAAAGAAAGAAAGAAAGAAAGAAAGAAGGAAGGAAGGAATGAAAGAAGAAAGGAAGGAAGGAAGGAAAGAAGGAAGGAAGGAAGTAGGTATCTAAAAAAGTTAGAAAAGACCAACAAAATAAATAAACAAATATCTATATATAAAACACTGATAATGACCCCTGTCACTCTTTTACGGTAGATTGTTCCAAATCCAATATAATCCTTTTAAACCTGAAGTCAGATGTCACTGAAGAAGAATTTTTAAATCTTTCACTGAAGAACAGTTTGATCTAAAACAAAATTTCCCCAATTTTAAGCCAAATTGAGTAAATTTGCCTATCCCTATTTCTAGACTTAATTGTTTTATAAATTGTTAAACTGTCGAAGTAATGTGACCTTGTGCACTCCTAATGATTGTATATGTTTTTGTGTCAGAGTTGGAGTAAACAACTCGAGTTGAGAATATGCTAGAAATTGCTGATGCAATGCAAGCCAGTTCCAAATGGATGAGTAGTTTGATTTATCCAATGGTTAAGATTTTTTTGAACGGGACCAGCCAATTGGGCTGAAATCAAAAGTTTACCTTCTGTAGAGAATTCTATTGTCTGATAACTTGAATTTAGAGTGGTAAGAAGTCTGGTCATGAAAGGCGGCCATTAGTTTAATGGTTAGTTAACTGACTGATTGAGAGAGAATGGACTTAGAAATTTTTCGTGCATTTTGCTATTGATATGTTATACTTGTGTTTTACTATTCAGTGAGTAGACAATTATCTCTACAATGTTTTGAACTAAGATCTTGTACATAGCATGCTAAACACTTCATTGTTTCTAGTGAATGTGCTAAAAAAGTTGATATGCTGTATTTATTATGTTGTGTGTCTGTATCGGGCTAATAAATAATGTTGCAGGAAACTATAAGTTGAGTCTTGAATGTAAGAGAGAATGGAGTTAAAAAAGAATAAACTGTAAACTTAGTATTTGTTCTCTGATTATATTTTACAGGGAATAAATGGCCTTCCCTTATTTTACCTGAATCACCAGGTTTCATGATTATAAAACCCTGCAACCATGGTAGACACAAGAAGTATCTATGGCAGCTTGTATGTGTAAGAAATTTCTGGTACAAGAACATTACTGGAAATTACTACAATAGTTGTTCTGCTAAAGGGAGTTAATATGGCGAAGGAGCACCCAGTTTAGCCTGGAGAAAATAGCAGCAAATCAGTGGTTTAACATGTGAGGGAAACATGTGGAATTGACCCTAATAACATGAACAATGAACTGTGGCTTGATAAAAGCTTGCTTGATAAAAACTTGATAAAAAGCTTGCAAAAGGACAATTGCAGTTACACTTAAACAAGGTTACATAGACACTATAATCAATTAATTCAGGTTATGAAAAAGTATTGTTGCTTATCTCTAATAATTCCATTTATGTTCTCTTAAGAACAATCTTGTGATTTGTATAGTCATTAATCCTGAATTGTATTTAGGATATAAGACTGAGTAGACAAAATTATTCGAATGTGGTTTTGTAGAAATGTTGATGTCAGATAATCTTTTTCATTGTATTTGTCATATGTATATTTCATTGTTGATTTAATAAATGTATTGTTAAATGTATTGTCCTTCTTACACAATTTGATAATGTTATGATGGAGAAGAAAGTGGGTGGATAGGGCCTCGGTAAATGTAGATTAAAGACAGATTTGTCCTCCCCTGTAGTAAGAAGTTTTCTACCTACTGGGATATTGTGTGACGGTAAATGTTGTCTTAGCGTTGTGGAAGAGAGAAAAACGTTTACAACGCCCGCATATCTGCCAAGTGAGAGGGACGAGTGGTGTCTGCCGGAGAATTATTATAACATAAATTAAGATTCTCATTACCAGTAATTAGTTATGAATGATTAATTAATAATAATCGTAATCATTAAGTAAGTGGCGTTGGCGTCACAGATGGATAGATAGATAGATAGACAGACAGACAGACAGACAGATAGATAGATAGATAGATAGATAGATAGATAGATAGATAGATAGATAGATAGGTACCAACATGTGATTAATCTCTTTTAATCATTTTGAGCAAGTAAGTGCCGTTTTGTGTGCGACTCTTTGTATCTGAATGTAGTATGTGAGTTGTACATCTATATATGCTGTATGGCAGCTACGGATTGTAACATTGCATCCTAAGAGTTTATTTGAGTGTAGCACGTGTCACCACGTTGCACTGACAAAACATATTTAATGTGGTGTTATGTCATGTGACTCAACAGTCAATGCTTATTTAATCATTGTGAATAAAAGAGGGTTGCGAATTTTGTATTTCCATAAATTAAGATTTTTCGAGAAAATGACAATTTATTCAATGCATAATATCATCATAAAACGTGTTAGTGATATATATCTTAGGCGTTTTGCCTTCTCTCTCAGATACACACACTCACACGCGCACGCACACAGGCAAAAATCATGCACGGATAAACACACAAACACACACACCCATACGGTATGTTCGGACTTTGTTTTCTCCATTGCTTTCTTGCTTTTTTCTTCTCTGATAGTCTTTATCGGAGGTCTCATCTCGAGGTGGTCATTATTCAGTCCTGACGATAAACAAAGACGTGCGCAAGACGGTGCCGCGACATGGCGTTACTCAACACGGTTGACGTGAAGCAGCAACTGTCCGGCCACTGCCGCTATTTTACTATTCATAGACATGCTGTACCATTTGCCATATTTTCTAAATTCGATTTTATTGGAGCTGTTTCCTGTCTGAAATGCTCGAATGTATCCATAAATGTCGGAATGTGTTTTATGGTAGGCAGTGGAATGAGATGGACATATTTTGTTGTTCACGAACAGCAGCAATTTCAAGACCCCTTTCCCGGCTTCTTTTCTCCGCACTACCCCTGTTTGTGTGTTTGTTTGCTCGTGTATGCGAATACAATATTGCCATTCCTTTGTGCATTCGCATTCAGTGGACGACTTTTGATAGAGTTGTGTGTGCCATAGAGGTTTCTGTTTGATAGACTTTTTATGTTTGACATATTTATGGGTGTGATAGAGTTGTGTGTGCCATAGAGCTTTCTGTTTGACATACTTTTATGCTTGATATAATTTAGTGTTTGATAGGGTTGTGTGTGCCATAGAGTTTTGTGCGTCATAAAATTTTATGTGACATAGAGTTTTATGTGACAAAGAGAATTGTTTGATAGAGTTGTGTGTGACACTTAGTTTTCTGTTTGGTAGACAATTTGTTTTATAGAGTTTTGTATTTGATATAGTTTTGGATAGTTTCGTAGCAATGTCACCACAAACAAAGGACATTGTTACAACAGCAGATGGTATGTAATATTTTCATAGCAATGTTACCACACACAAAGAACAATGTTACAACAGCAGATGGTATGTAATATTTTCATAGCAATGTCACCACAGACAAAGGACAATATTACAACAGGAGATGGTCTGTAATAGTAGATGGCTACCCCTATAACTACCTTTTCATTTTACTTAAAACTAGGAACCTTAACTCTCTCTCTGTTACCCTCCAAAGATGTCATTATATTGCCCTCCCAAAGGCCCAACTATGCAGTAACTAAGATTACACAATATGAAATAGAGTTAGATTTTGTAGAATGTCATAAAATGATTTGGAGAATTTGGTGTGCAATTTAGTTTTGTGATGAATGCTACATGTATTTAATTATACTTATTTGTATGATGTACTTTGAAATCATTGTAAACAGACTATGTAGTGATCTTATTTTATGTTGAAGAACAGTACATTGGTTTTGACAATTACAATCACTCCCATCTCTACTTTTGGAATATTAACTAACAATATTTGTGCTTTTTTCCACGTTATACTTATGTTGCATATTTATCATAAGCAATACTTGTGTACTTGTATAAGTTGTATCTTGGTGACATTTTTCTCTCAGTAGATTTATAAAAATGTTGGTTGGTTCACTGTCCTCTGTGAGAGTTCGTGTGTGTGTGTGTGTGTGTGTGTGTGTGTGTGTGTGTGTGTGTGTGTGAGAGAGAGAGAGAGAGAGAGAGAGAGAGAGAGAGAGAGAGAGCACCCCTTTAATTGGTATTTATGCTCGCCCCTGGGAAGGGGCATCATGACTGATTGCCCTGGCTGGAAAGGCGTACTGTCCGGGAGATCACGCATGGCTGGACAAGGAAAGTCTGGGTTCTGATCAGGGATTGCCATTCGCCTGTGTGCGGCAGGTGGGCTGGGTAGGATCAAAAGGAAAAACCACCAGAGCAAACGATATATGATTGAGTCAGCAGAAGTGGTCAACTGATCATGTCCAAGAATTGTTGCTTAGTGTTGGAGGATCAAGGAAAGAGAACCATAGGTGGTGTCTGCCTGGACGTTGATCCATATCAGCTGGTGTGTGAGTTTCAAAGCCTGCCGACATGGTGTCACACTTAAGAAACTTTCGAAAGAGCGTGAAATCGTGACAGCTATTTTGTCATTGTTGGAATAGGCTTCTAATAGTCGACGTAGGTAGCGTCAAGGCTGTGGCTAAACGTGACTTAGAGAGAGATCCAGGATCTAGCCAATTAGATTTGGATTCCTGGATGATGTCAACATGGTCATTGACACTGTGATGAAGTATGTCTCTGGTTGACGGGCTAGCGGCGGTCGACACACGTAGTTGCAGAAATCCGATTTCTGTATGGAAAGTTAGTTTGAGGAGAGTTGAGGGTCAGCAGTTTTGTTTTGCCTGTAATGATAGTTGTTCAGTCTTGATTTTGTGTATTTGAACTAGACAGCGTTGATTGTTTCATGCACAACCATTGTGTGTGGAGTGCCTGAAATTCTGATTTCTGTATCGGAACGATTGGAAGGTTAGATT
The DNA here is from genome assembly GCA_028829895.1 of Sinotaia quadrata. Lineage (NCBI taxonomy): Eukaryota > Metazoa > Mollusca > Gastropoda > Architaenioglossa > Viviparidae > Sinotaia > Sinotaia quadrata. The sequence continues at coordinate 7,398,050 of CM054178.1, forward strand.
TGTGGAGAGCTGAGGATCAGCAGTTGTGTGTTGTCTAACTGTCTCATCTGGTTTGTAACTGTCTCAACTGTCTCTGCAGCCAGTTGTTCATATATTACCCATCATGCCTCCTGTTATTCTAAATACTATTACTAAATTTACAGAAGGACTAGGTATTTAACATGATTTCGTTTGCATCGCAGTATCAATGAATGATCCTTGGAATACATTTTGTTTTGATATTTTTTTTACTCTTGATTTTTGCTAGACAATATTATTAGTCTGATGTTCAGTTTTGTGCCTTCCAAATCTAATTGTTATTAAATCCTTTATAGTTTACTCAAGACTGTGTCATAGTCTCATTCTTTGTTTGAGTCTAGTGATGGTTTTATCGTCACACTGTAACTGTCGATGACTGTGTGTTGTTACTTCCGAGTAGTGTTGTGAATTTGTCTGTGTGGAGTGTTGTCTTCTCATGTCATAACCTCCCCAGCGTGACGATCAGCAACCTGTCAGGGATGGGTTTTTGAGCCAAGAAATAAAGTAGAAAAGGCACTGTGAATGGGAAGACGGTTTACCTCCCCCTTTAATTATAGTAAGAAAATACTAATAGTTATGCTAGTTAGTAATTAGTATGTAGCAACGTTAACCCCAGAGAGGAGTAGCCTTGCTACACAATGGGCACTCAGTCTGGAATGTTCATGTTTTTCCTTTGTGAATTCATGTCCAAGAAGTGAATTTGGGAAGCCCTAGAAATTATTGCCTTAGCCACTTAAATAGATTTGCTCGATCACTATACTTCATGTTTTGTTATCCTTCATGTCATAGTGCAGGTTTGAGTGTTACTGTGCATGCTCAGTTATTATGCGAAACTATCCTGTGATTTGCATTGACACTGTTGTCGAATTGTATTTTAAGTGATTATTAGAATGTGATTTTGTGGAAATATTGATGTCAAGTAATCCTTTTCATTGTATTTGTCTTATGTGTATATGATTGTTGATTTAATAATTGTATTGTTAAATTTATTGACCTTCTGTCACATACTGATAACCTTATGTTGGAGAAGAAAGCTGTTGGATGGGTGCTCGCTAAATATAGATAAAAGATGGATTTTTCTTCTCCTTTATTAAGAAGTTTTCCACCTATGGAAATATTGTGTGATGGTAAATGTTGATTTGATGTTGTGGGAGAGAGAAAACGTTAACAGCCCCCACATAACCGCCAAGTGAGATAGACGAGTGGTGTCTGCTGGACGATTATAAATAGCATAAATTAAGATTCTCATCACTTTTAATTAGTTATGAATGATTAATTAATTACAAATATTCATAATCATTAACTAAGTGACAGTAGTGTCATACATCCCTATTCTCCAGTCTGTCTTACAATCATCCTCCAATTTCTAAGTCCATTCTCTCTCAATCAATCAATCAGTTAACTCACCATTAAGCTAACGATCGGCTTTCATGACGGGACTTGAGCTACATCAAAATCAAAGTGATTAGAATACAGAACTTTCTTCAACAGGTAAGTTTCGGTCTCTGCCCGTTGGCTAGTTTATTATTTGTAAACCTAAACTACTGGATAGCAAAAGTTACCCATTGGCTAGTTTATTATTTGTAAACCTAAACTACTGGATAGCAAAAGTTACCCATTGGCTAGTTTATTATTTGTAAACCTAAACTACTGGACAGCAAAAGTTACCCGTTGGCTAGTTTATTATTTGTAAACCTAAACTACTGGATAGCAAAAGTTACCCATTGGCTAGTTTATTATTTGTAAACCCTAAACTACTGGATAGCAAAAGTTACCCATTGGCTAGTTTATTATTTGTAAACCCTAAACTACTGGATAGCAAAAGTTACCCATTGGCTAGTTTATTATTTGTAAACCCTAAACTACTGGATAGCAAAAGTTACCCATTGGCTAGTTTATTATTTGTAAACCTAAACTACTGGATAGCAACAATTGCTCATCCACTCTGGACTGTTTTGGATTACATCAGCAAGTTCAAACATATTCTTTACCTGAGTAGTTATTTTAACTCTGGTACTTACAGAAATATCGTCAAATGCAGAACCCGAATTCACGTCACGTTGACCTTTAATGAACTATTTAATAATTAAGTTTGAAAATAGTGATAAGCAAATGTACTCCATCACACTATTGATTTTGATTTTTTTTATGTTTTACGTGTTTTCTTGCATCCATAGTTTATATTTTGATTCAAATTATATGTGGTAGAGAGTGTGATAAATTTATATTGCTAAAATATATTTGTATTTCTTCCAATATTCATCCACTATTTCCTAGTTATATGTTTGGGGAGAAGAGGTTCATTCGTTGTGGAGGGGTCATTACGTAATAATTAAGAAGTCGGGTACAAAAGCGAACATTTGAATGTGGGTGTTCACGATGAGTATACCGGGTCGATACGACAGATCAGTGTTAACTCGATGTACATATTTGTAATTACTAACATTAGCACTGGATAGGGGTCTCTCTGTGTGGAGGGCTGTCATATCGGTGACCTAGTTTGCATCAAGAAATGTATTATATTATAGATGGAAGATAATAATCATCAGTACTTAAGGACACCTCTGACATTGAGAAATACCTGTCGCAGACAGAAACCATTTCTTAACGGGGCTCTAAGTACCTAGTACACTGCATGCAGTGAGCAGACGCCTATCTATTTGTGAAAGAACAATTATCAGGCAGAGGTAAGGACATTCACGTCCCTATGCATAAAAGGCGTCATTCCACTCTCATCCATACATAACAAGTCTTAGTTCGCATGCACACCCACTATCGGACCTTTGAATGGATTGACAGCCTAGTGTGGACTCCATCGGAGGAAAAAATGAAATCTAAGTGCCCAACCTTATTTGCTTCTTATCTGAACTGCACAGGCATACTAGGATTATTGAACCGTTTCATAAATATTACGTTATGATAGAGTCGATGTTTTTATTTTTATTTTCTGATTTGCAGCCTAGATCTACAGCTGGTCATCCCTATGGATTGATAATAAGACCATATTTTTTAAAGCATTAAGACTAATTGATATTTCAATGACTTTTCATAAGTCTGCAAGGAAAGAAAGAACAATCAAATAAATATCGTAGGTATACACATGTCAATGAACAAATTCTTTATAAGTGGGGGAAAATGGAAAAAAATGATGTATTTATTCTTCGAATATGCAGGTAAAAGTAAAAGAGCCATATCCTCTTCCGGCTGAATTGCTTAACAAGTTATTTATTTTAAAATATTATTACATAGATATAGTATATCGGTACGTATCGTCCCTTTAAACGCAAGCACACATACAGTTCATTGTACTGAGACCTGTATTAAGACGCCCATCTACATTCGTTCATCTCTGTCGTCATTTAGTGGTTATTTAAAGCGCTGTAGTTAGTCGTCATTTAGTGGTTATTTAAAACACTGTAGTTAGTCGTAATTTAGTGGATATTTAAAGCACTGTAGTTAGTCGTCATTTAGTGGATATTTAAAGCACTGTATTAGTCGTCATTTAGTGGATATTTAAAACACTGTAGTTAGTCGTCATTTAGTAGGTGTTTAAAGCACTGTAGTTAGTCGTCATTTAGTGAATGTTTAAACGCACTGTAGTTAGTCGTCATTTAGTGGTTATTTAAAGCACTGTGTTAGTCGTCATTTAGTGAGTGTTTAAAGCACTGTAGTTAGTCGTTATGATCAGTTTTCCTAACCATTTTTGACAATTTGAGACAAGCCCAATAATTTTGCACTTATTTTTTATTTTCCAGAATCAATTTTTATACAGTCACTTCACTCATTTCTGTTATAAAAGTTCAGAGAGTTAAGTTGCCTCATATGTCAGCTGAAATTTGGACACATTTTGAATGCTTCTACTTCTGCGTTTTGCAAACCACGCGATATAAAGGAAAATATATAATGTTCCTTATACAACCAGTAGCTTACTTAAAAGAACTGATTCGTATTGATTACACTTTTAGAATGATATACCATGTTTATTAAAATACATTTTATTTCTTGAATGATTTTTAAGGTTACATTTGAAGCTTGTTAAGACATGATTTTCACTGGCAAGATTTCTTTTTCAGGCTTCACCAAATCTGTGATGAATGCGAACAGAGTTTATCTGCCCTTGTTGAGCGACGCTAAATGTTTGAAGCCAATGCAAACGCTTGTTTCTCCACTCTTTCCACTTGTCTTCTTTTCAATCTTTTCTCCTTCTTGTCATTCTTTGCATCTGCATAAATCTGCGGTAAAGTGAAAAACGAAATGCATGACCGTTTAAATTTTATTTTTAGACAGAATGAAAACCTCTGTGTCTCTTCCATCCACCCCACCCCCACCCCTTTCTGAAATGTTTGCCTTTCCTTTGGAGCCCACTCAGCGAGGAATTGCAGAGATTCGAGAGCTGAAATCTGTCAATAATTTTCCACAGGTTCCTATGGGCTTCTTCTTAAGATGATGGACAGTATTAAAAGCATCCATGCAACCCACCCCACCATTTCCTCTAACATCACTGCCCCCCTCTCCTGCAACACTATTACCACCAGCACCATCTTCAACCCATAGTCAACACCATCACCACACCATCGAACCAACGTTGAAACCACATCAACCTGCTTGTTCTTCATCATTTTGTTCGTTCCTTTGTTATATTACTCACGTAATAGCTATTTCTTTCCTCATTTACTCTTCCGTTCGTTTATCATTGACTAGCTTGTTATTCTTTACTTTGTGTCCTGTTCGTTACTAGCTTGTTATTCTTTACTTAGTGTCCTGTTCGTTACTAGCTTGTTATTCTTTACTTTGTGTCCTGTTCGTTACTAGCTTGTTATTCTTTACTTAGTGTCCTGTTCGTTTATCATTGACTAGCTTGTTATTCTTCGTTTATCATTTACTAGTTTGTTATTCTTTACTTAGTGTTCTGTTCGTTTATCACTTACTAGCTTGTTATTCTTTACTTAATGTCCTGTTCATTTATCACCTACTGTTCATTTATCACCTACTGTTCCGTTCGTTCCTCTCTTAATGTCTTTACAGAGTGTACTGCTTATTCCTTATCTTTAATCTAATTCATTTCTCAATAAGATCTAACTGACCTCTGAGCGTCAATTTATAAAGTTATAGAATTCTATACATTCTTTCGGATAATTCATAGCTAATTCATTGTATTATTAATGTTAAACAATATCCTTCATTTTGTTTAGTCATGAATAAAATAATTAGAAATATTTGTAAAACTTTGCTTTACTGTACTTGATTTCTTAAAGAATGTTTTTATATTTTTTTAAAGTGCTTAATGTCTATTCTTCTCTCTCTCTCTCTCTCTCTCTCTCTCTCTCTCTCTCTCTCTCTCTCTCTCTCTCTCTCTCTCTCTCTCTCTCTCTCTCTCTCTCTCTCTTTCTTTCTTTTCTGTCAGTCTTCTGCTTACTTCACCCACCTACCCCTTCACACCCCTTCACCACTTCTTCCACACATTGCTATTTTCTTCTCCCGTCCTTTTCACTGTTAACGCCTGTCAAACTACTCAGAGATCGGATTTTTAAATGACTAAACTTACGAAAGAGTAAGTTAAAATATGAACGTATACATGTAATTACTATATAAAAATAAATCCTCCATGACTGCGCTCACCATCAATCGTGCACTGGAGAAAGTCGATAACCGGAAGTGGGTCAAATGAAATGCGCTAAATGTAGTTATTACTGTTGCTCCAGTAGAGAAGGAATATTTTGCTTAAAGTGCAATAATCCAACAGCATATGTGTCAAGGTCATTTTATAACTCACATAAATATTGCAAAATTATATGTGTTTTATTTATATTTTACATCAAATATTCTTAGATAGCTGTGATGTTTATCTTGCAGGTAGAAAGACAGACAGACAGATAGATAGATAGACAGATACATAGATAGACAGACAGACAGACAGACAGATAGATAGATAGATAGATAGATAGATAGATAGATAGATAGATAGATAGATAGATAGATAGATAGATAGATAGATAGATAGATAGATAGATAGATAGACAGAGCACGCATACACACTCCTGAGAAATGTAGGCCTATTGCATGCACCCATCTCTCTGTTAGCTGATGGGAGGAAAATGCTTTTCATTTATCAACGTTTCGCATTAGATATCAAATGTAGGAAAGAAACGTTGTGAATACATTCATCTCTCCAAAGTAGGTTAAACGAGAATTTAGTTTGTTCATTTTCCCTGATACATTCTTTAACAGTGCATGCCGACTTAAATAGATACAAATTGCAAAAGTTCACGAAAGAAACAAATTGTCGTCGACCGCCTCACGGGCTCACCACAGAGTGGTGACGTCACAAATTAGGTCCTCTCCTAGACCTCTGGAATTTGCGGAAATGGTCTCCTCTGGAATTGCGGCGTGCCTTATTGCTTGAAGCAAAATACTCAATGTAATATCCTGGATAGAGAACACAGAGGAGGGACTGGGGTGGTGGGTGGTGGGGGATTTGTGGGGAATGAGGATATCATCTCCTTCTTGACTATAAAAATAAATTAAAATAAGTTTTACACCCACTACGATAGGCACCATAATTCGACATTGAAAACTACACCATACGGTGCGCTAATCACTACAAATAAACACATCACCAAACTACCTCAAACAATACATCAAAGGTTATATAAGAATTACAAAAGTATTTTAAGCCAAACACTAAACCATATACTACCTCAACTAACTAGCATACTCAACCATAATACCACTCTGCCTTGCAAATACTCTACACTAACGCTCTACCCTAACACTATACCTTAACATGCTTAGCACATCTACCTAGCACCCTCTACCTTAACCCACAGACTCTACCTAGAACACTCTACTTTAACACACACACACTCTACCTTAACACACACTCTACCTAGAACACTCTATACTAACACAGTCTACCTAGAACACCTTACCTGAACACACACTCTCCCTTAAAACACACTCTACTTTAACACATACCCTACCTAACACACTACCTAGATCACTCTACCTTAAAACACCCTCTACCTTAACACAAACTCTAACTAGAACACTCTACCTTAACACAAACTCTGCCTATCATACTTTTCTCTAACACAATCATAAAACCTTACCACTTCATTCATCCCATTGCACATTCATTCACTGTGTTGTAGACAATCAAGCCAATAATCGTATTGTTCTAATTTCAGCAGTAACAAGTGTTTTGTAGGCATATTAATTAAATAGATATTTTAATGCTGTAGATAAGGCTGCTTATTTTTAAATAGAATCTGCAGGTTCACTATCCCAACTGTTAATACAGCAGGTTTAAAAATAACTTTTATTGCAAAGTTTGAAAGACGTGCAGTTATATATAAAATCGCGACTCTTTGGTGAGTTAAAATGGTGAATAAATAAATAAATAAATAAATACTTAGATTTTATTTCTATGTAACTCCTGGAGGAAAAATCTGTCTTACAGCAGCCGGACATCTTCAATTCAAGGTACTACGAGAAACCATTACTGTCTTTGACTACAATATACTGTTTAAATTGTTTTAATAATATATTTGTTATAAATTAGAAGTGTTTTAAATGCTTTCCGTCTGAATACACACACAAGTGTGCAGACACGCATACATATTATTTACTTATTTTCGTTTGGAAGAACACATAACTTTTGAAACTGTCCTGGACAGAGTCATGTTGCTAGAAGACGGACCTTAGTTATACATTAATAAGAATAAAAGGAATTAGAAATCAATATTTTTTAAAGCCCAGAAGTGACCGTCCGACTGGACATTTTTTTTTATCTTACATACACTATAGTAGAATTAAAGCTTGAAAATAAGAAAAGCAGAAGAGCGGTTTATTTATTTTTAAATGTTTCAATCATTGTCTTAGTTTTTAACTATCTTCGCGTGCGTGGTCCTTTCAAATACTGAGTTCTCATAAAGCATTTACTTATTGGAATGAGATGACTGTTATGTGATGGAAATCATTCAATGATTGATTTGTTTTGATACTTATTTCATAGTTGAGTTGTATGATGATTCATTACTGTTTAAGTAATATTAAATGATTGGATTTGAGTAAAACCTTTCAAAGTTTGTCTCCATGGTGACACATTTATGATTGAAATTCGACTATGTGACATTTACTGATCGTATTCACTAGTGCTTTGGCTGATTTGGGTTAATAATGATTTTATTAAACATTAAGCTGCATGATAAAAGGTTTGCAATATTTGTCATTCTGAAGCAACATTACGTGAGTGGGTTGTACGATGAAAGTGTGTGACACATTGTTCTGCTCTTGGACCATTAATATTGCTCCATTCCCGGACGATGCCTATGAATACACAGCTCCTGGGCAGTGTTGGACATTGACATCTCATGTCCGATACTCCATCTTTCAAACCAAGTTGCCCTAATGAAATTGCTGCCACTATCCACGGCATAAAGAAATGTGGTTCTCCAAATAAACCCTTCGTGATGAGTAACACGTTGCAAAGAAATGATGATAAAACTGAATTCTTGCTTGAAAGGGGTTCCAAAACCATGCCACTGACGGAGTCAATGAATATTGATGACACTCTCATTTAACTGAGTCACTCAGTTAGAAATCCGAGTGCACATTTGACATCGTCCTCCCCGTACAGCCAAACTCCATCAATCTCAGTAGAGCAGTATGTATGGAGCTTAAACGAAGACGTACGGTTCATAGGTTTCCGGCTGGTAATGCCAAAACATCTCTTGCGCAACCAGAGACACACTCCACTCACGACTTGGTTAGCATAATTCTCTTCTCCGTGCTCCACATGAGTCTATCGTAATCAGAGACACACTCCACTCACGACTTGGTTAGCATAATTCTCTTCTCCGTGCTCCACCTGAGTCTATCATAATCAGAGACACACTCTACTCACGACTTGGTTAGCATAATTCTCTTCTCCGTGCTCCACCTGAGTCTATCGTAATCAGAGACACACTCCACTCACGACTTGATATGTATGACACTCTTTTTTTGAGCTCTATCAGAGTCTTCTTGAAAAAATCCGAAAGTTACAAAACGAAGCATCGAGGATTATTCTGAGATCAAAGAGCCGATCGTGCCACTCTACAGTCTTCAACGGCTGACTGTTCGCTGCAGAATACTGAGCACGATCTCTTTGTTTACGAATTCAATTTTTGGATCCAGGCCCTCAATGCCTGCCTGGTCTTATCTATCACATATATACACGGACTCCTACTAGAAACTTTCTCTCATCATTAAGTACACCGAACATAGAAATTCCTCAAGCAACACATACAGCCACAGTTAGTGCGTATACGCTCATCATTAAGCACACCGAACTTAGAAATTCCTCAAGCAACACATACAGCCACACAGTTATCGTGCATTGGCTCATCATTAAGCACACCGAACATAGAAATTCCTCAAGGAACACATACAGCCACACAGTTATCGTGCATTGGCTCATCATGGTCCATCTAGCTAGATCGTGGTGTGATTTTAAAATCGGTTCTCAACACACATCTGTGAGAACAGAATTGTGCAGTCCCTTTGTAATTGCTTGTTCGAAGTATGAATTTAATTTTTTAAAAATTGATTCTATTGTTATATTTTACAGTTTTAGTTTAATGGGGAATCACTCAGTCATATTAAGTTTAATGTACTTATGCAAAAGTAGCCTGTATAAGTCGTTTGCTTAACGACCCTGTGTATTTTATATTATCAGTTTAAGTCGCTGGATGTTTAATTAAAATTAAGCTCCAACGATGTCCTTATACCACACCACCACCACCACCACCACCACCACCACCACCACCACCACCACCACCACCACCACCACCACCACCACCACCACCACCACCACCATCATCATCATCATCATCATCATCATCATCATCATCATCATCATCATCATCATCATCATCATCATTTACCATATATAGTATGAATGCATTATAATAATTGTTTCAGATAGTGAAACTAATTTGCATTACAAAATATTTGGCAATTAAAATCAAATGACTTGTTGTCATCATCCAACATCACCATCACCACCACCACCATCATCATCATCGTCGTCGTCGTCATCATCATCATCACCATCATCATCATTTACTATATAATATGAATATATAATAATTGTTTCAGATAATGAAACTAATTTGCATTACAAAATATTTGGCAGCTAAAATCGAGTGACTTGCTGGAATCATCCAACATAACCACTACCTCCACCACTACCACCACCGATGCTAATCCTGATTAAATCATTACATTTTATTGACGGTGTCATCAAAAACGTATGAGGATCTCTTATTGGTACACGTGTCTTCTGATTGTGTGGCTAATTATACAATAAATAAATTGCTATTAATAAAATGATAATATGACTGTTGATTGGGCCTGAGCTAATTCTCTCTCTTGAAACTTCAAGATTTATATTTTAGTGTGTGCTTTTTTCACACATATATTGCTGACCTGGTCCCAACACGTTATCTTGTTCATGATGTAACGCTGGCTCGGCAATGATGAGCTCCAGAGTGATGTGACGTATTGAAATGTATGTGCAGTGACGTATTGAAATGTACGTGCAGTGACCTATTGAAAAGTATATTCAGTGATGTATTAAGTATAGTGACATTGAAATGTATATGCAGTGACGTAATGAAATGTATGTGCAGTGATGTATAAAGTATAGTGACATATTGAAAAACATGTATAGTGACGCATTGAAATGTATTGAAATATATGTACATTGACATATTGAAATATAGATACAGTGATATATTGAAATATATGTACAGTGACATATTGAAACGTATGTGCTTTGACAGATTGTAAATGTATGAATAGTGACGCATTGAAATGTATTTGCAGTGACATTTTGAAATGTATTGAATCCATATTGATTTTCCCTTGACTCTTAAGTCTACTTCGCCATGCATATTAAATTGCAAAGGAAGAAACTAAACACAAATAAAACACAAATCGAAGGAGGCAATTATTTGCTACATTAAATGGCACAAGCCAATGCCTAATTTTAATATAATGTCTAGACACCACGTGAACAGGCACCACGCCTTCTCTAGACTTTAGGGACAGAGAACAAATAACTAGCAAATAAGGGAGCAGAAAGGAGGTAAACATTTTCCATTAAAAAGTGTCAATGCTAATGCAAATTTCTATTTCTTCGAAGGAGTCTGGAGATTCCAAGAGGATTACATGAGAGCTCGCAAGACAGCAGAGACAAGGAAACGCCGTGACCAAACTGTGGGTGACCGATGTTTTCTTGGAAGGAATTATTATGTGTGTTTTAATAGAATTTTGTTTGTGTTGATTTGCAGGCTTGTTGTGTGTTTTATTAGATTTGTATTTGTGTTGATTTGCTTGCTTGTTGTTTATTTGATTTTTGATAGTGTCGATTTGCTTGTTTATTGTGTGTTTTAATAGATGTTTATTCTTTTGTGCTGATTTGCTTGTGTTGATTTTGATTGCATCGTGGGTTGTGCTCTGGATATAAGATATTATGAAATAAAATATAGATTTGGGTCTTTAGAAAATATATTAATATAAATGATGAACGTTTTGTGTTTTTGGTCTTTAGAAGATATATTGAAATATGTGAAGGTTTTTTTGTGTTTTGGGGTCTTTCGAAGATAATTATATTGAAATAGATGGTGGGTAATTTGTGCTTTGGGCCTTTAAAAGATATATTGAAATAAATTGTGGGTACTTTGTCTACGGGAATGAGGAAATGAATAATTCTGATATACAACCTTTTAGTGGCTCGGAGACTTTAGAGGGTATTCTAAAATGCCAGGAGGTACAATGTATTACAGACACGGTGACGAGACGAAAATAGTTCATGCCGGATGTAAAACGTATGACTTGATTTCAACAAAGTACTTTTCGCAAAAAAAATAAAATAATTTACTTTTCATTATTTCTCTTAGTTATGTTGATAACCAATTTAGACAAGAAGTTCACAATTTAATTGTTTTGTGAACAGTTTTTACACTAATTAAGACTTCATTGCGCTTGAGATATTGGACTTGAATTAAAACGTCTGGATACATTTAACTCCTGCTGATTTTTATTATGAAATCCGAATTGAGGTACATTGTGCACTGTTGTTAGACTGGACTCCTCCCCACCATACAAGAATTATTAAGGCCAACATTTTGAGAAAAAGTATCATTATAAGAAGAAAATTTAAAATATAAGTTATGAGGTAAATGAGTTGTGCTAGGAAATTTTAACGAGAAGAATCAAGAAAGGCGTACTAATTTTGTTCAACTCTCCTAATTCGAGCCTTGCGGGTCTTCATGTCTCCGTATACGTAATTTAAATTGTGTGGTGTGTGTGTGTGTGTGTGTGTGTGTGTGTGTGTGTGTGTGTGTGTTCATTCCGTAACTTCCTTTAGCCGTATGTCATCGAGTATTAGAAGTGCATATAAACGCACAGGGACACAAGACTTTCACGTAGTATTAAGTTAACTATTTCACGTAGTATTAACTATTTCACATAGTATTAAGTTAACTATTTCACGTAGTATTAAGTTAACTATTTCACGTAGTATTAAGTTAACTATTTCACGTAGTATTAAGTTAACTATTGCAAGAGAGAAACTAGAAATGAAACAAATCTGCACAAAGCACATGCAGCAAACAATCCTGGATCCCCTCGACTTCCAGATATAAAATTATAGTTTCTGCCTATCTCACAATTTCCGAAACTTGGAAACCTTTTAGAAAACATTTTACCGACGCACAAATAACGAAAAGACACAATTTCGATAAATGACGTGGGAAAGGGTTTGAAGGAGGAATTGCTTTTGCCAACTTAATTGTATATTCAATTTCCCTTCACAGCAAACTAAGTAATACGACAAGAAATCTTAACAAAACGTGGAATATGTTCTAATTGTAGATGAGTACATTAAATCACTACATTTGTAGACCGAAGTTCTCTGTTCTAATTATAGATGAGTACATTAAATCACTACATTTGTAGGCCGAAGTTCTCTGTTCTAATTATAGATGAGTACATTAAATCACTACATTTGTAGGCCGAAGTTCTCTGTTCTAATTATAGATGAGTACATTAAATCACTACATTTGTAGGCCGAAGTTCTCTGTTCTAATTATAGATGAGTACATTAAATCACTGCATTTGTAGGCCGAAGTTCTCTGTTCTAATTATAGATGACTACATTAAATCACTACATTTGTAGGCCGAAGTTCTATGTTAATTGGAATTAACGTCGATCAGTTTTCAAGGTACTGCTAAAGGTGAAGGTTACAACGACTGTAAGACAGGGACGAGAGCTGAAGTATCATACACTTGTTGACGCATCACGTGACGACAAATATATGATGGTTCCAATAGGCAGGTTTTGCTGGGTGCCTCATTCACACAACGAATTTATATCCAGTATACGCATTTAATTAAGCATTAATAGTAAAGAGAGGGTGGGTAGGAAGCAAAAATTAACAGCAGGGAAGGGGGGGGGGAGCTGTTTGCTCTGTCGTCCTTTGCTCCAGGCACGAGGTGTTTAGTCAAGATTTGTACTCGTTCAGAATTGGAGGGTTAAATCTTTGTGTGCTCTGAAGCCTTCGCACCATGGCCTCTTATAATGTCATTAGGATGTTAAATAAGAGATGTCTCAGTGATCTAATAACTCCCACTGAGGACATCTCTCCGCGGGAATCAGACAGATCGAATTATGCACGAAAATGTCTGCTTTTACCATGAAAATAGGAAGCAGAAGCTATAATGAGAATCACAGATTGAGATTGTAAACACATACCTTATCAACATGTAAATAATAAATTTTGCGTCATTATGCTTCATGGGCGTCATTATGTTTCATGGCTCTCATTATGTTTCATAGGTGTCATTATGTTTCATAGACGTCTTTATGTTTCATGGACGTCATTGTTTCGTGGGTGTCATTATACTTTGTGGACGTCATTATGTTTCGGTGTATAATAAATCACCTTCTGACTTTCTATATTTTTAGGGACACACCATGCCTTCCTTTTATGTTCGCCATATTTTCAAAGTATTTGTGTGATTTAGGTTTTGTGTGTGTGATCTAGTGACTTTAGAACCGATGCTAACATTAGGCTACTTTGCTGTGTGTGTGATCTAGTGACTTAGAACCGATGCTAACATTAGGCTACTTTGCTGTGTGTGTGATCTAGTGACTTAGAACCGATGCTAACATTAGGCTACTTTGCTGTGTGTGATCTAGTGACTTAGAACCGATGCTAACATTAGGCTACTTTGCTGTGTGTGATCTAGTGACTTAGAACCGATGCTAACATTAGGCTACTTTGCTGTGCATGTTCGTAGCGATGTTCGTGCCGGGAAGGGAAAGGGAGAGTGGGGTAATTTATGTACAAAGTCCAATTCCATGATCCAGTCCAAGAAATATCGCTCTACAAGGTACAATGCTTGCCATTACAGGACCCCTATTTACGAGTAAATTCAAGTGAATTGCTCGCCAAAAGATGCGTATTCTAGAAGAAAGGTTTCCTTTCTGCCCAACAAATGTTAAGGATTAAATGTTTTGAATCATATTCTTATAATGTTTTATTTTCAAAACTGATTGCATGATCAAGAATTACGTATCTTAGAATATCGTGTTTTGCGGGAAGTTTCGTTTAAAAATAAATGGAACGCTAAATATACATCATCTAAATAAATGTGTGGAGGCTGCTTTTTGTGACTATAACAAAAAAAAGATGGAGTTAGAACTATATAGTCTCATCCTGGGTTATTATAACCCTAAGAGAATATTTTCTTATGTGTCCATCATAATAGAGTGACAATCCATTTCATCCCATGCAAAAGGAGCAGTGTCATGTCTTCTTGTAGCTAAAGTTGCCACTCGCTAGCCACCAGGAAAGCTGTAATGCCAATCTGAGAAGGAGATGTGTCATTCTGTTTGCACACGTATACGTGTGTACATCGACCGCAGAGAAAAGCAACAACACATTTGAAAACTGTGAACAATTACAGACTACTCCAAAGGCAATAAAACAATGGAGTAGATGTGCTGTAAATGATACATGCAAACACTCTTTTAATTTCGTCCACTATTGGAACATGTTCGTTGGGTGGGACAACACCTTTAACTAACTGTGTCAATAACGTGACGTCGTTCAAACGCGTGGGAGAGCAAACAAGATGAGCAGGATTAATCCTCAGGGCAAACGTAAATTAGATAATGTTTCAATCAACACTTTAAAGTGTTAATGAAATAGCTTGAAATATATATTTATACAGAAAACGTTTAAAGCTTCAATGAGCAGAACGTAGTTGGGCATTTTACTTTAATTTTAAATTTGCTCTGCAGGTACAGCAGAATATATCGAAAAACATCAGTTACCTAGAAACATATAAATCGCAAAACACGTTTCGGCTCTATATCAATCACTAATGCCCTCAATCATTATGAAGATTGTCTTCATAAATACAGATGATTACATACATATCTGTGAGTTTCAAGTCCGTTATTTGCGATTTAATTTTGTTTAAGTAAATAATTACGACACACTTTATAGACAGACAAATAATTAGATAAAGAAATAGGTGGAAGGAAGGAAGAAAGGAAGAGAGACTTGCAGACGGAGAGTTGTGCAGACAAAAAAAAATGAGAAGAGTAAATGTTAAAAATAAAACTGCCCGGTAACTCTCATCTCCCAACGCCTTGACCACATTCATCTGGCTTTCAGTTGGTCCACACCGTCACAGTTAAGTGCAAGCCAAGACGCTAAACAGCAATGCTTTGTCGCTTAGTGTAAGTACCAAACACGCTGCTCGGCTTTCATCACTCGCGTCCCTCTGTCCATGGACCATTTTCGCCATATTTCAGGTTGTAACAAGCACTTCACCCATTGTCGCTTCAAAAGGTGATGCCGAAAGACCAAGATTTGGTTCTCACTAACTTTTAAATGTAATCTCTTTAGGCAACCAGTACGATAGTATCTCCCTGTCTGACATGAATCTTCCATTAGAGGTAATATGGGAGTGGCTGCTGGCCTTGTTCTGTATCGGGCAGAACAGAAAAGCAATATTCGCCTTATAGTTTTGGAGATATAACGGAGAAATGCCCTCCGCACATATATAGTATGTATGTGTGTGTGTGTGTGTGTGTGTGTGTGTGTGTGTGTGTGTGTGTGTGTGTGTGTGTAGGAAATTTGTTTAAGTAATCTTCCTTAATTTATTGTTTATATGTTATTATTAATAGCAGCATTAATACTGGTGCAAACATTTAATGGAAAGACTGACTTTTATAACTGCTTCTGAGTTAAAAACAAAAATGTTCATGTTACGCTGTTGGCGTAAATGACATGAAGTAGCGGTGTTTTATTATAAATGAAATAAGAAGAACCTACTACCTATGTTATACTTGCAATGAAACACAAAATATGTTTTCTAGCAATGAAATACAAACAACTTAATATGTTTTACAAGCAATGAAACACAAACACCTACTAAATATGTTTTAAATGCAATGAAATAAAAACAACCTACTATGTTTTATAATCTATGAAACACAAACATCCTCCTAACTTTGTATTACAAGCAATGAAACTCAAACAACCTACTAAATATGTTTTACACACAATGAAATAAAAACAATCTACTATGTCAAGCTGTGTTTTACAAGCTATGAATCACAAACAACATACTATGTTTTACATACAATGAAACACAAACAATCTACTAACTATGTTTTACACACAATGAAACACAAACAACCTACTAACTATGTTTTACACACAATGAAACACAAACAACCTTCTAACTATGTTTTACACACAATGAAACACAAACAACATACTAACTATGTTTTACATGTAATCATGTAAATATGTATGCGTGTAACCATGTGTGTAAGTATGTATGTAAGTATGTATGTAAGTAATCATGTAAGTATGTAAGCATGAAAGAATGTCTGTAACTTTCTGTCTTTTTCTCATAGTTTATAGTACTAGGTTAGTGCTTTCTCTTGCTACAGAATCTGAAAACGTGTACTATATAAAATGATAGGAAGTCACTCATAACACTTCAGTTAATGATTCTCTTTATCATACTGAAAGCTGTCAAAAACATATTTCTCAATTACTTGGTCCCTTTTACAAATAACCACTTGAGGGCTGAACGAGGAGAGAAAGAAGGAAGAAGAAAGGGTTGGGCGAGATGAAGAGAGAAAGGACAGGAAAAAAGTATCACTATTATTACATCAATCTACTACCACTATTACTACATCAATACTACTACCACTATTACTACATCACTTCTACTACTACTACCACTATTACTACATCACTTCTACTACTACTACCACTATTACTACATCACTACTACTACTACTATCACTATTACTATTTCACTACTACTATCATTATTACTATATCACTACTACTACTACTACTACCACTATTACTACATCACTACTACTACTACCACTATTACTACATCACTACTACTACTACTACCACTATTACTACATCACTACTACTACTGCCTGCTACAAAATTTACTACTAGCACTTAAAGTATTTTAACTATTTACAATTTATGACCTTGTGTTAAAAAACAATAAACAAATTTTAATTGTAAAATCAGCGCTACCAAGAAATCAATGCAACGCGGAATTTTACAATGTGCTGAACATACATCAATACACTTACTTATTTAATTGTTCTTATATCATTGCTATTAATTTGTCCCGAAGAAAGATATTTAACGGAATCATTGGAATTTTCATATTTCACTGTAGTTTTCCTAACGCTTAGGACATAGCAGAAACATCTTATCTGTCTACCAGCCATTAAAAGGTTAACTTAGAGCATAGCAGAAACATCTCTGTCTACCAGCCATTATAAGGTTAACTTATTTCAATGTTGTTGTTTTTTATCATTGTCATTATTTTTTTTTTGTTATGACGAGATGTCATGAATAAATGTATTGTCTTGACGAACTGTGAAGTTTTAATAGTTCAAAATATTATTAAAGAAAATAACGCCTCACTCAATGCGATACGTGAACAGAATGACACTGTACAGAAATAGAAAGACACATGCAGATAATTCTTTTTAAACTTGGCTTGAAGACTAACAGCAAAGACAGATGTTAGACAAAGATGCCTCTATTGCAGAGAAAGATCGATTAATCTCCCTTTAATAACCAACGGGTCATCAATTTGAAATTCAAGTACTGTGAAACAGTTGTCATGGTTGCTAGTGGTGGTAAATAAAGTGAACTCTAGTTAAAGACGTTTAAAGAGGTAAAGAAGAAAGCGTTTGCAGTTGACTTTAATACTCACTAAATGAGTCTTGTTGTCTGATTATCTTTAAAATGATCATTGTGTTTCATATTTTGTGTTTGTAAGGCGTTATCAGTGGTGTGCGTCGGTTCGTGAAAGCGTGCAGACATTACGTCACCATTACGTCATTGTAAAAATTAAAATGTGGAAGTCATCGGTGCTAGAGACATTTTGAAATTTATTAATTTGAAGATATATGATCTATTTTCAATTTTTATCTTGCTGCATAGGATTAAGAATAATTTCTCATGCGATAATAAACCAAAGCACACAAACACACACAAAAACCCATACACCAGGCTAAACCACATAAACAAGGAAAGAACAGATAGGTAGACAGACCGAGAAGAAATATAAATAATGATTTTATCATTATTCTATCTTCCCTCAATGCAATAATTTATATTCCTCATTGATATCTGATGAAATCTTATTATTACTATTGATAAAAAAAAATATGCCATGGACAAGTGCCATATATTACCCAATAAGTATGAATAACAACAATAACACATAGTAGGCTTCTATAAAAAAAAAAAAAATTAAGTGTTTGACGTTTACGCAAATAACGCAATCTCACTTTTTGTTAGTCTCATTGGAAAATCACCCTTTGGTATCAAATATTCCATTTTGAATTAATGAAGTCTTCAATGTTGTTCTTTTTCTTGTTATTCATGCGTTTTTTATTTGTGTGCGGCTATTTGACTCTGTGCTCTGCTCTCATAGTGAAACTACTCTAGAAATCACTGATTGTGAAGAGATAGTTTACTGTAGAAATTACTGGTTGTGAAGAGATAGTTTACTGTAGAAATTACTGGTTGTGAAGAGATAGTTTACTGTAGAAATCACTGGTTGTGAAGAGATAGTTTACTGTAGAAATCAATGATTGTGAAGAGATAGTTTACTGTAGAAATTACTGCTTGTGAAGAGATAGTTTACTGTAGAAATCACTGATTGTGAAGAGATAGTTTACTGTAGAAATCACTGATTGTGATGCTGTAGAAATTACTGCTTGTGAAGAGATAGTTTACTGTAGAAATTACTGCTTGTGAAGAGATAGTTTACTGTAGAAATTACTGCTTGTGAAGAGATAGTTTACTCTAGAAATCACTGATTGTGAAGAGAGTTTATTGTTCTCAAAGATGCATTCTAAATGAACAAGTCTTTTATATACTAGAAAGAAAGAGAATGAGAGTGAGAGCGATAATAATGATAATGATAATGATAATGATAATAATAATAATAATAACCATTAAGTAGGTGGCGTCAGCGTCACAAGTACTATATCTTTACAATTATTGTCTCCCGTGATATAAATGTGTTTTCTTAAATAAACAAACTAAACCTCATTTAGTTTTGAAATAGCGAGATTAGTATACAGCGATGGGAAATGATTGACATTGTTTTAATGGTATGTTTAATTACTATTAGATGTATAAACTACAAATCTATCTATCTATCTATTTATCTATTCATCCATCCATCCATCCATCCATCTATCTATCTATCTATACAATCCGTACCGCGAAGGTAACTTATTAATTATATATACACAACATGGCTGGCGCTGTTCTCCCTCCTGCTAGGCATAGTTAGTAGTCATCTGCACTTCAGTATGCTCTACATTAAAGTCACAGAGAATATAACTAAGCGAACATGCACATAATTGGAAGCTGTACAATCCTGAACTGTTGCCAGGGTTGAGCTCAGTGCATTGAGGCAAAAACGTATAGGGAACCTCCCCAGGCACATGCAAAACCTTGCATTGGGTGCTTTTCTTCATTACAGGATATGTTGAACCATGCATGGGTTGTCTCCTACTGCAAGAGTCAGAACTCTGTCCCACCCACCCACCGACGTTGATCCAAATAAAAGTTCACGAATTTTATTCTGCTACATCTACTTGAGTTGAAAGAAATCTGGACATTCAAATTGATGACGTCTTATCACAAGTTTTTCTCTTGTGATTTGATCTGCTTTGGACGTGTAAGATGTATAATGCAATTCGATTTGCAAGGGACGTAATGCTTTGATTCATGAAGGAAAAATGTCAATGAAGTCTTGGGCATAAATGCCCCCCCAACCTCCACCCTCATTGTAGGGATTGTAAGATATTCACCGAGAGGGAATATTGAGCATCCTTTCTTTTTCACGGACGTTTAAAGGGGTACAAAATATTTGTGAGAAGAATATGTAGCGGTCGTAACCACACGACCTCGAAGATAAATGTAAAGAGAAAAGTCGGAGATAAAGTGGAATGAACGAAGCAAATAAAAGAGCTTGCAATTATCTAATTAATCGTTAAGGTTTATTTCAGTGCATAGTTTTCGTTTAACCCACTACTATTTTTCTTTTATAAAATAAAGAAACGAAACACTTGACACTTGAATATTTCTACGAAGCGAATGGGAGAGGGGAAGGGAGGGGGAGAGAGAGCATAAGCAGGAAATAAGTGAATAAAGTGTGAGACAAAACATCGATGCACTGTTTAAATTCGCCATGCGCTCGAAAGGACGAGGTTGAAACATAGGAAAGGGAGAGAAGCAAGTATTTCAATTCTGGTAGTCCCCACTTTACAACAATTCCTTATATCACAGACTTTACAGAATGCCAGTTTATAGATCTATTCCCAAATATTTTTGTTCTTGCTAAAAATTTCGCTTTGCAAGCAATTGTCAGGTGACCGTTCATCTCGAGGGACACTTTCCCCCTTTTTAACTTTATACTTAATTTTTGAGTGGGAATGTTAATCAAATATACTATCTGTCTCTAAAAAAATGATGTGAGAAGGATTACAACAGGGAACTTATCTTGTGCTAACACCGCACAACCACTATGATACTGTTGACGTCACGCACACCGTCTCGTGTCGTCTGCTCTTTCTGTTCAATGAATGCTCCCTCACATATGAAGCATCGAAATGATGAAGCCTCTAGGTGAGAATTCCACAATAAAATCATGAAGAAACTGGCGGCCAGTGTGAGAACCACTTGAATGGAAAACTGACAGGAAAACTAGGCCACCCAATTAATACTACCTTATAATGTGTATTTAATGCGAACGTATCCGCAGGACTAATTCCTGTTTGTGCTTTTTGCTACTCTGCTTGGAAAAGATTATCACTTGTAATTAGTTATGGGTGAATATTTATTATTAATAATAATAACCATTAACTAGTTGACATAAGCGTATAATATTAATTAAATGATAATTATATTAACCCTCCATCCATCTCTAACTCCTTATAATCCTAAACCATCTTGCACTGAGCAGAAAGCATTTAATCCCCTCATTATACAGACTCTGATGATAATCTGAGAAAATGTAACGAAATGTTGGGAAAGGAGAACATGATATTGATGTTGATAAAATGTTGTTAACTCTATTCCCATAATTCTTTTCTTATTTCCGGTATGAAATTCACGTGTGCTTGTAGATAGCAGTTGTCATCTGAAGAAATATGCGACAGAAGACACTCTTTGCAATACTTTACAGTTTTGAGTTAGGGTATATTTATTGCAATAATGAGTTTTTTTATGCAACAAATATGGTGTATAACGTCAATGACATAGTAGTTTCTTGAAAGACTATGACAATGTCCGAGTGTTTCCGATTTTGCTCAGTACCGCTCACGTCACATATCATGATATTACAAATTACTTCTTGTGACGTGCGACAATGTCAATGGGTTTTGCTCAAGACCGCTCCTGATAAGAAGTAATTTGTAATAACATGATCTGTGACGTGCGACAATGACAATGGGTACTGTGCCGCCTGAGTATCGATTCCTCAGTAAAAGTAAGTCTCGCCCACTAAATTATTTTGCCCGCCATGCTGCTAACTCAGAATTACACTTCGATTATGATAAACTAACGTTTTAATATTTATCCACTGAATCTGACGAAATTGTTCAACTTATATCGAAATAGAAAATGGATTCATTAATGCTTCCATGGAAATAGTCATTCTTATCAAATCATTTACTACACAGTAGCCAATAAAATCAAATCATTCACTCCAGTCTAACCAATGAAATTCAACCATGACCCCAATCTAACCAATAAAATTCAACCATGACCCCAATCTAATCAATGAAATAGAATAATCCTTAAAATTTGAATAAATCATTCACCCCAGTTATTCCTGGTCGGTAAGTTACGATGATGATGAAATGATGATAATAATAATTATTATATAATTGGAAATTGAGAATTGAACTGATGCTTATACTTTGCTGTGTCATCATGATCGTTGTCATTTTCATCATTATCCAACATTATAATCATCATCGTTGTCACCATCGCCACTACCATCATCGTCGTTGTCGTATGGCCATGACCATCATTAATACAATCGTCAGGTTCAGTCAGAATCATTGCTCTCGTTATAATATCGTCGATTTGTAGTCATTATAATCATCAACATTTGCAATGGTAATCATTGTCATTGCAGAGTTGATTTTGTAGTTCAAATGAAACACTGAATGACAAAAATGACACACTGTTAAGATACCAATATTTGTTATTTTCGTTTCTATACATTTATTCCATAGTTCATATTTTATTCTATTAAGTGCTGACAAATTATTTAATTAGCAAGAAAATAGAAATGTATATTATTGGGGTTAATAACTATACACAAGTATCTTTTTTAATTGTTGCAGTTCTACAACCACAATGTCTATTGTCTATTCAAAAATACATGCACATATATACAAAAAAATGCACACAAACAGACATATAAATACGCACGTACGCACACACAAACACTTGTACTCACACGCAAACACTCGAACTCAACATACGCAGAGTTTAAGTGCACATAATTAGTTGATATGAATTAAATTATTATTGCATAATAAATGTTTATATGCGGAGATTTCATCATTACTGTTTACCCAGAAATGTTTTGTGGTCTGCTGTAAACTTAGTCCAGCGAAAGACAATATCGTCTGAATGTATGAAGTCTGCTTCAAATGATGTCCAAACGGCTAAGGTTCAAAATAGTTCGCACAAGCATTGCTTAAATTCTCGGTCACACTTGGTTAGATCCACAAGCAAAGGCTTAGTAAATTTACTTTTTGAAAGTGTAGAACCTTTCTCAGAATTACTCTGAGCACTAAAATAAAACCCCCTTGGGGCAAACGTCTGGCTGTAGATATCGTCACCCTTTGTACGCGCGATCACCTCCTGTCAGTGAATCGGAAATCTTTTTTCCGGTCACATCTCTCTCCTTTTCCGGTCACATCCCTTAGATGAAAGCAAACCTCATTTTTCAAATCCTCACAACACAAGCCAGTCTCGCAGTGCACTTCTTCAGTGCTGTATTCGGACAAACTTCTTCCATGGACTGGTGAAATTGGAAAGTCGCTGTGGGGTGGGGGTCACAAATGTATGATCCATTCTTACTTGTCATTTGACTATAGGGTCACGAACAAGTATTAAGTGTGTACAAGTATAAACTGCTCCCAAAATATATAGGTCACTTCTTTTCCTACTTGTTTTGGGAGTAGTTTTTACTCGTATCCACTTCATTATTGTTCTCTTTCTTTACACATCTTTGTTGTTGTTTTATTGTTCTCTTTCTATACAAATCGTTGTTGTTGTTTTATTGTTCTCTTTCTTTACAAATCTTTGTTGTTATTGTGCTCTTTCTTTACAAATCTCTTTTGTTATTTTATTGTTCTCTTTCTATACAACTCTTTGTTGTTATTGTGCTCTTTCCTTACAAATCTTTGTTGTTATTGTGCTCTTTCTTTACAAATCTTTGTTGTTATTTTATTGTTCTCTTTCCTTACAAATCTTTGTTGTTATTGTGCTCTTTCCTTACAAATCTTTGTTGTTATTGTGCTCTTTCTTTACAAATCTTTGTTGTTGTTTTATTGTTCTCTTTCTTTACAAATCTTTGTTGTTGTTTTATTGTTCTCTTTCTTTACAAATCTTTGTTGTTGTTTTATTGTTCTCTTTCCTTACAAATCTTTGTTGTTATTGTGCTCTTTCCTTACAAATCTTTGTTGTTATTGTGCTCTTTCTTTACAAATCTCTTTTGTTATTTTATTGTTCTCTTTCTTTACAAATCTTTGTTGTTGTTTTATTTCTTACTAATTTTTCCTAAGGTTTCTATAAGAAGAAAAAGAACTAGAAATGACTGTCCAATTGAAAATGTGCTATAAACCATTGTAAAATTGAAAGGTTGCTATAAATCACTGACCGATTGAAAAAACTACTATAAAATACTGTCGGATTAAACAAGTAATATAAGTCACTGTAGGACATAAAATATTGTCGGATTAAACAAGTACTATAAGTCACTGTAGGACATAAAATAGGCAATAAATCACTCTTTGTTTGTAACGCCAATGCCATACTAGTTATTGGTTTTGAAAATTACATGTTTTATTATTATTTAATCATCCATAACTAATTACAAGAGATGATAATCTAAATTTATGTTATTGATAATTAAAAGACACCATTAGTCTCTCTCAGATGGTGGATATTCGGGCGCTGCAAACGTTTTCTCTTTTCCACAACATTAAAGACAAACATTTACCGTCACACAATAATTATTTTTGTAGGTGGAATCTTCTTACCAATGGAGAAGATAAATCTGTTTTTTTAATCTATATTTAGCAGCACACACCCCACCTACTATCTTTCCAGCAAACTGCATCAATATGTTTAAGAGGGTCAAGAAATTTAATAATAAATTTATTAAATTAACAGTCAAATAAACAACATAATTATGAATATAATCAAAGAGCATTGACATTTACATTACTTCACAACAATGTTCGATTAATGATGGACAATCATTCATTTTATCCTAGCATAGACATTAGCAGTAAATTTATATATATATAAAACACGAAGTTCATTGTGAGAGAAATAATAAAAAATAATGTACATAACCTTTTCAAAGATGCTGGCACATGTTCACAATCACTCCGTTTGCAACAAGGCGCTGTCTTTCTTCTGCAGACAATGGTCTCATGGTGCCATTTCTAGACTGTTACACAAGCACATCATGGAGAATCATCTCCTTCATGCCACAAATTTCTGCCATATTGGCTCTTGAACAGAATTAACAGGAATCAACTTACAGCAACACACTTTAGTGATAAGTTGACGACAGCACTGGTTTCACAAACCAACATGACCAACTAGGGTACAGTAATCCCTGTTGCCTGAAGCAAACGGAAGAATAGGAGTGCTTCTCTGCAAAAGACAAATTAAGACAGCACTACATTTCAGGCAAATTTCATCTCTAAACTCCTTTCTCTGTCACAAACATTATCAACTTACAAATGCTGAAAACAATTTCATTAGTGCAATACACACAAGGCATAAGAAATATAGTACCAATCAAATTTTACAAGTATAATGTTCAACATAATCAAATTAGTGAACATAGAAACATTAGTTCAATTACATAAATCATTCTCCCGTTCAAATCATAGATCAATAGCAAACATGTATAAAATATTCCAAGTCCAGTCCTTCTTTATCAATCAGTTAACTTACTATAAGCTAAAGATCGCACTTTATGACCGGACTTGAGTTATATTCAAATTCAAAGTGATTAGAATAGAGTACTTCTTCAAGAGAGAAACACATTTAGACAAGCCATTGGATCCTATGAAGAACTATTGGCCATTGTGAGAAAAACGCAAATTAAATTGGTTTGGGTATATCACACAATCAACAGGGCTTGCCAAGATAATCATACTAGGTACTGTACAGGGAGGGGGAAGGAGAGGAAGACAAAGAAAAAGATGGGAGGACAACATCTCAGAGTGGACAGGACTTAAATTGAGCGACACAGTAAGATTATCAGAGAACAGAAGGGAATGGAGGAAAATGGCTGCCATGACATCAGTGGTGCCCCAACGGTCGACAAGACTAAGGGATAGATAGACTTCTTCAACAAAGAAATTTCCGACCCATTCCCGTTGGATGAATTTGATATGAAGAAGTGTGAAATTATAGTCAGAAAAAATACTCCTCCAGTTGGAACTGGTTTGGATTGCATCATCAATTTCTAGCCTATCATTCTCCTGAGTTGGTTACTTCCAACTTTGACACTTTACAAAAAATGCCGCCATAAGGAGTGCCCAAGGTCGGGTCATTTTGACAATTTAACAATTTATATAACAATTAAATTTAGAAATAGGGTTTGGCAAATTTACTCTGCCACAGATTGAAAAGTGCTATAAATCACTGTAGGATTGAAAAGTGCTATCAATCACTATAGGATTGAAAAGTGCTATAAACCACTGACCGATTGAAAAGGTGTACAATGACGTTAGCAGTGTATGTCGTGGTGTAATTGGTGATGTTATTATAGTACTATATTTACGTCATCACTGATTTTACAAACAATAATTCTTATTTGCGTTCTAGAATGCATAGCTATGAAATGGTATACATAGTTTAAAGTATTAGAATGTATAGCTATGAAAGATTACATAGAGTAATTCTTAACTGCAGTCTAGAATATATAGCTAGGAACTGTAACACAGTGATTCTTTTATGCAGTCTAGAATGAATAGCTAGGAAATGTTACACCCAGTAATTCTTAACTGCAGTCTAGAATGTATAGCTAGGAAGTGTTTTATTTTGTACATTGACCTCGTAGGCTGGTGAGACCCAGATGTGTAATGTTTTATGTAATGGATTGAGGTCAGGTCGTATAAATGCATTGGTATTTATGCTTCATTTTGTATATACAATCGTTTCTTTCATATTGTCATATTAGATTCGGATTGTTTTATTTATTATAATTAATATTCGTACGAGTGGAAGTAATTTAATATGTTAAGATCTTATACATTGTCACTCAGAGGTTTAATATGTTAAGATCTTATACATTGTCACTCAGAGTAATTTAATATGTTAAGATCTTATACATTGTCACTCAGAGGTTTAATATGTTAAGATCTTATACATTGTCACTCAGAGTAATTTAATATGTTAAGATCTTATACATTGTCACTCAGAGGTTTAATATGTTAAGATCTTATACATTGTCACTCAGAGGTTTAATATGTTAAGATCTTATACATTGTCACTCAGAGGTTTAATATGTTAAGATCTTATACATTGTCACTCAGAGGTTTAATATGTTAAGATCTTATACATTGTCACTCAGAGTAATTTAATATGTTAAGATCTTATACATTGTCACTCAGAGTAATTTAATATGTTAAGATCTTATACATTGTCACTCAGAGGTTTAATAAGATTAAGTGGTTTACCGAGCTCTCTTTATCATCATCGTCATTATTATTAGTAGTATTATTAACAAAATGTATTCCATAGAGCGAAATTACATATCAGCCTTCTGTATAACGAACCAAGAGGAGATAACTTTATTTGCAGCTACATAATTTGTAGACTGCTAAACAGTTAGAGGTTCTGTAGATATTTAAGTCATGCTTTGCCCCTCCGGAACCGAACGGCTTATCTTTCTGATGCCAGTGTGCGCGGAGAAGTTCAAACTGTTTGAATATTTTTGACTCATTTTTCTAGACCCAGGACGACATTGATGTAATGATAGACAGATAAATACGTCACTGCTAGGTTTCTGCGGGTCGGGGTGGGTGGTATGTGATAATTAAGCACACGATGAAGGAAGCAAACAAACGAAGACCTTTTCTAAAGCCAAAATAAAGTTTGTCCAGAAATCGGGTTCCCAGTTGACCACCCGTCTTTCTCCGATGCCTGGAACACCAAGAAAATGTCTTTTGTTGTCATGGCAAGCCACTTCTTTCAGAATTCTCCGACAAGGTAGTTTAGAAGTGTGGGTGGTCTTATGATGAATATTTATTTTGGGACTTACAGCAAGAAAAAGAGGATCTAGTGAAATTCGAAACTGCTGGCAACTGCTTTTCTTCAGAAGTTTGTCTTCAAACAGTTATTCGCGTCGACGGCATCATATGGGCGTCTGTACGCGTTTGTCTTTGTTTTGTTGTTGTTTTCTTAACCCTCTGTGTTTGAGTTGTTTTACGGAGGAGGAGGGTGGTTGTTTTTGTTTGAGGAGTTAAGTTTTCCTTGGACAAAACTCCATGCATCGGGATCATAGAAAATGCCAGAAAATTATACGCGCGCCCATTAGGTGGCATCGCTGTTTACTCTCCGTAATCTTGACATCAAAGTAAGATGTGCCGAAAGTGTCTGGGACCGTTATTATCACATTATTGAAAATGGACTATGGACGGAACTGTTATGTATCTAATGTATTTGGTGATTTTGGGGGTGTTGCTATTCTTGGATATTATCTGAGGTCATTATTTCGAGCATAAGTAAACAAAAAGGTAAATTGGTAAAGTGCGAAAGACGCAAAGGGAATTCTTCGCTTGAGGTGTACCGCGTAAAGATGAATGTGATGAGTGTTATTTATGTATCGTTTTAGTTTGGTCTAGACTCTAGAGTATGTCATTTCCTTATATTTAGTTTTAGTTTGGTCTAGAGTGTCATTTCCTTATATTTAGTTTTAGTTTGTCAAGAGTTTTTGTCATTTCTTTATTGATTACAATAAATGTTGTACATCATATAGTATTCCTGGCCCATTGCATTAAGATAGCTTAAAGATGTTAAATTTCAATAAATTACCCAACATATTTATTGGTTCTATACATTTCAATAAATTACAAAATATATTTATTAATTCTGTAAATTCTTAAGATTTTTAAATGTGTGGGTAAAGATAAATAATATTTTTATTTTACAACTTTTCTTTAAAAAGCAGCTTATTTGTTGCAAACAATAGACACACATTTTAAATTCCGAAAACGAAAAGGTTTAAAAATGATCAGAACCTACAATGCTCGTTGTAGTCATTTATTTGCTACAGTGTAACAAGGCTGTTCAGTTATGTTAAAACAGAAGAAACATTTTTTAAAGTATATTCTCATTATATGTTTTATTTTTTTTACTCTTTAACTAATAGCGATTTTATTTCAATCGACAGTTCACGCATAAACGATAAACCAAATGTTTGAAAGTCCGTGTAAAATAAAGAGACACGTGCATGACCTTGACAAAGGTGACGCAACTGTAATGCCAGTGTGGAAGTATAATATATACAGGTATTAGCGCCTTTTTATTTATCTAAATTCAAGTTTGATATTTCCATTTCTCGAAAATTAAATCTAGAAGAAACTCTATACACACACACTCACACATGCACATACACATTTAATTTACAAGTTTGTTAGCTTATAAACTAGAAGCAAAATGACGAATATTCTAACATGGGGCAAACGAGCAAACCAATGGCATAGTTCTAACCAGAGACATATATGATAACCACTGCCATAACTGATAACTAGTGGAACACGTGATAACCAGTGGCATACGTAATAATTATTGCCATAGCTGAAAACTAGTGGAAATCGTGATAACCAGTGGCAATCGTGATAACAAATGCCATAACTGATAACGAGTGTTCTACGTAATAACCAATGCCATAACTCATAACCAGTGACATACGTGATAACCACTGCAACAGGTGATAACCAGTAGAAAACGTGATAACAATGGCATAAGTGATAACCAGTAGCGTACATGATAATCACTGCTATACCTGACATTCAGTAGCATACAGGATAAGCAGTTGCATAGTGATAGCCAGTGACATAGTGAACATTGCCAAATACGTGACAGTGTCACACTTGATAACTAGTCAAACACGTGAAGGCTACTGGCACACGTGATAATTAATTGGACGTTAAGTGATACGCACTGGCATACGTGATAACCCGTAGCAAATGAAAGAAATTACATATTCCGATATCACAGTCCTGGACAAAGAATTGATTGAATTATATTTTTCATCATGTCCTATTTTTATAATTTCAACTTTCAATTATGATGTGGCTTTTGAAAATATATACACTGATATAAGAAAAATCATGTGGTTATTATTTCTGGAGCTGCTATTTCGCTTATCTAAACGTGTACTTTTAAACATATAAATTATCTGGCAGACATTGAACTTCCAGTCATTTATAAGGCTTTCTGAAAAATAAAATCTCATGACGCATTATGTTCCGTTCTTTCACCCCGAGGCATTAAAAGTGCGGTCACTACAACACAAAGGTCACCTGAGTGCAGACTTGGTTTGTCCCAAAACTGCAATAAACGATCATTGCCACGGGAGTACAGGTTGTGTTGTTGCTGTTAATTGCGCGCGCGCGTGTGTTGTGGTTTAACATCAATATAAATATGCTTAATCCGTCACAATTAGTTTCTTTAAAACAAAGCACTTTTCTATTTTGAGTAAGGCGAACCCTCTCAAACGTTCACATCACGAGTCTTGCTTTCACGAACAACATAAATACGTGCAAACAACTTTCACAAAGAATGACAGAAACTTGACAGAAAAACAGAAAATGCAAGGACGTAACGGAACTCCAATTACAGTGTGTGACACAACTCCACCCTAGTAATTGGTTATGATTAATTATTATTAATTAACCATAACTAATTACACATGGCGGACATACGGGCACTGTAAAAGATTTCTCTCTTCCATAGCTTTAGAGAGAAACATTCACTGTCACAAGACTTCCGAAGGGAGAAAACCTCTTACTAAAGGGGAAGATAAATCGTTTATAATATATATTTAGCGAGCTCCCATCCACCCACTCTCTTTCCAATATATGGTTATCAATATATGTAAGAAGGTCAATAAATTTAATAATAAATTTATTAAATCAACAAATCAAATATACATCTAGCAAATACAAAATAAAAGATTACTTGTCATCAATATTTTCCCAGAGCACTTTCGAATTTCGATACTTATACAGTCTTACACCCTAACACACAGTTCAGCAGATTAGTGTCAATATAAATAACAGGGTAATTCTTACTGACAAAAGAAATGGAGTTATAGCGATAATTGTTTTCACATAACATTGTCTAGACGTTTGCCGCAATAGTCTCTCGCGTGCTGTCTAGACATTTGCCGCAATAGTCTCTCGCGTGCTGTCTAGACGTTTGCCACAATAGTCTCTCGCGTGCTGTCTAGACGTTTGCCACAATAGTCTCTCGCGTGCTGTCTAGACGTTTGCCACAATAGTCTCTCGCGTGCTTTCCATAGAATGTCACAAGTTCATTGTCACAATAGAATTGTCAGTTTCATGTGTCCTCTAGCAAGCTGTAGAACACTGATGATTCTCTCAAGACTAATCTGGGCGCTCAAACAAAACAACAATATAGCAATTTCCAGGAACTTCCTTGTACCAGAAATTCTACGATGTAGTACAGCCTATTTTGTCACCATACATCAAGAGAGTGCAGTGTATCTTAACTACTCATCCACCTAAAACTGTTTTAGATTACACCAAGTCTAACACATTCTCAACCCGAGGTGTGTACCCCTGAATATCATCATAAGCAGTGCCCAAGGTCGGGTCACATTAATTTTGGCAACAAATATATAATTAAGTATAGAAATAGGGGAGGCAAATTTACTCCGCCACATGGCGACCTCAAAACTCGTCATTCATTTGTCAGTGAAGGGCGTCAGTGCCTAGGGAATTTCTCAATGGAAAGGGAAAGAATCAGTGGAAAGGGAAATAATTTAATACAATTCGAATAGTTCATAGCGACAATATTGGTACCCATGGCGGCAATGTAAATGCTGCAAAACAAAGTGACTTTTTTTTTGTAGAAGATAAAACTGACGGGCAAGATGTAATTAAAAAATGGGAGATTACAACTGTAAACAAAATAAATATTGAGACCTAACGGAAATTACTATTCCTAACAACATAAATATCCACACCCAAAATTAAAACTGTTAACAAAATATCTAGCCCAAGGGAAATTATAAGGATTGACAAATATGTAAACTTTAATTTTTATCGTCTTTGCTGTTGCTTCTCTGACCTGACCAAGTGTAGTTTGAAATTGATAATAACGTATTTTAAATAATTTTACTGAGTTGATGTCTGATGAAAACAATGTGGTCAGGGGTTACTGCTAAACCCCTTTTGGTACCCCAAAACTGTAGGCGAATTTGATTTATCTCCCGTTAAAAACACTGACTAATTGGCTCGACCACACACTCATTCTATTTCTCTATCTTGATAGTATTTGAATATTGGTACTTATTTATCTTGCGGCAAGTTCTATCATACAAAGACTTGGAATGAAAGACCAAGCGAATAGCAAAAGCACACGACTGCATCCCTAGGGTTGCTTTAATCAATGTTGCTCGGCCTAGGTCCATTTCGCCCAACGCGACTAAACATCAAGCTCGAGCGAGTCTTGCAAGGGCAGCAGGAAGAAAATCGTACTCGTCGATAGAAATGAAACCCTTAGCCGCTTTAATGGCAGGAGGTTTCCAACGTGCGCCCTTCTAAAAGATTTTTCTCGACCGCAGAACAATAATTCTGTCCGCAGCTACAGCTAGAATGTCGCGCATAGATGTTTTATTGCAGGGGCTTTCAAATCATCATTCTATTCGGGAATGGAATGCATGCACTATTTTATTTTATCGCATCCTTTGAAAGGTGGGGGTGGGGGTCGGGGTCCACGCACAGGCCTTGTACAGACTGGAGTGTGGTGGAAAGAATTAGTGACGTCATATTGAACACAGGATTATGGAGCGCCGGTGTTGACGTACGGAATGTAATAACGTGAGACTTCAATAGAAATTACGTCACTAGAGAAATGTTTAATTAAAAGTGACGCCAAATAGCACAACAGTAAACTGGAGGATGTAGATTATGTGACAAAAATACTAAAGACAGTGTGAAATTATAGATGAAGAACAGACTGTACATTTCTGAGTTATTTTGATTTTAATGATTTTCATTTACCCCGCATTAACTCATTTATTTATTTTTCATTCCTTTACGTTGTTTGAGGTTATTTTGTTTGTTGTGTTTGCTTGTCTTAAAACTTAATTTACTCAGCATATATTGCATGCATGACAGGATAAATAAATATTAGTGTATTTCTTTTATATACTTCTCTTCTGTCCATCTCTTTTAAGGACTTGTCCCTTCATTTTTCAGTCTGTTGTTTAATTTTAATGCTACGCTAGATGGCTGAGTATGACAGTTTTCATTCCTTCTCAAACATTATCAGTTTATATTCAGATTAATTTTAAATCGAAAATCACACGGCTCTCCACTGCTTGAAAATTAGAGTAGAAAACGAATACGTGAATATTATGATGTTAAATGCGATTTTCTCTTTCACTTCACTATTTATTTTGTGAGGTGGGGTGGCGTTGTTGGTGGTGATGATGGTGGTAGTTTTAGTGGTGCTGTTGTTGTTGGTGGTGTTGGTGGATCTCGTTGGGTGAAGAATAAAAGGTGCCCTCGAGATAGCTACTAAATTGACAGCCAGTAGGTCAGTAAAATCTACTTTATAAAAAAAAGACAAATGTTGGTGTGTGTCCAGCATTGTTGTCGAACTTATTAGTACAGGTGTTACTGTAAGCTGATTCTTGTGAATTCAGTTCAAGATCCAAAATGACGGAAATTAAGGCTTGAGTTTGGTCTTGAGAATTCATGAAGTTTCTTGAACATTCCTTGAGGTGTGCTTAAGTAGCACACATGAAGAGTCTGGAACATTCCTCATTGTGTGCTGATAATGCATACGAAGTTCTGGACGATTCTCCAAAGTGTGTTTTGTGAGCGCATTGAAGATTCTGGAACACGTGTTATGTGCCTACAAGGGGTACATTGGACTCTTCATCTAATAAATTATCTATATCTGACTGCTGATGTATATGTGCCTACAAGGGGTACATTGGACTCTTCATCTAATAAATTATCTATATCTGACTGCTGATGTATATGTCAGAATGAAGAATGAATATGCTATTGATGTTATTAGAACACCATTTTGATGTAATGTATATTTTCTTTAAACTGTTTTCATCTTAATGCATATTCGATTGTTAAATCAATAAATTTATTATTAAACTTATTAACCTTTTTACGCATATTATTAGTGGGTGAGAGGTGGCTCATTAAATGTAATAAAAATAAGATTTGTATTACTCCTTCAGAAAGAAGTCTCCACCTGCAGAAACATTATGCGACAGTCAAACGTCTATCTTATTATTGTGTAATGAGTAGTTTTACGACACTCTTATAATCCGACAAACGTCTATCTTATTATTTTGTAATGAGTAGAGTTTTACGACACTCTTATAATCCGACAAACGTCTATCTTATTATTTTGTAATGAGTAGAGTTTTACGACACTCTTATAATCCGACAAACGTCTATCTTATTATTTTGTAATGAGTAGAGTTTTACGACACTCTTTTAACCCGACAAATGAGAGACACGTTGGTCTTGTTGGAGAATTATTAGTAACTATAAATTAAGATTATAGGTCACTTACATTTATCTATGTGTTATGAATTAATAATAATATCCACAACGAGAGAAGGCTGACCAGACCAGAGCTGTCACATAGTTGTACCATGAAGAGGTGTAGCAGAAAACTCCGAGTATTGTTCCATATTAACAATACTTTGTAAGTGTGTATGTAGGTGTGTGTATTTTGTAAGTGTTTCTTTATTTTCGTTCTTAAGCAATACGAACCTGAAGATATTTACGGGTTCTTGACTGCTTTGCTCAGTTCCATTTTCACGGTCCGTTGCCATGGAGAACTGAAGTGGACATTTGATATGCACTTCTGGTGACAAAGATGATTTTCACGCTCCAGGCAAATGAAGCTCATGCTGATCGCCGCCTCCTTGTTGCGAGACAAAGAGCACTTACTGCTGCTACTGTAAGCCTAATCGAAAAAATATGAAGAGAAAAAATTTTAAGAACACCTTGAAGGGAAGAAAACTTTCCCCTTCCGAGTCGCCATATACTTCTCCTTCTAACATTCCGATTTCATTTCCACTGCAGCACTCTCATTTTGCACTAGCAGTACATTACACGCATTATGAAATAATGATTTCTAGCGTGTTTGCTTGCTTAAATAATTGCGTACTCAAATGATTAAATGCATATCCACGAAGACAGAATTTATATCTAAGTAAATATCCATCTATCCATCTGTCTGTCTGTCTATCTATCTATCTATCTATCTATCTATCTATCTATCTATCTATCTATCTATCTATCTATCTATCTATCTATCTATCTATCTATCTATCTATCTATCTATCTATCTATCTATCTATCTATCTATGTGCGTATGTATGTCCCTCGGTCAGTCTATCGGATACTTCTGGGTACCTTACACTCTTTATGGTAATTATTTATTAATTACAACACATAATCAATTACAAGTGATCGAAAATCTTAATTTATAGTTATTAATAATTTTTCCAAAAGACCAAACTGTCTCTCATTTGGTGGATTATAAGGGTGTCGTAAAACTCTACTTTTTACACAATAACAAGATTGATATTTTACTGTTCCATCATGTTTTCTGTAGGTGTGAAAGGGAATACCCTTGAAAAATTCCACATTTTATTGGTATGTCTGCAATTTCTATATTGTTGCATGTTAGGGTGGTTTTCCAGGTTGTCATTGATACTTGTATAAGGCTGTATAGTGAAGGCACTATTTTGTACATTTTTATTGTTTAAAGTATCCATGAATCTGGGACTGCATAATAAGTCTTTTTGGTAGTCAATCCATTCCATGGCAAGATTAGTTCTTCGTTTCTTGCTATCCGTAACTATTCATTTCTTTATAAATTGCCAATCGGTCCTTTGTTCCTATGAGGCCTAGTCAAGCACCCTTTTTTTTTCATTTTTTAATATTTAGTTTAATTCGAGATGGGACATGATTTTATAAGATATAAATCCTGGTGAGTAATAATTTCCAGGTGGTTGACATTCCTGTAATTGGCCGGTATATATTTGGTGTTGTGTTTCATTTTTCATAATCAGGCTTGTTTTCCCTTTTATCATTCAGGTTGGCAAGGTTTCTGGTGTGTTTGCCCTGCAGTTATTATATTTACTATTATTGTTGTTGTTTGTCACTATATATAGATATTGAACTGACTTTACAAGCATTATTAGCATATGCTTTTAAATTGAATGCAAACATATAATTTAATTAAAAATTGAACTATGTACATTTTCCTTATTTTAAATTAACAGTTTAGAATGTAGTATTACAAATATTATCGTTATAAATTATAAGTTTAAAATGTAGTGTTACAAATATTATCATTATAAATTATAAGTTTAAAATGTAGTATTACAAATATTATCATTATAAATTATAAGTTTAAAATGTAGTGTTACAAATATTATCATTATAAATGTAGGACTGAATGCACACATATTTTGGCATATACCTGTTGAAGATAATTTAGAAATGCATTTAACTTGTGAATTTAGTATACATTTACAAATATGTACGTTTGTCTGGTTTATATGTTTTTTTTCAAATTCCTAAACTAACACAATTTCGCTTCTGACGTGGTTTAAAGTCATTGCCTTTCTGCCCCATCCCCAACAACCGTTCTCTTTGATGATCTGTGTAGCCGTGTACAGCAAAGGGAGAATTGTTGGAGCGCAATGGAAAAGGAGAATAGAGCATTTGTGTGTCTATGGTAAAGGGAATAGAGTACTGGTGTGTCTATGGTAAAGGGAATAGAGCACTGGTGTGTCTATGGTAAAGGGAATAGAGCACTGGTGTGTCTATGGTAAAGGGAATAGAGCACTG
This sequence comes from Sinotaia quadrata, assembly GCA_028829895.1. Classification (NCBI taxonomy): domain Eukaryota; kingdom Metazoa; phylum Mollusca; class Gastropoda; order Architaenioglossa; family Viviparidae; genus Sinotaia; species Sinotaia quadrata. The sequence continues at coordinate 7,435,074 of CM054178.1, forward strand.
GTGTGTCTATGGTAAAGGGAATAGAGCACTGGTGTGTCTATGGTAAAGGGAATAGAGCACTGGTGTGTCTATGGTGATGGTGGGAAGGAGGGAGATAAAATGTGTGCAGCGTGTGCGCACGTGGAGTGACCGAGACTAATGCTCCAAGAAAATAACCGTAACATTTTGAACAACTGAAGTACCAACCCAGAGACATCTTGGAGTGGAGTGCTCGAAAGGCTCTCGTAGCGTGCGAACGCTGTCGCAATTAGCTGTTTGAATTTATCGTGCACGGGTTGCGGCCCATGTTCCATTTTTCGTGCATCGATTGTACTGCGCCATTATGCAATCATTCTGCTCTTCTATTCCGGCTAATTCCAAGACCCGTAACATGGAGGGGGGTGGAGGAAAAAATTAAATTGTCGCGACGTGAATTGGGTTTTTGGAAAGTATAGAGAAAAGGTATAATTATTCTTCCGATTTTTTTTTTTAAAAGAAGGCTTGTATTTACTAATGTTTTTGTGTATGAGTGTGAGCGTGTTACATAGAGAAGGGAGAAAGAATGAAGTTATCGTCTTTACGAGTTAGTTCCCCTGCCTGTACATCTTAGTCCATTTTCTTTTGTATGTGTCAAACACAAATGTTACGTCATAGCACGTTGCCTGGAAACATTTGTAATTTTATTTTTCCTCTCTCTTTTATTTAAGTATGACTGTTAAATTTAACACATAGACGCACACACACCTACACACACACGTACACACACACACACACACACACATACGTATACACACATACGCACACACACACACATACATACATATATATATATATATATATACACACAAACCTGTTTGATTATTTAATTTCTGTTTCTTTTATTTTCCTGACCAAAGTCGACTCGTTATTAATCATGTAATCTAATCAATAGAATTAATAATATGCATGCTACTGACTCCTCTTAAGACTTCATTTGCCTACAGGTCAGTGACGTCCAAGGCTTTGCAGAGCACGCGAACCTACCGGTAAGAGGTCTTGTAGCACTGTGACATTGCTCTGCATTCATGCCATTGAATTCACGCAGTCTTCCAGCTCTGATTTATATTTGTACATTTTATTTCTATTGGCATCGCTTCGGCTGTCGCATTCATTCTGCTTAGAAATCCTTGTATGCTTTATTTCTTCTTCTCTTTCGTTCTGGTGTGTTTCGCTCTTGGTATAGCAACGTCCATTATTTGAGAACTTTTCCTTTGACCTTGATAGCACAAGAGCTTGTCATCGTACAAAGACTTTTAGACAATACCTTTCTGACTTTGTTAGTTACCAACCTTTACCCCCGTGGTTGGCAGACAGTAAAAGCCATCGTCGCAGGTCACTGTGCATTTGACTTCTCACTGTAAACATATTACAGACAATGTGACCCTTTAGCTCATGGTTGGCAGACAACCGTGTCACATACACTGTGCTTTCACCTGCTCACTGTGAGCCGTGTCACGTACACTGTGCTTTCACCTGCTCACTGTGAGCCGTGTCACATACACGGCTTTCACTTGCTCACTGTGCGCCGTGTCACATACACGGCTTTCACCTGCTCACTGTGAGAGTGTCACAAGGCAGTATGAGTACGTAATATGTCTATGTGGTCTGCTCTTTTCGCGAAGGTTCTCGCGATAGGTTAAGTCCCTTTGTTGCTGTGACTACTTAGAAAATCCCGTTTGTTGCAGTGATCATACTCCCTGCCCCCCCCCCCTCCCAATCTCTCTCTGTCCGTTTTTATTAGTTGATAAAATAATTCCCCATAAGTTCCAAGATGTAAGGCTCTTCACTATTATTTTTGCAATCTTTTGCAGTAAACTTCTGTTTTGATGTTGTGTTAGTGTTTTGTTTAAATACTCAGTTTGTGGAGACAACATTTTGGATACATTGAGATCTTCATGACATTCACCTTGTAGGCTCGGGTGTGGTTTAGTGTCGGATCCGGTGTGGTTCAGTGTGAGATTCGGTTTGGTTTAGTGTGGGAATCGGAGTGGTATAGAGTAGGATTCAGTTTGGTTTAGTGGGGATCCGGTGTGGTTTAGTGCGAGATTCAGTGCGGTTTAGTGCGGGATTTGTCGTGATTTAATGTGGCGATTGGTATACCGGTTGCGGCTCTGAGCCACCTGATTGTTCTTCCACGACAGAAAAGTATTTATTTATTATGTGATAAATGTCTGGTTGTTGTCGCAGTGACGTCAGATTGTATGCAAGTGTTAATGGCAGGTTCCATGAGACTTTCTGCTTCTATCAGAGGCTCATCAGCCGTGTATGTCATGGAAATCTGGTCTAACTGTCAACCATATCTTTTACAACCTGTCTTCCTCTCTCTCTCTCTCTCTTTTTCCAGAGGTTAATTTTGAAAATATCACCTTAACTCTTGATTTTACTGTTTTGTACCTACCTCTATCAAAATTTCCTCATTTTAATATACAAGTCTTCTGTGTGATGTATTTGTCATTGTAAACTATTACTCTAAGAGATAGTAACACAGCACCTTGTAATTTCTAATACTCTAATGTTAGATACGAAGTAGCATTTCTATATTGCTTAATCAATTGGAATTGTAGCTAAATGTTTGTGTTAAAACTTTTCTCTTTATATAACTATTTGTATCGGTGACCCGTCAAAACCGCGAACGACAAATGCGCGCCGACAAAACCGCGATGGACAAAATCGCGCCGACAAAATCGCGCCCTTTGAAATCGACAAAATCGCGCCGACAAATGCGCGCCGACAAAATCGCGATAAACATCACCAAGTAAAGAATGGCAGGAAGTGTTATGTATGTTCGCTCTATTACGTAACAAAATTATTAAGATTAGATATATGCTTCATTCTTTTCATTACCTATGTGTAAGGATTATTTGCACTAAGTATCTCTTAATATTGCTCTTTAAACAAAATTATTAAGATTAGATATATGCTTCATTCTTTTCATTACCTTTGTGTAAGAATTATTTGCACGTAGTATCTCTTAATATTGATCTTTATGGTAAAATTATTAAGATTTGATGTATGCTTCATTCTTTTCATTGCATTTGTGTAAGGATTATTTACACGTAGTATCTCATAACAGTGATCTTTAAATAAAATTATTAAGATTTGATGTATGCTTCATTCTTTTCATTGCCTTATTTTGAGGATTATTTGCACGTAGTATCTCATAATAGTGATCTTTAAATAAAATTATTAAGATTTGATGTATGCTTCATTCTTTTCATTGCCTTATTTTGAGGATTATTTGCACGTAGTATCTCATAATAGTGATCTTTAAATAAAATTATTAAGATTTGATGTATGCTTCATTCTTTTCATTGCCTTATTTTGAGGATTATTTGCACTCAGTATCTCTTAACATTGCTTTGTGTATCGTAATATTGATATCTACGTATGTTATTATTACATTCTTGTACGATTTAACATGTATCATCGCGATTTTGTCGATCGCGATTTTGTCGGCGCGATTTTGTCGGCGCGATTTTGTCGTCGCGATTTTGTCCATCGCGGTTTTGTCGGCGCGCATTTGTCGTTCGCGGTTTTGTCGGTGAACCATTTGTATCATACTTTTCCCAATACAATTTTTTGAAAAAAATCTGTAATTTCATTAGCACTCAATGAATTGGTGAGATTAATGCTATATATTTTTTTTAATTTCAAAACAAAATATTTGTGAATATAATTGCATGTCATATATAAGTTTGACTATTCTGTTGTATAGCTTTAATTATGTGCGACCATCTGTCTTCTTGATGGTAAATCAAATGCTATTTGTGCTTAAAATTTAAAGGCACAATTACTATCCATAGAAAGCTAAACAGCAGTGTGTTTTAGACAGTCTCTAGATAATTTTAAAATATCTGTCAATGGTGTCTATGTGAGTGTGAGAGTGACAAACCTGAATGTCCAATGACATAATCACAGCTTTACACCAGCTATAGACATTCTACTAATGTCCAATGACATGACCAGCTATAGACATTCTACTAAATGTCCAATGACATGGTCAAAGCTTTACACCAGCTATAGACATTCTACTAAATGTCCAATGGCATGACCAGCTATAGACATTCTACTAAATGTCCAAGGACATGATCACAGCTTTACACCAGCTATAGACATTCTACTGAATGTTTCACCAGCACACCACTTCAAGGACAAAACAAAGCACGGCGCCTTGTGACGGTCGGACCATGGGGCAAATCACGCTCATTTTTGATTTGTATATATATAATCAGTAATTGATAGTTACTAGTTGTTGTGACCTCTGACGTACCCACCTACGCTACATGGAGCAGTAAAGGATTTAGGTCAAGTCCATTGAACACGCGTGGGCAGTGGAGATATATAGAAGGAAGGGGCGGGGGGGGGGGATGACATTAAGAGTTGGTAAATGTTGACAGGATGTGGGATGCCCTTATATGCACGTTCAGATCACTGGATACGCCTACGACAACGTCAACAAAAGTGAAATCTACATCTCGGCAACCACAAATTAAATATGCACCAAAGATCACATGACTGCAATGTCAAAATGGGAAGGCTCTCTTCAGTCCTCAGTGACACGTATTAACTTCAAATGATTTTTATCTTCTATAGCAAAATCTCTCCATCCATTATTTAAGGCACTGTGTTTCAACATATTAACAAGATACATTAAAGTACTCGTGATGGATCGAATTCAATCTAAACTGAACTTAATCGCCAGTCAGGAACGGACAGGTAAAATGGTTCCAGATTTCCTGCGATGCACTCTGAGACACTCGATCAGGTACAGCAAAGCATCGACCGCCGTTTCCTGTTGACAAGACAGCGTATCGGGGCTTCACGCTTCAAACTAAAGACAAGCAGGCTGGCTAGAGTCTTTCATGAAGCGATATTAAAAACCTAATGGAAATATGATTTCCTTGAATTAATTCAAGATAATCTGACATTTCTATGTGTACGCATCCACCTTCAACAAAGACTAACGTGACTTCATAATAGCTTTGAGGAGTTAAAAATAATAGACTGGAAATATCATAAATTTGAATTGTTGTTTTTTTTTTTTTTAAAAAAAGAAACAAAAAAAAAATATAAAAATTAGGGACGCGTCTTATTGCAGTTATTGCATTCACTAATGCACTCGTATACAAAATTTCAATCTATAAAATCCATATCATCCACCAAAACACCTACCCATAATAATCTCTGATTAAATAAATTTATTACCGCAAATGGAATTTGCTTTGCTTTTGTGCGTAAATGAGACATTAATAGCTGAAACATGAAAACACTAAGACATGATTGGTCTCACAATAGACAGAGTGAAACACAGCCAGTCACACAACAAACAGACTGATTGCACAGCCGGTCACACAACAGACAGAGAACACAGTCACACAGCATAAATATGTGCGGGTAACTTTTACCCGTCACACTATAATTACGTCACCTCCAGGACAAGTTTTGCATGCTCTCAAACTCACATAAAGTTCAGTGATTGACGTCATGCAAGCATCTAGAGACATGTGCAACATCATATAAAGATGATCATCAATACTCGTATTTACAACAACAACAAAAATTAGATGACCCACCAACGGAGGACAGACGAGGGTGTGCGCCAAACTGGTGCGACCATTTTTGCCTCCTTCCGCCAGCCCCCCAGCCCTCCACATCGGAACGCAATGTGAGGCTGTGGGGTTACACTGAGCACTCCAGATCAGATAACGTCTTATGGCGAAATGATCAACGCAAGCTCCAGTGATGACGTTAAACTGCTCTCGATATCCCACCCCCCACCCCCTTCCGTGTTTAAAATGCGTCATTTTAAATGACTCATGATTTACTTCTGAACTATAGAGTCACACCTATCAATGTTAAACAGACAAAGAAATATAATTATTTAAATTTTTTTTTAATGTAGTGCCTCCAACAATAGTAGAGGCATCACTACTACTACTACTACTACTGCTACTCAGTACTACTACTACTGCTATTGCTACTACTACTTAGTACTGCTACTACTACTATTACTACTACTACTACTACTACTGCTGCTAATGGTAATACAGAAACATATATCAAGAGAAAGATAGTGATGAACTGGAAAGTTCCATGTTCTGGCCAAGTGCAAATATGCTGGTTGACATTCACAGGCACTTCAGACGATGAAATTGCTGAAGATCGCATTAGCAGTACAAACCGCGATCCAGATAACAAAGACAGATTGGAAAACCACCCTCATCAGTAACGCGAAAACAAAAATAATAAAATTAAAGTCAATAAAATGCAAAATTTATAATCTAACAACTGAAGCAACGTCAATAAGCAATTTGTATTTTGCTTCTACTATTGATATACGGACAATATAAAAACATAAATTATACAAACAAAACAGTATTTCAAGTGAACTCAAGAACATTAACAAACATTGCTATTTGGGACTGAAAGTTCGGGAATATTATTACCGAAGTGAAAAGCACAAATTGCTATTTATGTGACTCACAGTCTCAAAATGCTACATAGTAATAAAGTGGATACTTATGCCCACAGACAGTCTCAAAATGCTACATAGTAATAAAGTGGATATTTATGTGACTCACAGACAGTCTCAAAATGCTTCATAGTAATAAAGTGGATACTTATGTGACTCACAGACAGTCTCAAAATGCTACATAGTAATAAAGTGGATACTTATGTGACTCACAGACAGTCTCAAAATGCTACATAGTAATAAAGTGGATACTTATGTGACCCACAGACAGTCTCAAAATGCTACATAGTAATAAAGTGGATACTTATGTGTGCTATTTTGAGAGCTCAAAGTCCTTACAACATTTGTTGCTCAGCTCGCGTTCAGGACTCAAGGTCATGGCTTGGTTAAAAAAAAAAGAAAAGAAATTCTAGTGACCAATGTGGACTTGAACCCATGACCATTTGCGAGGAAACCGCCTTACCTCTATTTCATCGAGATATAATGTGTTAAACACTTTCACATGACACTGTTTCTTTGACCTGACACATTTTTTATAATTTTCGACACGTGTTGTATTAAAAAAAATTGTAATTTGCAAGAGCCCTACTTAAAATAAATTTCATCTTTCAGAATTTTCGCCCACACTCTAATAAGACCACCTCAAATACTCTTTTAAAAGAGAGACATTTTTGTTACAAAAATAATATAACTACAAAAAGAAATTAAACTGTATTAACTTTTATAACTGATCTATCTAGGCTACATGTCTCCGCTTGCAGGACTCTGTCGAAATCCAAATACACTTTCTTCACGCTAATACATTTCCATAACTTTTTTGTTTATTTCTTTTTAAAAGAAATAAATGAAGTTAAATGAAGGGCGTCCTCGTTCTTACGACTTCTTCGATTTTTCCACGAGGAATTCACTCACCCATATTGGCAAGCACCCACTCGAAGACATACGGGCACGCCACATGCTACAATGGTTTTAGGAAATTATAATAAAATGTAATTTAATTTTAAAAAAACAAACTAACTGAGCTGAAAATGCACATAGACTAACTTCCCACGCACGACATACAAATCTGCAATGCATTAAATACCATTAAATGGTATGTGTACCGGTATTTTAGAAGATTTTTCTGGGAGAAAACCAGTTATCGCCTGGCACAAGTCTAAAGTCATTCATGGCACAAGTCTAAAGTCACTCCTGGCACAAGAGTTTACAATTCCAAAGAAAATGGACTCAGTGTTGGAAATCGCTGCAGTTGGCTTCTGACTACTAGAGTCAATTTTACACTTAGCATAACATCACGTAACCTCTCCGACCTTTAACAAATTTTGCTAAGCTCTATAAACGAATATTTATTTTCAGTCCTTTAGAGATTGGAATGTCTCTAGCCCAGTCACGCCAATTACTCTGACAAGAATATTTAATCATTGTGAAGTTCAGTTGTAGTCCACAACAGTACAATAATTATTCAACTTCTCATTTGGTTTCTTCCCATATGATACATTGAAAATATTTGTCGTTAAGACAGGTGGGACGTTGATTAATAGGAAACTAAACAATTGGCTAACTTTCACGAGCCGTCAAGTTAAGGCGAGAATTGAACATCATAGTGATGAACCAAGACTGTTTTACATGTTCACATGTTCCATCACGCGCCAGGTTGTAGCTGTAGATCGTACAATGTGGAAGCAGTTTGCAGTTGGGGTGAGATATTTTCTTAATGTGGTTAGCATTATATCGAATTTTATAAATATCAGTAAAAGTCGTATTTCGAAATGTTGATGTATGAAGGTCACAAATCCCTCTCTCTTTATATGGAGAGAGAGAGAGAGAGAGAGAGAGAGAGAGAGAGAGAGAGAGAGAGAGAGAGAGAGAGAGAGAGAGAGAGAGAGAGAGAGAGAGAGAGAGAATTTTACTAATCTTTGTAAGTGGCAAGAACGTACCCCACTATACATATACATTACCATTTACCATTGCAAATGGGCCTGTACATATCGAGTACTAGAAATTGTATTTCTTTTTATCAATTTCCTGCAGACAAGTTTCCTTTAACCCTCCTGCTTTTCTTATACATGATCTCTATTAATTCTTAACAATACAAATGACGTCATAGTTTGGTCGAGACCAACGCCAGGCCAGAGTTAGCCGTTGTCAATCAGTGGGTGTTTGCATCACATTGTGCTTTCAGTAAAACAAAATACGTGGTCATCGAAATGAACATTTGAATGATCAGAGAGTATTGCTCGGTGACAGTAACACTAGCTGTCCTTGAGAAAAGCTCTTGAACCTTTTAAATGGTGAAGTCACTCACGTCAGTCGAGGACATAAGCACTGTTGAATAAGATACTCTGTGATATAAAGTGTGTGTGTGTGCGCGCGCGCGCGCGTTTGTGTGTGCATGATTGAATATACTTATATAAATGGTCTTAATTATAATCATATCCGCTCATGCGTGAACTTGAATTACTTGGACGATTTGATACTGCGCTCTTTAAAGTTCTACGACACTTTTGGAAAAGAACAGCAAGTTGAAAGGCATTTGTAAATACAATGTTCCACCTGTATATAGTATTATTTTACTAGACTTCAACTATTCCACTATCTACGTGTACAAGGTCGTGCTTAAGATGCGAAAAAGAAAGAAAGAAATTCAAAGAATTCGCCACACTTCATAGTCTACAGGAAAACGGCTGGAATGAATTCATCAGTGTGAAATGTACCTTGAGATTCCCATTTCTTGTACATTATTCGCCTTGATCGCCCAGACATTAGAGGCAATAATCAATGCACTGCTTTGTTTGGTCCGGTGGAGGCAGGCTTGCACATTGGCTTTCCCGGCCACTCTTGTACGATTTCAGTTTAATGTCTTTTTTTCACGCTTCAGTGAAGATTTCATGCAATCTGGGTACGTTCATTTGAGATTATGACTGGGAACATTCTTGTTTAGTTTTGCTTTTTGTGCTAAAGTAGCCTTTTCATTATATATATTTCCTTTACAGTAACAGTTACTGATTAACATTTCTACGTGTAAACAGTTTTATCATTCTAGTCAATGGTTAAGTTTCCAAAACGAGAATAGCAGTCGTAAGTTTAGTAATTTTATATTTTCTTTTCGATTGCTACTCTCGTTTTCAAAACTTAACCATTGACTAGAATGATAAATAACTGACCACGCTGAAAATTTATTTAATTATACTTTTAAATCCAGTTTGGATTTCGGTATGTCGTCTCTTTGTAAGGATTTTCGGTCGAGAGTTGTCGCCCTTTGGCAGTAATGAGCGTGGACATACGAGACAGGGCGTGTGTGGGATTGTGTCATGTAGACTGGGGCGCGTGGGAGATTAGGTGATGAGGACGGGAAGGTGGGTGTGGTGATGGAGGACGTGTGCTCCAGCTGCTTTCAAATACACTGTTCTTAGTGCTAATATTAATAAACTTTCACTGATAGTCTTAATAATAACTTTTAATAATCATACTCACAGAATAACAAGGTTGGATAATCTATTTGTAACTGTATAATAAGAAAGTGGAATGTATACAGATTTTAAAAGTGCAGTTGTTTACACATTAAGACATAGACGTTACTCATCAAACTGGTTTTTGTAAATTGTTTTTGACTAGTTTTTTAATTCAATCTTTTTATCTGAATAATGCACTCTAATTGTTGTATCTGTAATTTTTTGTTTCATAATTCTGTCATTGTATCTGTAGGTTACTAGTTAACAGTTCACTGCCATTAATTTATTTGTGCCTTACTGGTTAATAATTCAGTGTCATTATTGCATCTGTAGGTTACTAGTTAATAATTCACTGTCATTAATTTATTTGTATCTTATGGTTAATAATTCTTTGTAATTGTTATATCTGTAGGTTACTAGTTAATAATTCACTGCCATTACTTTATTTGTATCTTATGGTTAATAATTCATTGTAATTATTTTATCTGTAGGTTACTAGTTAATAATTCACTGTCATTACTTTATTTGTATATTATGGTTAATAATTCATTGTAATTATTTTATCTGTAGGTTACTAGTTAATAGTTCACTGTCATTACTTTATTTGTATCTTATGGTTAATAATTCATTGTCATTATTGTATCTATAGGTTACTAATTAATAATTAACTCTCACTGTTTTATACTCTTGAAGACAATGCACGTGTTTTGTAAAATTGTTTACGTCATTGTAAGATAATTTTGTTGAAGTGTCAAATACATTGCACACTTTGGAGATATTGTGAGTTATTTTTTTATGTACAAATGTACTTTATAAAATATTAGTTTTGCAAAGTGTAAATGATTTTCTACCTTTCAAACGCTATACAATTTAAGCACTGACAGTTGTTATAAACGGTGCTAAAATTCCATTAACTATGCTGGTGGATCATGTAAACAGGATGATACGACTTTCCAATATTGCAATGGTCGTTAAGAGATTTCCCATTATACAATTCCGAGAACATTGGCCGAATGTTTCATTGCTATTTTAAATTCGAAGTCACTCCAGTTATTCATTTATGTTTTGAAACAATTGTTGCGATTAATGTTTGTCAGGATATTTATAAATCTCGCTCGGATCCCATAATTAAATATTAAAAAAAGAAATATAGAAAAGAATAAACATTTAGATTTAAGAAATGAGTAGTAAACAAAATCTAAATGTAGATTTACAGACATACGACGTAGCCATTACATCACCCATAAGACAGGACGGATGTTTTTCTGGGTCAAGAGAAGTAAGCTAGTTAATGTTGTGAGCACTGACCAGGGGGAAGTCCAACCAGTCCATTAAAAAGTTAATACACATACATACACACTTCCTTGATCCTAAAGGGACACTAAATGAAAGAGGGAGGGAGGTGATTGTTTATTGTATGCAAGTTTAACGGGGGAAGGAAGTTGGAAGTATTGTTAATCCTAAGTGTGAATGAGGGCTTGGATACAGTCCTGCCCTTAGGTCAAAAAGAGTAACCTTTAAATAGGGGGTAAACCCACGCCATATGCTTTTCCCACGATGACACATGCCAGGTGTGTAGCGGAAACCCAGATTTCGATGTAGTATAAATCTGAAAATTACTGTGTGAATGATAAGCCAAAAGGCTTGGGGAAAAAAAAGAGCATATGAGATTTTTTAAGTGAATCCATAGGCCCTTGTTACAGATTACGTCATCCTTGGTTTCACAGAATGGAAGGTACTTGTTGCATTTACAATATTTTATGATTAATAATTTTGTATAGGATGTAATCATGATAAAGTGCCATGCATAATTAATTCATGTTTATTTCAGGTTATTGAGATTGTGCTCAGAGAAAATGATTAGCCGTTATTTAAAGAGCAACTATGTAGTTAATGTTAGCAGTCTCTGAGTACTTTATTTATAAATTGCAAGATTTTTGCCACATGTTTTGAGGCTTGTGTTTTGTAATGTGATAATAAGATTTAGGTTTAGATTTGCTTTATAGCAGTATTGCTTATTACTGCTAATACCCAAATAATACAAAATTATTTCAAAAGCAAAGTGTTGTCAAATATATATGCATATAATCAACTTGTTGTTGACCTGATCAATCCTAACACCAGTGTTTTGTACAAAACTGTAGAGTCAAAGTTGGAAGCAGGTTGTTTTAATAGTGAAGATGGGAATCGGTAAAAATGTTTCGACTCTGACTCCAAATTTTACTAGAAGCAAGGCTATTGCTGATCCAAGTTAGAATCATGAAGGTGGTAAAAAAAAAAAAAAATTAAAAGCTTTAAAAAAAATTGAAATAGCATCTAAAGCTAGTTGATTATTATTAAATTAATACATTTTAAGCAATAAAAGTAAAAGTACTCTCTGAAGTTTTTGAAATAGTGAGATTAAAATATAAAAAAATATATGGTGCTCTAAATTAGAAGTCTGAATGAAAGGTCTACAGGAGAAAGATGAGGCAGCAGCTGGGTCGCTACATAACATCACTTTCTTCACCTTCATCCAACAGTAATCATGGATATGAAGAGTTTGAAAAATATCTAGAAACATAGGATTGCTCTAAACATCATTGCTTAAATTTGGAAAATTTCAGGGAAAGAGAAACTCAAGTCATATATAACTAAATACAAAATAAATTTTTACCAATCACTGAAAGAGTTTGAGAATGAGAACATACTTCTAAAATGAGCACTAAAAACTCAACCTGTTACTCTATTACACTGAGATTATTCAAGATGCCACTTTAACTCAAGTCAATGTGGAATGTTTGGTTTCTGCCTTCAGAATTGTCAAATCCTATTTGAGAGCAGCAATGAAACCAGACCTGTTAGAAGCAAAACTTTTAAAAGAACCATGTTAACTTAGGTAAGCATATATTTTGAATGGTTTATATTATATTATATTATTATACGAATGAAAAATAGTTTATAAATAAAATATATGAAAGCCACTTCTTCATTTATTTACACTTACACCATATTCACACATGTAACTCCATATAAGTAAATAATTTTATACCATAGGGCATTAGTAATAAACTGCAGTTGGAGTCAAAGTTCTCAAATTTCAGGAGTTGGAGATTTCTTGGCTGACTCCACAACCATAGTTTTGTAGACATTCTTACTTGTATTATTTTGATTATAACTAAAAAAAATGTTTTGAACTAAAATGTATACAAAAATTATGACTTTATGACTAAACATCAAAGCAGACATTAATATGCAAAGGGTTTTTATATGTTGGAATTATCAACCCTTAATTAGGGGTCGGTCTGCATAAGGATGAGTATTATCAGTTTTAATCTTAAGTTGCCTTCATAGTGTTTTGAAAACAGTCCACTTGGCATCCTTTAACATGAACAACAAAGCAACACAGGAAGTCACTATTGTAAGGAGTGAGCTATGCATTTACCATTTATGAACACTAACTCTTTTCACTCACAGAATAATTGCCTTTCCATCAACATTTAAACTTTCAATTTAAAAGACAAAACAATTGTAATTTTATAAATTGTAATATTTTAAAAGCAAATGGTCCATTTGGTGAGAGAAAAAAAACAAAAAATTAACCATCACCACCCACTCCCACCGAAACACACACTTTTTCACAGCTAGTCATTCAAGTCAATAATAATTACTCAGAATTTGTTTTATTATTTTTTCCAGTTGAAATATGTAATGCTTATTCAGTTGGGTTTTGTTTTGTCATTGCTGAGAGAGAATTGCAATGTACAAGTTTAAAACCACACATACATAATTATTTATTTGAGTAATCTGTCAGTGATAATTCTAGTTACATTATCATCACTTTATTAGTTCATAGATTATTAAAAATAAATATTCTTCTTACATATAAACTGTGAACTCACACATACTGCATCCTCTCCAATCTAAAAATAATGAATAATGTGAAAAATAGAAGATAAAAAAAGATGAAATATCAACCTCACATTGATAGGCATCATTTGATATTATTTATCCAGTGTACTGTTGACAGGAAAACCAGTAAGTGTCAATTCAAACAGTTCAACTTAAATCCAGCTTCCATAGAACAGACTGAACCATAAAGCCTGGATTAAAAAGTCTAATTTAATAAACTCACATTAAGTGCAAATTGAATTTACAATACTATTTAGAATGTACAAAAAACATAATTAAATTTAACTTGTTAACTTAAACTAACTCTAGCAGTCAAAAAAAAATATACAGATCACAGCTGTCTTATTTAAAATCATATAATGCCAGTAAAACTTGAAGACCACAATTAATTTACCTTAAGCTAACTCCAACAGTCTTCAACACATGCAAAATTATGTGATGCCAGAAGAATACCTCCAGACAATGCAAAGGCCTGACACAGTACAATGACACAAATTATCTAAGATATAATAAACACATCCACATTAACTGGCACAAAAAACCTATTGCAAAACTTTTCATACCAAAGCAGGCAAAACCTATTTATTCAACACTGTTACCTCATGTCCTATTCTAATGATGTAAAGTTGGAGGGACGTTATACTATGTCCTGTTCTAATGATGTACAGTTGGAGGGAAGTAATACTATGTCCTGTTCTAATGATGTAAAGTTGGAGGGAAGTTATACTATGTCCTGTTCTAATGATGTAAAGTTGGAGGGAAGTTATACTATGTCCTGTTCTAATTATGTAAAGTTGGAGGGATTTTATACTACATTTTGCAGTTCACGTTTAACAACTATGAATAAAATCTGTAAAGAAAGCCTGGAAATACTGATTTCACTATTTCTTTTCAACAGATATAAACAATTAAATATTTGCAAATGCTTTTCAGTGCAAATATACAACATATAAGATCATTAAATTTAAAACTAGGAATGGCAGTTAGTGAAGTCTTTGTTAAATGATAACCTGATGTAGATTCTATTCAACCTGCACAATAACAGTGTGACCAACATTTAAATCAACTCAACAGCCTAAGGTCACAGAGACTATTTTATTTCTGTCATTAAACTCTTTTCTAGAAGGTGATTTGATGTACACATATAGTGATGGATTCAATTAATGCAAGGGACCTTGCTTTATGAGAAAAAATTGTGCAAACTGACACCATTCTGTGGCAGACACTTGATTAATGACCAGTGCTGATAACAAGATTTCGGTTAACAAGTTACCTCCTGTAAAGACATTCAGTTCTATTAATGAATACAAGTTCTATTAAAGACAACCTTGCATTAAATTATCCCACTGATATAATAGATTTAATGAATGAGATCTCCAGTGAACGAGTGACTCTGTGGAACCAACTGTGCCCATCAATCGAAGGTCCACTGTATCACCAAATTTCATTTACAAACTGAAACAAGGATGCCATTGAATTCCATTCAATTCAGCACTGCTGCAATTTATAACATTGTTTACTAAAGGTCTCACTGTTAATGTCTACTTATATGTATCAGCTAGTATAAAATTCCATTTCTAGTAGAACAGTCTCGTCAGCATGTAAGGGTAAGTAATTTTACATCATAGTTGCTTCATAAATGTTCTATCTATTCTAACCAAACTTTAGAAAAAAGAAAGCATCCAAGAAGTATAATTATTGTTGCACAAAAGAAATCTGTAACTTCTTAATTATTGATCCACCTCTCTCTCTCTTATTCTTGCAATGCACACTGACATTTCTTATTTTGAGGAATTTCTTCACAGAAATTTGATTGTCTACTTCACAGTTCTTCGCTTGCTTGTTGTGTCTGTTTCTACTGTAGACAAGCAAAGTGAAGATAAATCAGTTAATATTAAAATGCATGAAAATGTAACGGGTTCTAAATGCAGTGAAATATGAATAAAATAAATGCTGTCTGATGTGAACAGTAGTCCGCAATGCAGTAAAATGTGACGAGTTCTACACACTAGTTATGAATGGCAAGAGATGACAGTATGAACTATGATGTGATAACTCTAAATGCTTTCAAATATGTAAAGTTCCAAGTACAGTAAAATGTTGACGACTCTAAGTACAGTAAAATGTTGATGACTCCAAGTACAGTAAAATGTTGATGGCTCCAAGTACAGTAAAATGTTGAAGGCTCTAAATGCAGTATGTGTATGGCTCTTATATAAATGATGAATGAATGATGTGAGATGCAGTACAATATGAATGGCTTTAAATAATGTATGAATGGTTTGAGATGCAGGAATATGTGATTGGCCATATATGAGACCAGCCTTAAATACATTAAGATATACATGTCTCTCAATGCATTAAGACGTTATTGGTCCAAAATATAGTACAGCATAAATGAAGTGAAATGCATTAAGCTATGAATGGCCCAAAATGTAGTAGAGCATAAATGAAGTGAAATGCATTAAACTGTGAATGGCCCAAAATGTAGTACAGCATAAATGAAGT
Source organism: Sinotaia quadrata (assembly GCA_028829895.1). Classification (NCBI taxonomy): domain Eukaryota; kingdom Metazoa; phylum Mollusca; class Gastropoda; order Architaenioglossa; family Viviparidae; genus Sinotaia; species Sinotaia quadrata. Next base: position 7,451,415 of record CM054178.1, read on the forward strand.
GAAATGCTGGGTGATACAGCACAGGTAAAGTATAGTCAATAATAAAGGAATCACAAAAATGCACAATGTGTGTTCGATAATTCACTTATTTTTCATTCATGTACACAAGAATACAGTCAAAAATTTTTTAAACACTCAATATCAAAATGCACACATTTAAACAGGCACGCTATTTCTATTTGCTTCAATGAAAACAAACATGGTTGTTAAGCACAAAAGTCAACAGTACAATTTATTTAAACATCAGATATACATTTACACTATTACATAAAAGAACTTTAAGAAAATCAATATAATTTTAATTTTTAAATAATTAAAAGAAATTAAATAAATAATCAAAAGAATGTATTCACTGTATGAAATATTAGTGAACAGAAACCTACAAGAAACTGTTTCAGTCACATGTAAAAACAATCAAATACAACTGAAAGAACGAACATTATTTTGAGAATTCAACAGCACCTTATAAAGAGGTTGTTCTTCCAACCACCCTCTTCCTTCCCCCATCCCCTCTTATACAGAAATTAAATTTCAGATGTTACAAATATAGTGGTAAACAAAATTAAGGAAATCATGATTAAAAAAAAAAAATGAAGTGTCAATAATTTTCAGTCTAAAAACATAAGTGACCAAAGGAAATCTGTAGATTAATAATGCTAACCAGAAGATGCTCGTTGGCTGTCTGTAATGTGACCTTGACCTTTGTTGATGTCGCTTATACAAGTCCATTGTCCCTCGACTGATTCTTTCCAAAGTGTCACCTGCAAGATATTACAAAAAGCAATATTACAGAACTTATTGAACTTGACTGTAAATATTCAACTTGAGGAAATAAATTTTCACATAGAAAATATCTGAGAATTGATAATTATGCAGAAATATAATATTTTTGCATCTAATCAACAAAAGACTTGACAGTTCTGTGATTTATATTTCACTTAAGAATGAGATCTGTTTTTCTACATTTGGAAGCTTTCATCAGACATATCTCAGGCACTGCAGCCAATGGAGTAACAGTACTTCGTGGTTGTTTGCTTGATGCTCTGTGTCATAAACTTTTATGGGTGAGACCTCTGATGAGGTGGCACCCTCGATATTTATCCAAAATACTGCCAAAACACCTCCAAATCACTTGGACTTTATAAATTCATATTTTTTTGGGGGGGTGCCAGGTCCTACTTGTCAATGATTGTGAGAAAATTGAGCTAGACATGATAATCATGATGCAAGTTCACCCTGTATAAATAAATTTGTAGGAAAATGAACATTTTCTTATAATTTTTCATTCTCTGAGGATAGAATTCAAACATTTTTAAAGTTAGCAGCACTACAGTTCCCACAGAAAGATCTAGCTTTCATATAACAAGCACATAAATGTCATAATTTTTGGTGTGTATAATTACTCCCCTTTAATAGTTCAGAGGGGTATATACTTAAAAAAGATATAGTAAAAAAAAAATATCTGACATTAACTGGATTTTTTTTATTCATATAAAGAAGACTCTAAATTTTAGTAAATTAGAAAAAAAAACATGTTTTGAATTTTGTTTACTTTAGCCAGCATTTGCAGACAGTAACACATATGTAAAAAGAAATTTATTGCTTTAAAAACTGTTTCAGACTTTTTAATGTATAAGAAAATATGAGAGAAGAAAATTTTTTTTTTTTAAAAAGGGAACAAACTTAAAAACCAAAGCAATAATACATTTTATAATAATCTGCAGTTTACTCTGAAAGATAAATGTATCTGAAAAATTAATGTATAAGCTTATGGAGTTCAATAAACAACAACTAATTAATAATAAAGAAGGCTACAACAATTAAAAAAAAGAAATTATAAAGAAATTAAAGATATATTTTTTATAATCAAGATCTGGATTAACTCACAATTAAAAAAATGAAAAAGAATAATCACAATTATTCCCTAGCCCATAGGCTGACAACCATGTTTGATGCTTAACGATAACTGAATGGGTCAGTGTGCTAAAAAATTTAAAGCGACTGTAATTATCAATGGATTTTAAAAATTTAAATTACTACCTATTATAGACATACTAAGGAATCTTAAAAGTATTTTTTAAATTTTTTTCGAATTCAAAAACAAAGAAATAATACAAAGATTTCTTATCTTTTTGTTGAACTTGGGAACATTTTCACCGTTTTTTTTTTTTTACTAGTCTACTAAATAATTAAAAGCAAGCATAATTCGTACAATTCTAAAATGATTTTCAAAATAAATATTATGGGGGACATTTTAAAAATATTTATTTAATTTTTTAACGTTTGCTTATTATTATTTTAAATTCAAAAATAAATAAATAAATAAAAAGTTTTCTTACCTTTTTCTTGTGTTGACCTTCGTCAATTTGTTAGATGTTTCTTGAATAAAATCCGAAAGAAAACGATTTTTGTTGATTGCCATTTGAATATATGGTATAAATAATAATTTATCTTGTGTAAATAAATATTATTCCTGGGGAAATTGGTTGATTTTGAACAAAACGAAAGAGTCATATGAAAACCACGAGGGTTCGGTTTGAGACTGATCGGTTTTTTTTTTTTATTATCAAATGGTCACATCCAAAAATTCAGTAGGCCTGTCGAATTTCATCTACAATATATTAAATTAATTTACACAATAAAGTTCTTTAGGTAGGATCAGGCAATCAACTAAAAATCGTGTTTGAAACGTGCAATGTATAATTCCAAACCGGTTCAAAATGGCGGCTCAGCTTCTGTACAAGCGAGGGGTGACTCGGGATTTCTGAACTTTGTAATGGAAAATACCTTTCTAAAATTAGTTAGCCAATGATAAAATTAGAGCAGATTGGCTGCTGAACACAAACATATCTTTCTCCTTGACCTTGATTGGTATTTTTTTAAAAGTGGCTATCGATAAAAATAGTATCATAACGACGTCATAACGACGTCCACGAGGGTTCGGTTTGAGACTGATCGGTTTTTTTTTTTTATTATCAAATGGTCACATCCAAAAATTCAGTAGGCCTGTCGAATTTCATCTACAATATATTAAATTTATTTACACAATTAAGTTCGTTAGGTAGGATCAAGCAAACAACTGAAAATGGTCCTTGAAACGAGCCATGTGTAGTACAAACTTCGGTTCAAAATGGCGGCTCAGCTTCGATAAACGTGAGGTGTCTGGGGATTTCCGAACTTTGTAATGGAAAATACCTTTCTAAAAATAGTTAACCAATGATAAAATTAGAGCAGATTGGCTGCTGAACCCAAACATATCGTCTGCTTGACTTGATTGTTATTTTTTTTAAAGTGGCTATCGATGTGCGCAAGCGTGTCCCTTTTGTGTCCTTAGGCCAGCGAACGGGTTAAAGTGTCTTAGGGCAGCCAAACAGCCTTGGGTTGTGGAGTTTGGGATATCAGTCTGATTAAGGGGACGCAATTCATTGTTCTGAAAAAACAATCATGGGTTACTTCCCACTCAATCCAAATAACCATTAGGATCTGTGACCAAATTCATTCTCCCACCATAATTCAAATTTCAATACTACCTACAGCCTCAAATCTAATACTGAGAAATGAAATCGAAGTGAAACATGAATTGTCCGCTGTGCATGGAAGTCAGAGCAATGTATTAGCCAAGGACTGCATGCAATCATTTTACTTGAATGGAAAAGTTTCATAGTTTGGGGGTTACTGGCAAGCTCCCTTATGGGACAGTGTGATGTTATACAGCCTATCTATCTTGATTCTAGGGCCACTAAGGTATGCAAGAGAAAAAGTCTGATGAAAATCTGTCCAGTACATTTGTGTACTTAAGCCCACAATCATAATTTTTTGCATCGATAACTCATAGTATTGAAAATTGTTATTTTTATACAGAAAATTGGACATATATATATATCATACATCTCTGATCCACTATTGCATTGAAAAATAATTCTGTTAATGCAAAACAGTGCCTATGGTTTTAAATTCATGCATAATAAGAATAAATGCAAATAAACGAGCAAATCTTTAGGCAAGCAATCTTACATACATTGATATAATAATATATTGAAAAGATTTTTTTCCAATCCAATCAGACATTTATTTCAAATCAGTTGTATTTTCTTTTTACACATAAAAAAATATAAACAGTGGAGACATCAGAGAGATACAATAAATTATTTACCTTATTATCACCACCAGAAACTGCTAAAATGTTCCCAGTGATAGACCAAGAGACGTGCCACACAACATCACTGAACTTGTTTAAGATGTGTGATGCCCACTGATTACTTGTCCCGTCATTGCTCCAAATAATCACTCGACAGTCCTAAGACAAACAATAACCAAATATTGGTTAATAGACAAGAGACAAAAAACCCCCCCCCTGCATTTTATCTTTCTAAAAAAAATTTTAAATTGTCAAAAATATTGATTTAATTACAAAATAAATGAGTGAATAAAAGGAAAAAATGCCTTACAATTCTGTTAATAAGACACAGAATATGCCTGGTACAATAATGATTTAGATTGAAATAATGTTGCTTATTTGTTCATAATTATTATGAACAAGCAAGCAATATTATTTGTCTTAATCACTATCCTATGCTGAGAGAAAAGGACATTATAAACTCAAGTGAAGTAATAATTATATATGATAAAAATTAGAATTATCTCCCCTACAAGGATCCAAATTATAGGTGTCAACCATTCACAATAACTAAAATATTTTCTTAGACTTGCTGAAAATGTATTCACAAGTGCCAATGTACTTGTGTATGTTACACTGCCTTCTAGTGAAAGAAAAATCAGTGTTTGAAATATTGGCCACAGCTACAAAATGCTTGTATATATGATCATGGCAAAATCATTAAAAAAAAAATTTGCATAATGTCTAATATTTATTTCTGAACACTTAAGTGATAGATGTAAGAATTATTTTTAATCCACTACATGCATGGAAACATAAGGGCTAAAATGTTACTTAACATCTGCTGTAAATATTTTAATGAAAATAATAATAATAAATGAAAAAAAGTAAATTTAATATTTCTTAATTATAAGTGTTAACTCCAGTTTTACTCTAAGTATATGTTTCTACAATAACAACAAAAAAAATTTGCATGAACAGGGACAAATATGCAATATAAAGAAAAGACAGAATAGTGTAACACAAGTACACAAATAATACACAGGTAATAGTGCACAGATAATCAAGATAACCGTTAAATATCAATTAATGAGTTATATATTTCATAATTCATATTAAATAAACATAAACTAAAAAGCCCAAATTTCAGTGTCTTTATAGTCAAACAAACATACATACTAAAATATTTTCTTAGACTTGCTGAAAATGTATTCACAAGTGCCAATGTACTTGTGTATGTTACACTGCCTTCTAGTGAAAGAAAAATCAGTGTTTGAAATATTGGCCACAGCTACAAAATGCTTGTATATATGATCATGGCAAAATCATTAAAAAAAAAATTTGCATAATGTCTAATATTTATTTCTGAACACTTAAGTGATAGATGTAAGAATTATTTTTAATCCACTACATGCATGGAAACATAAGGGCTAAAATGTTACTTAACATCTGCTGTAAATATTTTAATGAAAATAATAATAATAAAATGAAAAAAAGTAAATTTAATATTTCTTAATTATAAGTGTTAACTCCAGTTTTACTCTAAGTATATGTTTCTACAATAACAACAAAAAAAATTTGCATGAACAGGGACAAATATGCAATATAAAGAAAAGACAGAATAGTGTAACACAAGTACACAAATAATACACAGGTAATAGTGCACAGATAATCAAGATAACCGTTAAATATCAATTAATGAGTTATATATTTCATAATTCATATTAAATAAACATAAACTAAAAAGCCCAAATTTCAGTGTCTTTATAGTCAAACAAACATACTGTATTTAAAAAAAAGCATTCTTTCTCAGCTTTGCATTTATCAACCAAATGCCTTTGCTCTGATGCAAATATCTCAAGAATGAATTATTATTAAGCATTCTAATTTGAAATATATCTTGGCAGTCTTCTGCAGACGATGACAATGCAATAAGGAATATTATGAATAGATTTTAAAATAATTAAAGCATTCACAATTAGCATATGCTGAACTTCAATATCTCTTTTCCTTAATAATTGTTTAAATTAATACCCATTTCACTCTGTAAAGTACATGCATATCATATTGAAACTAGAACTTTCACTGATAGATGGTGTTGCATAATTTCTGCCAAAAAATTATTAAATTTCACTTTTAATCTTCTTTTAAGCACAGTAATCTGTCTACTAGTAAACCAAGTTTCTTAAAAACAAACATACCAGAAATAGCTTATATTCTTCCCATAGAGTGCTCTGGCTTTAATGTCTAGAAATTATATATTTTCTATAAAGTCTTACAGAATGTTCAATCCTCAAATCAGGACACTGCAATTAAGATCAAGCAATGTATATGCATTACTCCTGGGACTTAATTTTACATTGAAGTCTCTCCCCCTACTTGCAATCTTACCTGAGAACAAGAAGCAATTATGTTTCGGGGAAGACCAATAGATGGTGCCCAGGCGACATCCCGCACCCAGTCGCTGTGACCCTCAAGTTTCTGGTCCTCTACCCACTGTCCATTTTCTTCTCTGAAAGCATTCCACACAGTGTCAGTATTATTTGTTTGATTCTGTTTAATATAATCTGTTGCCTTCATTTTTTAATGCAACTTCTCTTGCATATTTAATCAACATGAATTCATAATTAACAATTTTATTTAGGGACTTCTGTAATTATACTTCACAACACAGATATATACCTTACCAGAGTAAACTTATTTTTCAAGTTTTAAAATTACCTCTTAACTTAAACTATAACAACAGCTAACAGAAGACAAACAAAATACCAACCAACCACTGATTAAGAAATGCTTAAGACTAATCTGATGAAGTTCATCCAACATCTTAATTTGATGAGGGTCATCAATGTAATCATTAGTATTAATCTCTATAAATTGTAAACAAAACAGTTAGAAACACAATACAGAAGAACAGCAGTTGAAATAATAACACAAGAATGCAACAGTACTGCACTGTAAATAAATATTTAGTTTTAATTAAACAAGGTGACCTGTTTAATTTACATCATTTAATGATATTGGTCAACAACTGTCACTGTACTTAAACAGAAAATCATGTGGCATAAGTAGAATTTATAAGTTCACTGCTAAGATCTATCCTCAGCTCTTAGTGTCTTTAACAACATAACAAGCTTTTGGCCTATGAATCCATTAGATTTATCTGGGTCATGGACAAAAGATGGTATAGGCTATGTACAAGTAAACTTTATCGAAGAGCACACTCACCTCCAGATCTTGACCAGATTGTCGCAGCCACCAGAAACAAGTCGCTTGATTGGTTGCTGCCGTGCACTTTGGTCAAACAAAGCATTAGGTACTGTGGAGGGGGCCCAACTGACTGCATTGCAACCAATCTAGAGAAGAAGATAAAATATTACCAAAACTATAAATGTATATAATAAGTTTTGACTTTTAAAGATTTTAGCATTTCTAAAATGAAGAGAAAAGAATAAAAAATACTACCAAAATTATAGATGTATATATTAAGGTTTTGGACATTTAAAGACTTCAGCATTTCGAAAATAGTGAGAAGGAAAAATGTGATAGTACTAAGTTTAGAATAATGATGATTAAAATGGATTAAAAAAAAAAAGAGGTAAGAAAATGGATGTCATCGGTAATGTGGGTAGGTATAGAGCTGGGTGCCCAAGAGATTCAGATTGTAGACTCTTATGTTGGAGGTTGAGCAGTTGTAGATTCAAAGGTTCAAGATCCATCAGGTCAGTGAGATTATTCCATTAGACACCCTCACTCTAGTTCAGAACTGGTGAGTTCAGCAATTCTTTGTTAACTATGAAATGCTGAAATATCACATTTATGAATCACTAATAAAATTCCAAACTTTCATTATTAAGAATGAATGTATTTTTTTTTTTTTTACAATTATGGCTTACTGAAACAACTCTTGATCAAATTCTTTCATACCAGCTTATCAGCCTACATTGTGCTTATTATGCTTGTCTCTATGCAATACTTACTGTGTGGGCATTGTTGATTTTTTTAGTATCCCAAGTGTCACCTGAAAACCAGTGATTTCAAAAAGGCATTATTACAAAATAATAAATTATTAAGAGAATTTAGCCAAACAATTTATCAACATGAACTTTACTTTTAGTTTATATCATTTCAACACCTTATATAAAAAAATTAAGCTAGCCCATCTTTACCATTACTTTTCATTTATGTCCTTACACTAAAAGTAAGAAAAGATAAAATGCTACACCTCTATCTTTAAGCTTATTCAGCTACATTGATTACATTAGAAGTTAAGGTAAAAGATTAAATTTAAATATTTTGCTTAAGATGAAATTAAAATATTTTGCTTACAGTGCAACATGATGTACTTTAAATTGAAAGATGTATCTTGTTTATAATTCTATTACTATCAAATAAGATATAAACTACATTCAAAAGGTTTAAAAAATATATATATCAATACGCATGTGGTTCACTGATGAAAACTGCATTCAAAGGGTTAAAAAAATTATCAATGTGCATGTGGATCATTGATGAAAACTGTATTCAAAGGGTTAAAAATATATATATGTGTGCATGGGGTTCACTGATGTAAACTGCATTCAAAGGGTTACAAAATTATCAATGTGTATCTGGTTAATTGAAGGAAACTTCAATCAAGGGGTTAAAATATATATATATATATATATTTTATAAATGTGCTTGTGATTCACTGATGTAAACTATATTCAAAAGGTTAAAAAAAAAAAAAATATCAATGTGCTTGGAGTTTACCGATGTATAGTGCATTCAAAGGTTTTAAAAATATATCAGACTGTACGTGGGGTTCAGCGAGCTATTTATTTTGATGAATCAGCAATCTATAGGATGATTTCAAATAAGTCAACATACAAAGAAAGTGTTATTATAATGTTAAATATCTTCTAGGATATACATATAAAGCTATGGATGAAAGGAAAGCAAAACAAAAATATAGGTGGGTGGATACCTGTTGTGGAGAGAATGGATATAGATCCATCAGAACTGCCACATGCCAACATCAGACCAAACTCATGTGGAGCAAAGCACACAGAATTCACTGCACATATTTAAAAAAAAATAAAATATAATCGGATAAATAGGTTTCTTATCACTGACAAAATGTACATTTTTAATATATATATATATGGTCCCAGTATTTATAACAATTTCAATATACTTTTTACAAAATTTGTTACAATGTAGATCAAATATTATGAAGAAAACTATAACTATTAGAAAATTAAAAATAACAAAATAAAAGTAACCAAAAACTTTTGGAATTAACAAATTCTAAACAAAAGAATATTAATGGAGGCATACATATGTTGTTGGTTCGTAACTTTAACAAAGTGGGAAAGAAGGAAAGCAAAAACATCATGCAAATGTACCTGAGGAATCGTGGTTTGAATATTCATAAATTTTATCCCAAGAACCATTTGTTTCTTTCCATATGATGACTTTACGGTCATAGCCGCAGGATGCTAGGACACTGCCATACATCGGATGGGCCCATGCAACTTGCCAAACTGGACCATCATGTCTAGAAAAAAATAACAGTAATATATTCCAGTATTTACGTTGAAAGAACTGAAATAAAGCAAAATGTGTCACTTTAAAAATCAGCAAGAATTACTGGAATGACTTAAAAGAAAATAGCTCATGGAAGTAAAGAAAATTTCAAGACTAAAAAAATCAACAACAGATTCTAAACTACAATATCTGAATTTAAAACTTACTGGTAAACTTACAGCTGGTACCAGTATAATTACTAATTCAGTTTTCAAGCATTGTCAAATTTATGAGATCACATTGCCTTCAATTAACATAAAGCACAAAAGTGTGAAAGCAAGGATTCTAGTGGTCAAATCATAACATTTACAAGAAAATGGCATGGATTTCTTTCTAGTTTTAAAACTACTGCAGTAGATTTTTAATCATTGTCCAGCATACCACAGCAAATTGGTGAGTATGTAGGAGAGGATGAATCCTACTACCAAGGATAAAGCAGAGATGTGTTGTGCAGAAATCAACTTTTCAAATGCAAATAAAAATAAAATAAAAAAAGCAAGGTGACTGGCTGATATTTATAGGCTAAAATATTTTTATAAACACTGCAATTATTATATTAAAAAAAGAAGTATATAAAACCAAAATATTTCTTATTATCAGTTAAAGACAAATATATACTGTCAGTTCTTTTTGTTTACCTGAACCTATTATTATATATTCAATGTTAATCTTTGTCACCGTCATCTCTCCTTCACACCTGTTTGTTGGTATTCTATCTTTAAGAGTTATCATAACAAACTCAAACTGTGAGTTACTTATGGCTAAAATTTTTGAGGGCTGTAGACACATACACCTTTAGTTAGATCATATATTAGACTACAAGCTAATTATTATTATTTCTGAAATAAGAACTGATTATTACCCTCTGAGGTCTGCAATAGGCACATGCTGACCACTGCTCACATCAAACAACTTGATAGACCGGTCAGATGAGCATGTTGCTAATTTGGTGCCATAGTAGTCAAGTTGTGCATCATGCTATATGTAGAAAAAAAAAATCAAAATCAAAATTAAAATGAATTATTTTTTAAAATTACAAAAATAAAACAGCACTAATAACAATAATAACAAAATTATATGAAAAAAATTATTACTGCAGAATTAACAAAAACAGGATGAAATACACACATAAGAAATTTATACAAGAATTATGCATATCAGTCGTTCTCAAAGCAAAGCACCATGGCTTTCATGTGACACTTTCGTTTTGTTCAAAAGCATCCAAATTTCCCAGGAAATAGTGAATATTTACACAAGAACAATTATTATTTTATATTATATTCATGTGGTAATTAACATAAATCGTTTTCTTTGGATTTTATTCAAGGAAACAACAAATTGGCGAAGGTCAACTCAAGAAAAAGGTAAGAAAACTTTTTATTTATTTTTATTTTTTAAATTGGAAATATTAAATAATAACCACAACACGTTCAGTAATTAAATTTAAATAAATACTTTAAAAATGTCCCCATAATACTTATTTTGAAAATCATTATATAACTGTACGAATTATACTTGCTTTTAATTATTTAGAAGACTAGTCAAAAAAACCAAAAAAAACGGTGAAAACGTTCCCAAGTTCAACAAAAAGATAAGAAAACTTTGTATTATTTCTTTGTTTTTGAATCAGAAATAAATTTAAAATAATACTTGTATGATTCCTTAGTATGTCTATAATACTTAGTAATTTAATTTTTTTAAAAATCCATTGATAATTACGGTCACTTTAAATTTTTTAGTAGACTTGTTAAAAAAAAAAAATGATGCCGAAATTTGCGAGTTCAACAAAATGATAAGAAAACTTTTTATGATTTGTTTGTTTTTAAATTTGAAATAAATTAAAAATAATACTTTTAAAATTCCTTAGTATGTCTATAAAGTATAATAGGTAGTAATTTAAATTTTAAAAATCCAGTGATAATTACAGTTGGTACAATTCCCCAGAAAATAAGATGATATAATAATTAATATATATATTATTACTATATTAATTATTATATCTCATTCTCTCAACTAGTGTACCATTTTATGACATTGATTAAGTGCAAAAAATAAAATATGGATTAAATCTAGTTATTTTACATGCTAAGGTCAACAACAGGGCTTACTGCCTATATATATATATGAAACCATAATTACAAGATAAAAATTATAAAAATGTCAATGCTATATGAGTATGAACTATATAAAAAAAACATATTTTTTCTGCTATTAAGTATTATGAAGAAACTAAACTTGAACTGTGCTTTTCCAGACAAAAATACTTTTTAAATAAGCAATATGATTATCTCATTACAAAGAATATATTTACTTCATTGAACTAAATTAGGACTATTAACTTAATCTGGAAACAAATTTGTTTGAAATGGGTTATAGAATTTCATAATGTAAAAACCAATTTCTTTTAACAGTGACATAAAAAAAAAACTATTTCTCTCAACTAAACATAAATCTATTAAATGGACTAAGTCATCAAGTTGTGAATATAAATTATAATATTAAGTAATATTAATAAACAAAGTCATTATTTAAATATAATCCTTTTTTAGACATATTAAATCTAATTCAGTAATTGTGATGTTTAAATTCTTAAATTTAATTCAAACAAATCAAAGGTTTTCCACCCTTACTAAACCAGATTTAAAACATACAATCTATTTTCTTTAAATGCAAAAGAAACCATTTGGATATGTACATTAATACAAAATGATATGTAAATATTTATGATGTTAATCAATTTATTCAGAATATATAGAGATTATCAGAAATCCTTGCTGTTTTCAAATGTTGGTGACAAGATCATGTTGCCCCAAATCTTTAGAGTTGATGGAAACAAAAGCTTTTCTTCTTATTTGGTACTTAAATTCATCACATTAAGAAAAAGTTAAATGAGAGTTTTCTTTCCACAATATCTATGAATTAGTGAATATGACATCTTTGATATTTTTATCTTTTCTTATGATTTTATATGAGCATTAGGCCAGGTTGTAGACTTTAACATGTAAAATAATTAGATTTAATCCACTTTATTTTTTGCACTTTATGTCACAAAATGGTAAACTCGTACAGAGAATGGCCTGAATCTTAAATTTCAAGTTAAAATGTTTGTGAGCAAAATATGATACTTACAATCATATCCTCATGTCCTGTGTCAACTGAATTTAAGACAGACACCTATGAAGATAGGAAATAGTAATACACATAACAGCCACTCAGTCAATTATATAATTTACATCTAGGTTAATATAAGACATCACTCTAAAAATGAGCAATATTAAAAAACATAAAATGTTTATAGGAACATAATATAATGATAATTAAAACTGTACTTATAGTTATACTAAGACAATATAATAAAATTAACAAATGCACTCAAAATTAAGAGCCTCCTATCCTGGATTTTAAAAAAAAAGAAAAAGAAAGTAAATAGAACATATGAAGAGTCATTTCATTTATTTTTGGGCAGATTCAGAGATTGTCATTTTGCAGATTTACCTTGCTGTAAAAATACTTGATCACAAAATAAAAATAATTAAAATGAGGGGCACTTATGCAGATATATATGTGTAATACTTAAACAAGTTAAAGTGATACTGATAGTTCACAATGCCCTGTGAATATTACTACTTTTCTATACGAAACACATTCTGGTCTATAAGTTGTATAACTGTATAAGTATAACTACTAGTCTACTACTAAATAAAATAATTTCATAGTCTGTCTTTAAATATTCACACTTTTCTTACAATAAAAAAAAATCATGTTCCATGTTTTATTGTTTAGTGCATATATGTCACCCGTCTCTAACATTATCCTGGATAAATGAGAGTTAACTGTACATAATCCCTACATAATATAAAGCCTATAGCTTACACATTTAGGGCCTACAAATTTCGATGTAGTGTACAAAGCATGCAGATTATATTATGCTTATTTGACTTTTGCCACACTGACAGTCTAATGAAGTATTCTGTTTTTTTTTCTTTCCTCATTTATCTCATTTTAACTGCTGTCATTCATTAAGTGCTTAACTCACTGTGACACAAAAACTACTATTCAGTGTCAATTAATGTAAAGGAAAAAAAGTGCTCTGCGATAAATTTTTAGCAAATTTGCATGTGTTTGTGAGTTTCTGCCCGTAAAGTGCTTAAATTAAGATTACAAAATTTGAGACATTGTTTTCTTATTGATTCAGAAAAGTATTAAGAACATGTAAGCCTATTTTATTTTTAATATTATTATATATAATAAAGTATACTCACCATAGTTGAATATTCAATATGTATTAAGGTAAAAAAGTGTTTCCAATATGTCAAACAGCAGCAAAAGTATTCTTTGCTAAAAACCACTAGTGTCAAGTGAAATCACCTGTTGTCACAAAATGTGTGTGATATTATCGTCTGTAATTCAGTTTATCTAGTGGCTTTGGATGATTGAACGTGGCAGAAGCCAAGTCCACCAAAGACAAATATATTTCCGCTAGGGGAAGTAACTCTTACAGACATATCCTCGACTCGTCTTTTCATCCCAAACTACAACAGCAAATACCGCAGCACAACAGCCTACAGTCCTACGATCAGATGACAAAGCAGCTCTGAAAGTGATAAGTAAAGTCATGCCATGCATATATTTCTCCACAAGGATACCTGTTGCTTCTCTTTCTTCAGATGCTTTTTTATTTTTACTGTTGCAGTGCTCACCCCCCCCCCCTTACTACCAGTCCTCCAAAACGCTTTATACAAATAGTTTAGAACTTATATTACCATTTCAAAATAGCAGACATTGTTAGCTTTGAAACACTTGAAATTATGCATATATACCAAAATCACTGGGCCATACCGAATTAAAGGGAGATCAAACGAAGAACAAACCAGCAAAGCAGAAACAGTGGCGGTTACAAAAGAAATCAAAGAAAAGAAAAAATAGGGGAAAAAGCTAAGTCAGTTGCGGCTCTGCAACCGACCGAACGAGAGTTGAGGACGGGGGTGTGTGTATGTGTCAACAATACGACAAGCCATCACCAACACTTCGCTTAGACAAATCCATCTGCACTACACATGACCATCAGCTCTCTTCAGACTCAACTGAGAAGAGGAAGTCCTCGCTGGAGCCATCCAAGACCGAGAACATCTAAGGATGAAATGTCTACTGCGGCTCCTGCGAGGAAAGAAGTCAAGGAGAGATAAGAAAAAATCTATACGAAATGAATGCCTACCTATTCAAGTGATGGGCTAAACGAAATGAGTACCTATTCAAGTGATGGGCTAAACGAAATGAGTACCTATTCAAGTTGACGGGCTATATGAAATTAGTATATATTATGCAGCATGTGCCACGCAAATGGACCCTATTGCCGAAACCCATATGCACTTTATAGAAATTGTTTCGTATTTTAGGTGCTCGTAACGTGCGTGTTCAGTTTGGATGTGGGTTAATTCCCCGTATTAGTGTTGACAAAATGGCTGAAACTATTTTTTGTTAGCATTAATTGAAATTTTTATCTCATTTAAATATATGTATTAATTCATTTAAACAAAATACTATGTTTTGCATACATTTTATTTAACTGCGTCTGCTATTTTATTCTTTTAAAAAAAATCTTTTGACAGTGATGATTAAATATGAATATATTGTACATTGCCTTATAATGTTTACGTGGAATAATGTTAATAGTGTAATGAAAACGTACAACTGCTTGGAACATGTCGAAAAGGCTTAATTGCATAGCTGACCTTATTCTATATTTTATTACTTAGTCAATGAAGTGTGTATACACATGTGCAATTATTAAATCTATGTGCGTAAGAATAAGCCACTTGAGAAAATACTAATTACACTCTTGTTTGCGGTGTTTACATTTCTCATCTATGCATCTCTGGCAATGACTACGAAGTCTCAAAACATTATTTTAGAAAGAAAAACGTGCTTTTTAGCTTCCATTGCACGAGTTACTTCAAACATACTTTGATTTATTAATCTGTACTTAGAGGACGAACTACATGCATCTGAGTCTTGAATGTGTATTTATGTACGTGACGGTCATGGGTATTGAAATATTTTTTATGTTAATATAAATCAACTATACAATAAGTATTTTAATACCAGCATTTAATGATTATTGTTGATTTTAAACTCTTTTTAATGTCCAAGATTGAGGAAATATTGTAACGCTTTTGTCTTTGGAAAAATAGTGTGAAGAGTGGTCTTGAGACGCAAGGAGGAAAAAATATAGGTAAGTGATTCAAAAAGAGTGTTTGGTGTCTTTTAAAATAAAAAAAACAACTATATAATTATGCAAGTACTAGTAGGATATTTATGCACAGCTGAAAGCAATATATTGCGAAGTTAAAAGTATTAGTGTTTAGATATTTTGTATATCCCACAGATAAATGTAATTGTCCCGCATACAGCATCAAACATGCAAAGGTGATCTGATCTTATAATTACACACATCCACATAACTCTGTTAATAAATAACACCATTCTACCTTCTTCTTTTTTTTTTTTTTTTGCTATTGCTAGAAGCCTTGATAATTTTGTGATGTCATTGTATAAAACTATATAACATAAAACAGCAATTAACATTGAAGCTTAATTCTGCGTGGGAATATTTTTAAAAATATTGTTTACTTGATAAAACCTACTTTACTTTTGCGTGTGCGTGTTATGTAATGAAAATCACTCTCACTATTAGTAATTGCAGTTAAATTATGCTCCTATCAATTCATTACTCGTAATTAGTAAAATTACTGAACTAATATAGGCTATATAATATGAACAGTGGTCAGATTGTAATATATTTGGGAAAGAGGTTTAAGTTCTTAAAAAGCGTCATACTATACATGAAACATTAGGTAATATTTCACAAGGTTTCGGGAAATGGGTGAAAAGCCACAAATATTTATTTCCTAACTTACAGTTAAAATAGTCAAATAAATTGAAGAGAGTGAACTTTTATAATCCAGAGTTGTCTTCGGAAAACGTACGGAACGAAGCTCACAGTAGCACGATCAGGAGCACATATGCTATGACAGTTGCTTGTCATAAATCATGACAGCGTCAGCGACATTCAATGTGATGTTCGCATAGCCTCAAGCAAGTGAACCGGTAATAACTTGACCTCCATGACCTGCAAGATCACCCGCTATGCATAATTGGTCCATTTGTGCATATAAGGTTTCGCGGTGACCTTATTGTGATCTGCAAATCACTAACACGTATACATTGCAAAGTGAGAATCGCTATTGTCAGTTGCCGGAATTGTCTCGTGTGACGTCAAGATTTCGGGCTCCATTCTAATAAATAATAAATTCTTCATAATATTTGCATCGCTTCAGTAATCTAAAACAAAAACTTGTTTGATGAGTGCTACAGTTCTTCTAATGTAAGTAATCCATTATATATATGACTAATTGATTATATGTAGTGTGTGTGTGTGTGTGTGTGTGTGTGTGTGTGTGTGTGTGTGTGTGTGTGTGTGTGTGTGTGTGTGTGTTCACTCGAAGAATGCTTAACTCGTAGTACAAGTAAATCCTTTCTGAGTGGAAACTAAAAAAAGTTCTTGATGGGCCAGCCAAGGGCTACAAAGTGCCAAAGACTATCACACAGACAACGGCAACCTCTTATTTAGTTTTTCCCAATTATATAACTTAACTATAACTTAAATTTATACCTTAAAACTTGCTTATCTTTTCTAGTTAATTTGTTTAGTATTGTATGAATGTCAGAGTAAGAGGACATAACTTTATGGGTAGTTAATTAGCCACTATTGTTTTTCCTTTAATTTCTACTTTGTTCAGTAATTCTGACGATTGATTGTATTTTAAGTGTGAGGGGGAATGTGTATGTTGAGGCATAATTTGGGCGCTCCAAACCATAAGTAAACAGACTTATGCAAACTACCTACAAACCATGTCATAGTTGACTGAAAGCATTTTGATTGTGTGTTTCTGAGGATATTCTGTTTTATTTGCTTGTAAAGTTTTACTGTGTGTTGATTTAGAACTGATCGCCTGTAAGTCTCGAAATATATGCCTTTAGTGTTAAATGTTTATTTTTTTATACAGGTTATTCACATGTTTATTACTTTTACAAAATAATTTACAGTGTATGTGTATTGTTATATTTTACCAAACATGTAATATGTTTATCGTTTATCACTGCATGTTTATTTCTACTGTCAAACTATTAGAGCTATTTTTATATTTTAAAATTACGTCTTAGCAAACTCTTATTTTTGTATTACTGATACTAGTAGTAGTATGTAAAGGTCCATTGACCGACTCTGAGAGTCGGGACGTGTAGGCTACACCCACTTATAATCATTTAACTATCCAATCAGCTTATATCTTAATGGCGCGCTGAAAATTCTAGCCAATATCCATGCAAGAAACATAGCCTATCATTTTTATTACACACACACACACACACACACACACACACACACACACCCCACGTAGTATACTACAAAGAACAATCTGACATTGTAAACTTCAGACTGTGGTCATCCCACTTGGACAGAGCCACGTAAAATTCAACCACTTAGCATGCTTACTGACAGTCGAATAGAACCTACGTAATAGTGCTGACGGGAGTTTGTATCCAAAGCCGTCAGGCGACTTCCGCGTAGCTACATTTCAAAAGCGAACTACTTCCGTTTCCGTTTATGTGCGAGATTGTTATAACCGACCTTTAACATTGACTAAGTGCGACTTACAAATTAGAACCGGAAATCAAATCACAACCTTCAACAAGGCGTTGAAATATTCGTCGCTAGCAACAGTTCTCCTGTTTGGAATACTCGGTACGGTTAGGACTATAAATGCGTGTTAGTTCAAATGTACTCTGAGCCTATTTGGTCACTAAACCAAGTTTTAGTCTACATGTTGCACGGCTGTTTATTCCTTAAAATGTTTTTAAAAAAAACTTTCTGATGTGCAGTCTGGTACCCCCTTTTCTCGTGAAACCGAAGAATCGAGGCCATAGCTCGCAGGACGACACACGAAGACATGTTTGTACACTGTAAGAAACAATGACAGCTAGCATCGCTTTATACTCATCGGTAAGAGTTACACAAGGTGCTAACAACGTGATGTACTCATAATTTGGTTACAATTTTTCTCTCTGGGATAGTGGTTTTCACACGTCTTATGAATACTCTCTTGGCGCTACAACATTACAAAATACATGAATACATTTTATTGAAAAAGCTCTCACAAACAATATTAACACAAAAAATGATATGTGCAATTCCATAGTTACAATGAGGTCATCATCACGAATGTCGTTACCAAAACGTAGTTCCACTGACGATGCAACTCCAGTCTCAGGGAGGCAGGGAAAGCAATCACCGTACACCAATATTGTTCTCGCCTTTGAAGGATCGGAAGACACAGGCACTGTAGCAGTTATGGCTGACAATAATCCTTCATCGAGCAGCGTTTCTATGAACGAGTGTGTTTACATCAATGTGGAAGTGTTCTCGAAGACCTTTGACCCTGTGGAAAGAAACCTGATTGAAAGGCTGATGGCAGGAAACTTCCATGAAGAGTTCAAGGTTGTCTGATATCTTACTTACATTGTTTGTATCTTTCTCTTACCCAAGATAACAATATTCCCCCACCCAACCCTGCCTCCATGTTTTTTCGGTCTATTATTGTTATTCGAGAAAGAAGTGTTAAATTTTAGCGCCAACAATTCTGACATTTTCCTTTGTACATATATTAAAACATGGTCGCCATAAATAAAAGATATGGTGGGTCATCTTGGCATACATAAAATAACGAATCATTGCGATGTATAAACTAATCTACTAATTGTAATATTTAAACGCGCATAGTAAATAAATTATACTTATTTGTATTAAGGTTATTGCTTTCTTTTGTGGTTGTTAATAATTTAACTTTTCCCTTACATCTATTAAATCCACGTCTGCTTCATATTTATTTTGTTGTCCAATAATATGATCCGTAAGTGTGAACATTTTATTGCAAAGTGCTGGCTGGTTTGTTTGTGAACATTTCATTGCAACGTGCTTGCTGGTTTGTTTGTGAATATTTTATTGCAAAGTGCTTTTTGGTTTGTTTGTGAAAATTTTATTGCAAAGTGCTTGTTGGATTGTTTGTGAAAATTGTATTGCAAAGTGCTTGTTGGATTGTTTGTGAAAATTGTATTGCAAATTGCTTATTGGATTGTTTGTGAAAATTTTATTGCAAAGTGCTTGTTCGGTATATTTGTGAACATTTTATTGGAAATGTAAGTGCATATTGGTTGTTTGAAATTTTTTTCTGCAAAGTGCTTTCTGATGTGTTTGTAAAATGTTATTGCAAAGTTTTGGTTTGTATGTGAAACATTTATTGTAAATGTAAGTGTTTGTTGGTATATTTGTGAAAATATTATTGCAATGTGCTTGTTTGTTTATGAAATTTTTCTTGCAAATGTTATTTATGGGTGGTTGGTTCGTGAACGGTTTAAATCTAAGGTCTTTCTTATTTGTTTGTAAAAAATGTATTTTAAATTGAAGTGTTTATTTGTATAATTGTCCATGTTAATACAAACCTAAGCGACCGTTTGACTCTGAAATTTATACAATTAGGTGTGCGTGTCTTGTGAAAAAAAGAATTGTTGTAAATTAAAGTTTTTGTTTACTTGTTTGTGAACATTGTCTTTTAAATCTATGTGCTTGTTGTGAACATTTTATTGTAAATCTAAGCGTTTATTATTAAAATATTATTAAAAGTAGGCGTTTTCATAAAGTGTTATTGCTTATCGAAGAGCTTGATAGTTTAAAAATAAATATGTAGCATGTCATGTAATTCTTTCTTGATAGTTTAAAAATAAATATGTAGCATGTCATGTAATTCTTTTTTGATAGTTTAAAAATAAATATGTAGCATGTCATGTAATTCTTTGTTGATAGTTTAAAAATAAATATGT
The DNA here is from genome assembly GCA_028829895.1 of Sinotaia quadrata. Lineage (NCBI taxonomy): Eukaryota > Metazoa > Mollusca > Gastropoda > Architaenioglossa > Viviparidae > Sinotaia > Sinotaia quadrata. The sequence continues at coordinate 7,472,035 of CM054178.1, forward strand.
AGCATGTCATGTAATTCTTTCTTGAGAGTTTAAAAATAAATATGTAGCATGTCATGTAATTCTTTCTTGATAGTTTAAAAATAAATATATAGCATGTCATGTAATTCTTTCTTGACTTGTCTTTCAGGCTTTGCCATCCGGATTACACAATAGTCACAAGACTGGAATTGCAGAAACAAACTCCAACAAAAATCGTTTTACTTCCATTTTACCATGTACGTTTCTAAAATCTGCATTTGAATATCGAATGGTATTCACAAAAAGCATAAAATGATTAACACTTTATGTCTCATTCTCTCTCTGTCTCTCACCTCTGTCTGTCTGTCTGTCTGTCTGTCTGTCTGTCTGTCTGTCTGTCTCTCTCTCTCTCTGTGTCTGTATATATATATATGTCCCTCTTTTCTCACACACGCTCTTTCTCTCTCTCTCTCTCTCTCTCTCTCTCTCTCTCTCTCTCTCTCTCTCTCTCTCTCTCTCTTATCTGTTCCCTTTTCTCTCCCTTTCTCACTTCTTTCTCTCCCATCCCTGTCTTGCTTTCTCCCTCCCAATCTTCATCGTCCTCTCTCGCTCTAACTTAAATCCTTTGTCCTCTCCCGCTCTAACTTAAATCCTTTGTCCTCTCCCTCTCTCTTAAATCCTTTGTCCTCGCCCTCCTCTCCACTCTCTGTTTTTGTATTGTTAAAGAGTTCTAGTTTTTGTATTGTTAAAGAGTTCTAGTTTTTGTATTGTTAAAGAGTTCTAGTTTGCATGTGTCCACCTGCACTGTTATCCTTCCTCAGTTCTCTTTCCATGATAATATTGTTTTCCTGCGAGATAACTAAATATTACTTGGACAAAGACTTGAACCAAACTCGAAATAAACTCCAGTGCCAGACACGAATGGTGATGCCTGCATACTCTTTAATGGTTCTTTTACCATTATTCAGAAGACAAAAGATGGCGCGAATAAAAAGTGAAAAGTAAGCCATATTATAAAACAATCTATCGAACACGAGCAAAACCAACACGTATATTTAATCACACGCCCGCGTTTTAATTATTCTCTGAAGAACGACACTTTATTTAACTTTTAATGTTGCACTTATATTTTATGAAATCGGTGTTTTGCTCTCTCTCTCTCTCTCTCTCTCTCTCTCTCTCTCTCTCTCTCTCTCTCTCTCTCTCTCTCTCTCTCTCTCTCTCTCTCTCTCGTTGTTTGTCATAAGTATTACAACGAGAGATGAACTTGTTCCTTTCCAGCCCGATTTCTTGACGAATTAAAAAAATTTGATCGCATGCATTTCAGACGACCACAATCGTGTTGTTCTGCAGAAGCCGTATGATTCAGACAGCAACAGCTACATCAATGCCAGTTACATCAGGGTGTGTATTGCAGATTTCTTTTATCTCGTGTTGCGCTCTCTTCCAATGAAACAAAATATTCTGCTACAGAATTTACCAAACTAATCATCGTCACTGCCTTCATTATAATCATCTTAACTGCCGTCGTTGTTATCGCATCGAAACGTTATTGACATCACCCTCATCGTCGCCATGGTCTAATATAAAATGGTAGCGGATGCAGTATGGTGGTAGTAGTAGAAGTTAATGCTACTTTCCTTGTCTTTCGTTTTCCATTAGTTAATTAAACAAATATTCTATTATATATAATAATTTATTTTCGCTATTTGGTAGTGTCTCGTGGTCGATATATTATAGTCCGTTATGAACCAATGTCTCGGAATCTTACCAAGATTCTGGGAGATCCAAGGTTTTACGGAGGATGTGAGCACTTTATTATTATTATTATTATTATTATTTACGTGATTGTGTGTGCGCGTGTGTGTGTGTGTGTGACTTTGTTATTTTTCTTCATTTAGGGGTACAACGCTTCACAAATCTACATTGCGACACAAGGTTAGTTTGCCTGTTGGAGTACTTCATTTAGTTTTCTCTTTGCTCATTATCTGTACTTTATCACAAATGAAAAAACTGTAATTAATCGTTAGATGATTCCATTAGAAAGAATAATAACATTAACAAATTCAACACAAGCAACAACAACTACTACCTCAATAACAAAACCCAAAACAAGAACAACAGTTAAGATAATAATAATTATTCTTTCATTTATGCAAAATACAAGAATTTATAATAATGTCATTAAGTAATATGGAGCATTGAATACAGAGCAATGTATAATTTCTACTACAGTATTGATCATCGCTATAGTAATGACACAATATACAAAATTATCAGCGAAATCATGAAAGAATATTAAAATAATCTTATATAAATTAATTGCCAAATTTAGGTAAGAATCTGTTAGTCAGAATTAACATGCAAAATCGAAGATTTTATCTTTGGAATCATTCCCTCAAAATGACTTTTTAATTACCAGGCAGTCGAAATTATACTGAAATATTACCTGAGATAATCACATGATCTATTCAGTTTAAAATGTCTGTCTCTCTGACTCTATCTATCTATCTATCTATCTATCTATCTATCTATCTATCTATCTATCTATCTATCTATCTATCTATCTATCTATCTATCTATCTATCTATCTGTCTGTCTGTCTGTCTACCTACTTACCTATCTATCTATCTATCTATCTAGTGAGAGACAGAGATAAGAGAGAGAGAGAGAGTGCTATATATCTTTCTCTCTTCCAGCCAACCTTTTTATGCATGCAGCCCCTCACCCGCCCATCCGAGGAAAGAGAGGCATAAGAACATAAGTAGTTAGCTTTCCACTTAATGTTAAAAAAAAGGTTACCATTTTATTTTCCTGAATCTTATGGAAATACTTAAAATCTTATAATATTAACATGTAATATCCATTTATGTTTTACATCCCCCTCCCCCCCTAAAAAAAAGAAAATGATATAAGTCGAAGAAAAAGGTTTTATATCCCCACCCACACACACACACATACACACACACACACAGACACACACACAGACACACGCACACACACACACACACACACACACACACACACACACACACACACACACACACACACACACACACACACACACACACACACATTTCTACTTGTATCCTAATATCGGAGCCAAGAAGTGCTCGAAATTTGCAAACCTTTCTTGTATTCTTCAGTTTCCCAATCTTTTCTTATATATCTTCCCATCCATCAGTCAGTTTATGTCGTTTGGGTCTGCTGGTCTGTAGCATTCTATGCCTGTTTGTTTATTTGTCTGATTCCATTCCTAGAAGCTAAGCATTAACACATCACTATGTTTTCAAGGTCCGAAGGAGAACACAGTGAACGATTTCTGGAAAATGGTTTGGCAGGAGAGTGTAACCCACATTGTCATGCTGACAAACATCCTTGAAGGAAGCAGGGTATGATGGCATACTTTAGGGTGTGATGGCATACTTTAAGATATGATGCGGGTATGATGATATACGTTAAGGTATAATAACATGCATTAAGGTATGATGATATTCATTAAAGTATGATGACATACATTAAGGTGTGCTGACATACATTAAGGTGTGATGACATACATTGCTAGGTTTGCATCATATTTTACCATATATAATGTCAAATTGCTAGGATTGCATCATATTTTACCTTATAATATCAAGTGTAATTGCTAGGACTGCATCATACATGTATATTACCTTATAATATCATGTGAAACTGGTAGGTTTTAATCATATTTTCCCTTAATAATGTCATGTCAATCGATTTAGGATTGCGTCATATTTTACAGTATAATTAGAATGTTTTACGCATATAACAACATCCCACCTTTATATTCCGAAAGAGTTTTTTTTTGTTTTTGAAATGAAGAAAACTGAGAATTAGAAGTGAACTGAACATAGTAGAGTACCGTGCCTTCTTGTTGAATTTCTAGCACTGCCTTACTGCTTGTAATAATTTTAATTCAATACATGCAGTGTTATTTCTTTCATGCTTTTCAGATAGTTTTGCTTGCACTTACAAATTCGTGTTCACATGATTGGATATTCTGTTCGATTTCACAGACAAAGTGTGAGGTTTACTGGCCGTTCCTTGGGGCACAACAACGCTATGGCACAATCAGCGTCAGAGGGGTGGATGTAGAATCCAGGGCGAATTTCATCATCAGGAGACTGAATGTCAGATCTTTGAGTGTAAGTCTTACAGCCTTTGATATTTTGGCGAAGTGCCAAGAATTATCTGATACAAGATGAACGTTAAAGTCTTGGACTTTATTTCCAGTCAGTTACCGTGAACGTGTGACATATCACGAGTGCAAGTCTTAAAAAAACTAAAATCTGGGTAAAAATACTAAAAAAATGGTAAAACCAGTAACGTGCTAAGTACACAAGTGTGTTATATGATACAATCTATTACCTACTTCCGGTGTAGTGCTACAGTAAATGCAATTACACGACTATAAGTGTTTAGTTGTATGTAAGTCTGAAAATATTTAACAGTTTATGGGTATAAATCTTAAAGTATATGACAATTTATGGGTGTAGTCTGTAAATATATTACAGTTTGTGGCGGTGTAAATGTGCCCATCCTTATTTCTAGATTTCATTGTAATATAAATTCTTAAATTGTCAAAGTAACCCGACATTGTGCACTCATTCTGATGGCATTTTTTGTTAGTGTCAAATTTGGAAGTAAACATCTCAGGTGGAGAATAGGCTAGAAAGTGCTGGTGCAATCCAAACCAGTTCCAACTGGATGAGTAGTTTTTCTGATAGTCTCACTCTGTTCATAACAACCTCAACCAATGGGGATGGTTCGGAAGTTTCTTTGTTGAAGATGTACTCTATTCTAATCACTTTGAATTTGAATATAACTCGAGTCCCGTCATAAAGGCAATAGTTAGTTTATTGATAAATTAACCGACTGATAAAGAAAGAATGGACTTAGAATATTTCGTAATGTTTGCTATCGATCAATGATTTGAATTAGAGAATGATTATGCAATTGAAGCATTATTTCTATGTTCATTAATTTGACTACGTAGTACATTATACTTGTGAATTTTTTATGTTGTGTGTGAATCGGACGAACAAAATTGTTGCAAGATTTATAAGTTGAGAATGATTGTAAGAAAAAGGAGTTTAGAGATGAAATATGACTGAAATTTAGTGCCGCCTTAATTTGACTTTTACAGAGACAGCACACCTTTTCCTTTTTTCACTTCGTGCTACAGCATATACTTATTCTGCTTGGTCACGCTTGAGTGTGCATCCAGTGTTGTCGTCAACTTATCAGTAAAAAGTGCCTGGTCACGCTTGTGTGCATCCAGTGTTGTCGTCAACTTATCAGTAGAAAGTTTTGCTGTAAGTTGATTCCTGTGAATTCCATTCGAGAGCCAATATGGCGGAAATTTGTGGCTTTAGTTTTGTTCAAGAATTAATGAAGATCACTTTGAACATTCTTCATGGCGTGTCAGTGAATACACACAAACATTCGAGAACATTCCTCCTGATATTCTTGATATTGCATGCAATGTTTTTGACAATTCTTCCAGGTTTGCTTGTGAGTGCATCGAAGATTCTGGAATAGTTGCGTAAGGTGTATGAAGGGGCATATGGACCCTCGCCTGAATAAGAAAGTGATATGTTGCAAACCGTGTTATTGTGAACACTTGCTAGTGACAGCCGCCATCTTTGAAAAGGTTATGTGCATTGACTGTAATTATTTCTCTAAAACTCTACTCTTATTTACGTGATGATATCAATGAACCTGATTATTTATTTATGTTATTGACTTCTTATGTCTATGCTAGGATAAACTGACTGATTATCCAGCATTAACTGAACATTTTTGTGAAGTGTTGTAAATGTCAATGCTCTTTTGATATTATTTATATGTTGTGTATTTTGATTGTTTTAATACATTTATTGACCTTTCTACACATATTAATAACCATATATTGGAGAGACGTCGGGTGTGTGGGAGCTCGCTAAATATAGATTAAAGGATACATTTGTCTTCTCCTTTGGAAGTTTAACACCTACGGAAGGTAATTGTTTGTCTTTAATGTTGTGGAAGAAGGAAACAACGCCTGTATATCCATCAAGTGAGAGAGACGAGTAGTGTCTTCTAGAGAATTATTAATAACACACATTAAGATTCTCATCACTTGTAATTATTTATGGGTGATTAAATGATAATAAAATCATACTCATTAACTAGGTGACGTTTGCGACACAGAGTGCATGGTAGAAATCTTAAATTATGTGATAGTTTACGGGTGTCATTAAAAAAATATATGACAGTTATAGGTGTAAATCATAAAATATATGACAGTTTATGGGTGAGATCTTAATATATGCGACTTTGTGGGGAGAGCATGTCTTGGAATACAGGGCAGATTGACGGTATGTCTTAAAATATGCGTTATTTTAATGGTAAAACGTGCGATATTTTAATGGTGTTGGTCTTAAAATATGCGATATTTTAATGGTGTTGGTCTTAAAATGTGCAAAATGTTATAGATGTCAGTGTTAGATTGTGTAATATAGGTGTCATTATAAAATTGTGTGGCATTTTATAGGTGTCATAGATTTTGTAATATTTCATAGGTGTCAGTGTTAGGTTGTGTGATATTCTATAGTTGTCAGTGTTAGGCTATGTGATATTATAGGTGTCAGTGTTAGGTTGTGTGATATTCTATAGGTGTCAGTGTTAGGTTGTGTGATATTCTATAGGTGTCAGTGTTAGGTTGTGTGATATTCTATAGGTGTCAGTTATAGATTGTGTGATATTCTATAGGTGTCAGTTATAGATTGTGTAATATTTTATAGGTGTCAGTTATAGATTGTGTAATATTTTATAGGTGTCAGGTACATATTGTATAATATTCTATAGGTGTCAACTGTTAGATTGTGTGACATGTTAATGCCTAAATGTGAATGTTTACGTCATCTTGTATAAGTAAGTCTCTAAACTTATGATTCCCGCACTAAAACATCATACATGCAAAAGGAAACTCTGGATGTTCTTTTTTGCCTGTAAAGATTAATATATCACGTGACAAAATTTCACAGCCTGTCACTTGCAAATTAACGCCATACATTAAGATTGCTAATCATTTTCGCTTGAAATTGCTCATTAGTAAAATGCAATTAAATACTTTATCCTAGTATTCCCTATGAGAAAAATAATAAGATAACGACATTTATAAATGCTCTCACATATTTTTGACTATTCCACGTATTTACTACGTCTTAACGATCCTTTCTCTTTCTGCTCAGCTAATGTTTCAAAGATGTACGTCATAATGTGTACACGTCATAATGTGTACTCGTCATAATGTGTACTAGCCTTTCCCAATCTGCCTAGTTAATGTTTCAAAGATGTTGATACATCATAATGTATACTAGCCTTTCCAACTCTAGCATATGAGAGATGGTTGAATGAAATAGAACCGCATTACTCACTTCATATCTTACTCATGAATCAGTTCCGTACATAAATGGATATGTTGTAAGTGGATGAGAGTTGCAATAGTAGTTGTAATTCCCCACTTCCTTATATCTCAGTCAACAGAACTCGTTTCTTGCGTGTGTGTACATAAATATTTCTTTAGAGCAATCTGAGCGAAAAGTGTAACAGTTCGAGATCGAAGTGTATTTCCATTGATGCATTTCTTTAAAGTGATGTGAGTTGACATAGTATAGATTAATGTGTGACACTGAAGCATTTTTAGAGTGCTCTGAGTCGACGAGTGACACAATATCAATACACGACATGGATGGACCATTGCATACCAACATCCCCCGCGCTGGTCGACTTTTGGAGAACTGTCAGGAATAGCCACCGCAAGGAGCATTCGCCCTCGCCACTGCTTGTTCACTGCAGGTATGAGTCAAAGAATGCTATAGTGCGACAAGACAAACATAAACATTAATGGTGGATTGCAATTTAGGAACAAGAATATGGTCATTCGTAATATATATTTTGATAGAAATGTTGACGGATTGCGGGAAGGCAAAATTATATTTGAGTAGGTATTGTGACATAAATGACACGTGACATTTAAAGAAGTATATAGCACTCATTTATTTTTCATATGTTCATGAAAGCTTGGAGTGCATGACATGTTTCCATTATAACTCTGCCCATTCAGGCGTCATGTCGCAAACCAATAAACCTTTTTCTTTTAAAGCTATACGTATCATGACACATTGTGATGTCACAAACAAATAAACTTTTTATAAAAAAAACCTATACGCATTATGAGTATGACGCATTGTGATGTCACAAACCCATAAACTTTTTTTAAAAGTTATACGCATCATGAGTATGACACATTGCATGTGCGATCTTATTCGTTTTGTTTTGTAAAACAAACATTTGAAAACTGTAGCTCTATTGAAAACTAGAAACGTTTAGGAAACAAAGCAATCAATGAGTACAAATTAAATACAATCTCTCTGCGTGTGTGTGTGTGTGTGTGTGTGTGTGTGTGTGTGTGTGTGTGTGTGTGTGTGTGTGTGTGTGTGTCACACATCATAACAAGCGATGTTTAACAGCATAGGACCATAGGTAGTTATAGTGAACTCAAAAATAAACGAAAACTGGGAAAAGAGGCGCGATTGAGCGATGCTACTAATGCGATTATTCCTAGTCATCAAGGAGACGCAACACTTGCCTCAAGTGGTCATTCTCTCAAGTTTGTAAAGCCTCGCGCTTGCTTGCATTGCAATTCTCGGACCTGTAATTCGTGACGTCACTGTTTTCGCAGCGCTGGCGTGGGCAGGACGGGAACATACATAGCTCTGGACATCGCGATGGACCAGGCCGAGCAAGAGCCACGTGTCGACATTCCGGCTATCGTCCGGCGGGCACGTGGTGATCGGTGTAACCTGATACAGGCCTTGGTGAGAGAATGGATCAGTGCTTCTGTTGTGCGTGCGTGCGTGCGTGCGTGCGTGTGTGTGTGTGTGTGTGTGTGTGTGTGTGTGTCTTCTCAGGAAGTAGGTGTTCATAACTGCATATAGTTTTAAAGTGTAAAAGTGCAAAGATAGAGATAGATAGATAGATAGATAGATAGACATATAGATAGATAGATAGATAGATAGATAGATAGATAGATAAATAGATAGAATGGCAGTTGCTCTATTTCTCAAACTGAGATTTTAATTTTCCTTTCTTCATCTCTCAGACCCAGTACATATTTCTGCATAAAGCGGTTCTCGAAGCTTACATGAGTCGCCACACGAGATTTGACGTCAGTGCGTTTGACAGCTTGTTTCCACAGAAAATCGACCCATTCAAGAAAAATGATAGAATTGATGCAGAGTTTGAAGTAATATTCTTATTTCATTTCCAATTACTTGTTTGCGAGCGTGCACTTGTAAATGCTATGTAATTAGCAGGTCAATACGCTTGTTCAAATTAGTCTAATACTACCAATCCTGTCCCAATTTTATTTAGTCACATTATCTTCATTTAGTGGGATGTCTGTGATCAGTATAAAAGTTATCATCTCTCCCTAGAATGTCTACTTGATGTGTTTGCAAAATACATGATGACATCTGTACGCTGTTTGCTTGCAATGTGTGTTAGGTCACATTTATGTGATGTGCTTGCAAAATAATGACAATTTACCCTGCATGCTTATGTCACATGTGAGGTTATTTTATCAGCCCTGCCTCACCATTAATGACCAGAGTGATCAATTATAAAATTTGGATTATGTTGACTTTTAATGCCGACAACAGCCCCATGGCCTAATCTACTCTTCATCTCTATCTAAATCATGACATTTACGTTATGGGACAATCAAATATCTAATATAGCGACAAGTAGACTAGATGACATGCCATGGAATTGGCAACATTATCTTTCCCTTTAATTAATTACATCATTTATCTATCATGTGGCTCGCCCCCAGTCAATTCCAACTTACGGTCATTCCATAATATTAATCAAAATGTGGGTTTAAGATAACAGCAATAAAATTAATAATAAAAATATAAAGAAGAAAAATATAATTCCAAATTCAGTAGCCAAATGAAATTATCCGATTCAATACTGTCTCATTGTTTAGTGTTATCAATGTCAGATTATCAATGTTGAGGTTTCAATAATGACTTATATGCCATGAAGGGTGGTTGAGTGGTTCCAATGACTGCTTTATTGCACAGTGTTCCTTCACAAGTAGCAGCTTTATCTTTGGATCACACGGGGTCTGGTCAAATCATGGCAGAAGGGGTGCATCTCAGAAGGAAACTCAAGAAGAAAAAAAGCCAGCCTCATGAATATTGTAATTAATTTGTTGCTGCCAATAATTACTATACAAGATTAAAGTTTTTGTGGCAGCAGTGAATGGACATCTCTCACAGTTTAACACGTCATCAAAATGTTAGCTACATTCGAATTTACAACTCACATAATTCCTGTCATCAAGGAACATTCATAAAACATTAAAATAATTGTTCGAATTCTACATTCACTATCTCTCAACTTAGATCTCAATAGTAAAAAATCCCATAACCAATGGTTTATATTAAATTTACATTAAACAATGACATCAATCTACAATTTAATTTTACTTGGTTCAAGTGTTTTCACTAGAATAAAAATCATAGTGTATAACACAGGCTCATTCCAATTTCATCATTCTGTGCATACAAACATTAATTATCACTAGTACCACAGAATACCTTCTCTGAAAGAAATATGCATTATGTGATGCTGTCTGTCGAAAAAAAGGAGCTATAGTGAAAACAAATTGGGTTTTTTTGTTTCTTCTGATTTATTAAAGTTCAGAATCACATGTTTATTTATTAAAAATATCCATTTTAATTTATGTTTAATATAATGTAACATCTTTGATTTACATTAACCTTTACATTAGTTTTTCACTGCAGTATTCAATATACCAGTTTCCCATAACTGTATATGACAGAAACTTGACAGGATGAAGTTGTTGTGTCACAAGGGAGACTACACAGAGGCAACAAAAACAGAAAACATCGATAAAAACAGATATCACAACATTTTGCCAGGTACAGATTCCTCGACTTAAATCGTCTTTTTTATTTGATAATAGAAGATTAAATAGAAACGAAAGATTCTGTTGTAGTTTTTATAGTAAAATATCTAAAGGTAAAGGTAATATATATGCAGAATTAAGAAGCTAATTACATATATACACACAAACACACACACGTATGTCACTTATACATATGTATACATGCACACACACATATACACGCACGATTATTATATGCTTCCATAAATAAACTCAACATACATATCAACATACATACACGAACACAATCATTTCATCTAACCAAACTGTGTTTATTTTTCAAGCTACAGTAACCATTAATCGCACTTAGACACCTTCGTGCTGAGAAGACATTACCACACGTCACACACGATTGCACAAAACACACAAACATTACAAACACATGTACAAACACAAAGTAAAAACACTGAACCACCCTCTCCATAACATTTTGTCTGTATATCTATTAACCAATTTACTTTTACCCCTGGAATATACACAGTGGTCTGCCGACAGAAGTTATCTTTCCTTCGTTATGTATTTTTGTTTCAAGATGAGAAGCACATCGTTAGGCTGACTCGGCACGTGGAAGGGAGGAATAATTACATCAACGCTGTTTTCATGCCTGTAAGTTATATGACGGGAGTAATTGTACTTGGATGTGCACGAACTCACCGCTTGCCTGTTGAATGTGTGACGAAAGTGATTATATGTGTGACGAAAGTGATTATACGTGTGACGGAAGTGATTATACGTGTGGAAGTACTTTACAGGCAGGTATGTTTTATGACAGAAGTCAATGTGTTGTGTTTTGAAGTACTCTTAATTCAGGCTAATTTTTGTAACAGAAGTCAGAGTTTTGCGTTTGGAAGTAATCGTTAAGTCGGGTATGTTAAGTGACAGAAGTCAATGTGTTGTTTTGGAAGTACTCTTAAGTCGGGATAAGTTTTGTAACAGAGGTCATTGTGTTATGTTTTCAAATACTCCTTAAGTCGGGTATGATTTGTGACAAAGGTCAATGTGTTATGTTTTCAAGTACTCCTTAAGTCGGGTATGATTTGTGACAAAGGTCAATGTGTTATGTTTTCAAATACTCCTTAAGTCGGGTATGATTTGTGACAAAGGTCAATGTGTTGTTTAGGGAAGTAATCGTGAAGTCAGGTTACTTAAGTGACAGACGTCAATGTGCTCTTCAAGATCTGGTAAATGTTGTAACAGAAATAATACTTACGAAAACACTTCAAAAGCTGGTTAATGTAGTAACAGAAGTAATTAAATGTTATAACTAATCACTGAAACAGTAAGCTTTTGTGAAATAAGTAAGTGAAATTATTTTGAGCGGAACAATCTTTCTTGGTAAGTTGTGTAACTGAAAATATCAGTTGTCGGAATGCTGCTGCCTGTCTAAGGTATGTCGTGTGACAGAAGAAATCATTTTTGGACTGCTTACCTTAATTCAGTTAAGTCTGTTGACTAAAAGCATTATGCATGAACAAGTTAACTGAATTATGGAAATTTCTGTAAGTTAAATAATTATAATCATTGGAGAGATCGCCATGAATGTTTTGGTGTGAATTATCGCGCTAACATTCCCTGTTGCGTATTAAGATGCATAGTTCTTTTTTCTTCAAAGTCACAACAAGAAAATAAAAAAAGAGGAAACTAGAGCGATGACGGTGTCTTGCTCACATTTTCTCACCCCCACCCCTCCTCCAGTACTTCTGAACATTCCTGCTTTTACCATACATGATGAATGATGCGATAGAAAATTCACTTTGAGATTAAGTTCGCTTTTTAGACCCGTCTTTTCCCACCATCTTTCTTTGTGAAAACAGTAAACATTGACCATTAACGGATAATTTCAAACTTTCAGGCAGAGTTATGTCCCTCTCTCGTTTTCCATGGCGTTTTAAAGTTTATTTAAAAATAAATTAGATGTATATAACCACACTTGTATCAATCACACGTAATCTTGCACCTATTATTTTGTGTACAACGAAAAAAAAAAGTGTTATTGCATTTCCACCATCCAACCCACTACCTTTCTGTTCGTTTGGGACTGTTAGAAAAATTGTTTATTTATTTCGTCACTACTGCTTTGCCCACATAGCAGCGTTAAGTTGTGATCGTAATCTCATGCTACGTCACATCGAGTAAGAGAAACACACGTCTGTTTAATTGCGCTTGCCACAAGATGAAGTACCCGGTAGTGTAATTGTTATATGATTATCTCCCTTTGAAAGACATACAACAATTACACCAATACCAAAATAAACTGTTTTAAAATTCATGTAAAACTTAGCAGACTTTACGTACAAGTCATGAGGTCCAGTTCTCTCGTGCACTGTACGGTGCTTGAAAAAAATCATGTATATTGCATGAAAATCAAGGAATTGTATTTCTTCACAAAATTTGCTTTTACTTTGCAGACATTCAAGGAAGAACTTGGATATATTCTGACGCAACTTCCCTTACCTGAAACTGTAGTTGACCTATGGCGACTTATTGACGGTGACAATGTTACAACAATTGTCTCGCTTGGTCCAGTTACCGATGAAGAGGTAGATATTCTACATAAATAAAAGAATTGTCGAGAATAATTAGAACATATTTCAAATTTTATAATTCATTACTTATAACAGTCATAAATGGATGGATAGATGGATGTGGACAGGACAAGTGCTGATTAAATTCTGTTACAGTGTTTGTCTAAAACTGGAACATATTTTCTTGTAATACTCTGTATAAGTATTTGTAAAAGTTTTAGAGTTCCCAGTACGTCGGTAAACAAATTTATAAATGCTTAATATTTGTTTCCATTAATTAATCTTAGCATTCTGAATTTTGAGTATAAATGTATTAAATATTTTGCCCTAAATTTCTGCATTCATTTTTTTGTAAAAGTTATAATATTAGTCCACAAATGCTGCCTAAAAATGTCCTGTACAAAGTTGGCCTGGTTGATTTAAGTATTCTGCTAAAGCGAGTGTAAAATACTGTAAAGCTTCATGTGTACGGCCGTAGAAATGTAGCTGTAGATTGTAGAAATCTTTATTAATTATGTCTGAATAAAAGTCGATATAACAGTTGCCTCTTGAGAACTGTATACGTGTACCCTTCACTAGTCAAAATAAATATTGCTTGTGTAACTCATCCACAGAGAAAAGAGGATAAAGGAAAGTTAGATAAATTACAACCCGTTGTCTATAAAGTTCTGTTTGACTCTAAAGCTCTCTTTAATAGTTGACTGTAAAGAGTTCCATTATATTTGGCTGTAAACGTGTTTAATAGTTGACTGTAATGAGTTCCATACTATTTGGCTGTAAACGTGTTTAATAGTTGACTGTAAAGAGTTCCATACTATTTGGCTGTAAACGTGTTTAATAGTTGACTGTAAAGAGTTCCATACTATTTGGCTGTAAACGTGTTTAATAGTTGACTGTAATGAGTTCCATACTATTTGACTGTAAACGTGTTTAATAGTTTGGCTGTAAGGTTCTGTTTTATAGTTTGCTGTAAAACTCTTTTTTATAGTTGGCTGTAAAGCTCTATTAAATAGCTGGCTGTAAAGGTCTATTTAATATTAATAGTTGGCTGTAAAGCTCTATTAAATAGCTGACTGTAAAGGTCTATTTAATATTAATAGTTGGCTGTAAAACTCTGCATAACAGTTGACTGTATTGCTATGTTTAATACTTGATTATAAATCTCTTTTTAATAGTTGACTATAAAACTCTGTCTACGAATTGACTATAAAACTTTTTAAATAGGTTGCTGCACAGCACTGTTAAATAGCTGGTTGTAAAACTCTGATAAATAGTTGGCTGTAAAGCTCCGTATGATAGTTGGCTGTCAAGCTCTGTATAAACTTGCCTCTGGAGGTGCATAAAAATACTTTTAAAAAGTCTTTACATATTTTTAATATTATAGTTTATGTAAGTAAGTATATATATCAAACATGTATTTTTGCCTGTATAAAATAATGAGACTAATAAACGAAATTTTAATCAAATGATTAAAGGGGTACTTCGAACAGCGATTCAGATATATTCTTTAGTTGCTATTTAACTGATGAAATGCAAAAGTAACCAACGAAGTTAAAATGGAATAATGAGTTCACGTTTTGCTTAATATGTGAGTCTTATTTAACCTGCTTTATGTTCCAGTTTCATATGTTGCACTATGAATGAGTGGGTTTATAAATGCTTGGTTTTATTTTCCAGATTCATTGGGTTTATAAATGGTTGGTTTTATGTTCCAGTTTCGTTGGGTTTATAAATGGTTGGTTTTATGTTCCAGTTTCATTGGGTTTATAAATGGTTGGTTTTATGTTCCAGTTTCTTATGTTGCACTATGAATGAGTGGGTTTATAAATGCTTGCTTTGTTTCTTGTTCTTGAGCATTCACTACTATACTGGCCTAGAACTGACACCCAAGTAATGAGGATCGGACCTTACGTCATCTCCTTAAAACGGAAGTTAAAGATCAATGATGCGGTCACGAAATACATCATTTCACTGAAATATGAAGTTAGCATTATGTGGATTTATTTTAGACTATTTATGTATTAGTCTTTCTATCTAATTACCGATCTATCTGTCTGCCGTCTTCTGCCTCTCTCTCTGTTCGGCTATCTATCTATCTATCTATGTATCTGTCTGTCTGTCTGTCTGTCTGTCTATCCATCTATCTACCTATCTATCTATATGTCTGTCTGTGTGTCTATCTGTCTATCTCGTCCTTCTTGCAATCTATTTGTCTGACTACTTGTCCATCCGACTTATTTTCTCTCTTATTTAAAACACGTGTAACATTTCAAATATATTTTTAAAGTGTCGGTGTAACCGTAACGTGCCTACAGTCTTTACTTTAGTAATTAAGCCTCACATAGTTGTTATCTGCTTTAGGAAAACAAACAGTCCCGTCAAATGTTTCTCCTCCACTACGAGAGATGGGCCGGGGACATTCCTGACAGCGCATCCCACCTTCTGCAACTTGTGGAAATCATTTTGTCTGATGACTGCGAGTCTCCAGTTGTCCTGCAGTGTTGGTGCGTTGTACGCTTTACAAAGCACAATAAATGTCCAACGAAAGAAACTGTTCCGCCACAACCGAGAGTCCTAAATACAAACAATGATTTTCCTGCAAATAAATTCACGCACACACACAGTTACACACATGCACACAAGACTGTATGCCATTCCATCTATTCTTGAAACACATGGGAGCGAACTTAACGTTGTCTATCTATCAGTTTTATGATCATTCGATTTGTGCATCCATCTGTCCATCCATCTACCCATTTACTCATCCATCCATTAATTTATGACCAGTTCTATTCATTTATCCATCTATCCATTCATCTAATTCCCATCCCTTAATTCATCCACCCAACCATTCGTTTTCATTTATTCTTCTATTCATTCATTCGTCGATCCATTTTTTTTATCCATTCAACTATATTGCCCATTCATCCATTCATTGATCTGTCCATTCATTCATTTATTCATTCATCGATCTGTCCATTCATTCATGTATATGTATATATTGGTATTTTTATTCTGATCCCAAGTGATGGGGCTGGAAAAAGTGGATTATTTTGTGCACTGTGTGACGTCATTAGGCGGATGGTGGCTGATGACAACATCGATGTTTTTATGGCGGTGAGAAATGTACACGTCATCAGAGAGCAATGCGTGTCCACAACGGTAAGTGTGCCCTTAGACACTAAAACATATGATTATTCATGTATGTCAGTATATATCACTGATTGTTTACGTGTACACCAATTCAGTGGATAATTTATCTGTCTGTTATTTCCTTCAAGATCCCCTTTTTTGCACTTGCCATCTTTTGACGACAGCTTTGTTGTCAGCTGAGAATTTGAAGCTGTGCTCTTGGACAGTATGACAGAACATTGAGTTGTCCAGTTGTTTAGTATGCTGTTTTGATAGTGCATAATAAATATTTTTCATTCTGAGTTTAGGATGCATTAACCGCGTTTTGAAATTGTTTATTGCTGCGATTTCTGAGTGTGACTCAGTACTGACAAATCCAGTTTAATTTATTCAATTATTAAATGGAATATATTTAACTGTGCGAGAATAGTATATTACAACATACACCTTGAAAACCAACTACAAAACCCAAATCACACAAAACGTTAGATAGCCAAACATATATCACAAACTTTAGATAAAGGCAAACATACATCACAAAACGTTAGATAGCCAAACATACATCATAAAACGTTAGATAGCCACAAACCTTCATCACAAAACGTTCGATAACCATAAATGCATTACAAAGCGTTAGATAACCACAAATGCACATCATAAAACGTTAGATAGCCACAAGTAGACATCACACAACGGTAGATAGCCACAAGTACACATCACACAACGGTAGATAGCCACAAACGCACATTACAACACGTTAGATAGTCCAAACACACATCACACAACATGCAGGTGTATTGGTACGAACATTACACATTTCATTGCGGAGACACGCGTCTTTGACTATTCCTATGCCACGTGATATAAGAAAGGGTAAATGTCTAGCTTTACAAGTCTTTCTTATGATCGTGTACTTCTGAATTTATTCGTCAAATGATTTTTACTTTTTTTCCCTTACGCAGATACAGTACCGATATTTGTATCACGTGATTCAGGAGTACTGGAAGAAAAGGACATCTTATGCTAACATGTAAAGACTGACAGTAGCATTCGAATTGTGTACATTTGCGAGAACGTAGTGTATTTAATTAACAAAACTTCGTGCCAGTGTGAACTGAAAGGAAAATCAAATAGCTTATGGGTGTTTAAGATGCCAGTATTAACTCTTGCACGTTTAAATTAAAGGCTTTTAGAAGGGAAAACTAAAACCTTCATAAAAAAGTAAGCTGAAGGTTTGGTGTATGGATGTAGATGCTAATTTGTTATCAAAAGGTTAATTACGTATAATGCACGTGATGTCATTATACCAGCACTACGTCATGTTAAATTCTCTAGACTACCTCAGTTCTCTTCATTACAGACATTAAAATATTTCAAGTTATACATTACATAAAACGTGTGTTCACTCCAATAGTAATATTTAAGTTCAGAGCACACATTGTTTCTTATGTAAATATGCATATGTTGTTTATTATATATGTGTATGCGTGCGTGCGCGCGCGCGCGTGTGTGTTATACGTATAATAACCATTTCATGTCCATTGCAAATCCTATAATCAACAAAATCAAGGTCACTGGAGAAAAATAAGTCAGAAATTTACAGGAAGACAGCAACCATACCGATCTCATTTCAACAACGAGAGGCACAATGCTTACACTATAGTTCACCTATTTAAATCAATCAAGTGAATTGCTTTTTAAACAATACACTTGTAACTGAAACGTTGTTATCTTGTTTGCATTAACAAGCAAATTCGTTGGTAACACGTGTCAATAATTTTTAAAGAATAACTTAATTCCAAATGTATAAGCTGATTTGAGATTTACGAACTGTCGATCATTATGACATATTATGAAATTAGTTAAAATATCATATTACGAAATTAATTAAACTATCATAATACTAAATTAATGAAAATGACTTATTTTATTACGAAATTAATTAAAATGACATCTTATATTACGAAATTAATGAAAATGACATATTATATTATGAAATTAATTACAATATCATATTACGAAATTAATTAAAATATACTATTACGAAATTAATTAAAATATACTATTACGAAATTAAATAAAATGACATTATATTTCGAAATTAATTAAAATGACATTATGAAATTAATTAAAATAACATATTCTGGAATGCAAAAGCATACATCGTTTATTTAAGTTTAAATGAACTAGGCACAGATCTAAACACTTCCCTGCAATTCAAAAAGTATAAAAGAAGGTGCAATACCTATACCAAGACATAATGCAGATGACGCTGGTTGGTGATTCACTCGGTAACATAAAAAGAGTTCAGTGGGATTTCTAGAAAAAGAGCATTTACCGATTTTGACTTCAATAATCTTCTTGTGTGTATATCAAATTAGATAGGAAACCCATTCTTTTGAAATGTATTAAGGGCAGTGCAATATGTATTTGTAGCATGGCAACATAGAATAGGGATTTGAGGAGGAAATGTTCTACAGGGCAGTGATATATGTATATGTAGAATGGCAACATAGAATAGGGATTTGAGGAGGAAATGTTCTACAGGGCAGTGATATATGTATATGTAGAATGGCAACATGGAATGCGGATTTGAGAAGGAAATTTCCTACCCCGTCTAATGTGGTCTTAGGAGTACTGTGGTACAGAGTGTACCACAAATTAATGCTTTGACCAGACACAGTATAGCGTAAGGTAGACAGGTAGTAATTATCATAAGCTGACGCTCTTTTCAGTCCATCTGTTATTTTAATATCCCAGTTTACACTTTTACACATGCACACACATACACGCATGTAAACACATGACAACAAAATCAAACAAATCAACTCATTGCAAATATAAATCAGTTATGCCCTCTCGTCGTTTGTTCGATGGTAGTTTGATGTGATGTAAACAATAAACACAAAGTGAGAAATTGAAATATTTGTACGATGGTAGTTTAATGTAAACAATAAACACAAAGAGAGAAATTGACATCTTTGTACGATGGTAGTTTGATGTGATGTAAACAATAAACACAAAGTGAGAAATTGAAATCTTTCGTCGAAATGGTGTTATATAAAGAATATTTTGGCTGTTTTTATTTTACACAATCTCTGTTAATCATCCAATCAGTCATTTTTATATGTATTTTTAAATATTTGTCTATCTATCTATCTATCTGTCTGTCTGCCTGTCTGTCTATCTATCTATCTATCTATCTATCTGTCTGTCTATCTATCTATCTATCTATCTGTCTGTCTGCCTGTCTGTCTATCTATCTATCTATCTATCTATCTGTCTATCTATCTATCTATCTATCTATCTGTCTGTCTATCTATCTATCTATCTGTCTGTCTATCTATCTATCTATCTATCTATCTATCTATCTATCTATCTATCTATCTATCTGTCTGTCTGTCTATCTATCTATCTGTCTGTCTGCCTGTCTGTCTGTCTGCCTGTCTGTCTGTCTGCCTGCCTGTCTATCTATCTGTCTGTCTATCTATCTATCTATCTATCTGTCTGTCTATCTATCTATCTGTCTATCTCGTCCTTCTTGCTATCTATTTGTCTGACTACTTGTCCATCCGACCTATTTTCTCTCTTATTCTCTTCCGCCTGTCTCTGTTCGGCTATCTATCTATCTATCTATCTATCTGCCTGTCTATCTATCTATCTATCTGCTTACTTGCCTGCCAGAAGTGTTATGCTCTTTGTTTCTGGTGTACACGTCTCATCACAGTTGCTTGCATTTTACTTTGCTGTTTCGCAGGTGTGCTTGCATGCACCGCGTGTGTGCGCACGTGCGAGTGTGAGTGGGTGTGTGTTATTGCCTGCAGTGGCGTAGCTGATGGAAAGGTGTATATATCTAGACTTGCGTGTCATCAGATAAAAGAAAATACCGCATTTTGTTAATAAATGTTCATTTCATAGTAACTGTGAGGAGGAATATTCTAGAATGAATACATGGTAAAGTAATTTTCTCAGTTGATACATTCTGTTATTTAACCTCGATGTCAATGCCATAACTTTTACTACTATTACTACTGATAGTATTTTAGCTGTGATTCATGAGGGGAGTTAAACGTTATGATTAATTGTTAAGTGTTCCACTACACTCAGTATACACACAACAACACGCAGTATGAAACAAAACATATTCCGTGTTGCACAACGCGATAGTTTTCTATGTGTCAAACAATCCAGCCATGGACCAATTACGAAAAAGAACTTGTTTAGTCCCTGAATATCCTGATGGTGAAGACCTGTACTGTAAGTATAAAAATAAATGTTACGTGGGCAATTGCATTCAAAGTACTAAAATCATAGAATGCGTTCTCCTTCCGGCATTAACCCCTTCACTGATAAGTGCAATATTTTCTACCACTTTGTGTGAAATAGGCTTTAAAAAGTGAGATAATGAATTCCCTTCCTCAAGTAGTCGTATAAAATGTTGAAGAAATGCGACAAAAACAGACGTCAAAATAATAAAGCATATCACATGATTTCAAACTAATACATTGCATTAATCAGTAATCTATCTTTTATCCACGTAAATCACGTGATTCCAAACTAATATTTTGCATTAGAGAGTAATCTCTCTTTTATCCACGTAAATCTAAATATTTTGCATTAGAGAGTAATCTCTCTTTTATCCACGTAAAGTATTGTAGGAGTAAACGAAGGCTGGCATAAATGACAGAAAATCCTCAGAACAACTCAGCGGCACCAAGATCTTCTCGGAAAGCATTTGGTGCAACGAAATACGCATAACACCTCAGCCAGATGGATTCAGGAACTGAAAGATGACAATAAAGAAACACCTGAACACTGCAACGACACAATCAGTGAGAAAGAAATGGGTGGGGGCTGCCAATGACGTAACGACATTAGAAAAGATGGTCAAGTGCAAGTTTTATGATAGTTTCCATCATCGATAGAGAGATACGTATGTGGGGGGGGGGGGGCTTGATTAAAGACAAGATTGACGAGATAGTTCAATTAAGGTCTGTTATTCCAGACAGGTAACACTTGGACAGAGAGTTAATCAGTTAAAAGACTATCAGGGATTGACCTAGTCGCTCTCATGACCGCAAAGACAAAGACCCTGTCGGGTTACTGTGAGTGTTGATTGCAAAGAAGAATTATTGTTTGCGTATTAGTTATGAATATAATATCATAAATTAATAATTAATTAGTAACCTTGCCACACAATATATTGAATCACACTCAGCAGCATACTAAAGTTCATTGAGAAGAATCCATACATTCCGAGCGTACTAGTGTAAATCAATGGGCAAGAGAAAAAGTGTGCTCAATTTCCGATTTTCTTTTTACATCTACAGTCTTAAATTTGCAAGCATTTAGCTTTTGTCGAATTTAGCAAAATTAGTAATGTATCGCAACTGGCTCCGTCCTTCGATACACATAAAAAAAAATACAGTTGAAGACATTATGGAAGCTCTTAAATATTTCCTGTATGTAAACTCTTCAAAGCTCGAAGCATGCGTATACTGGCTCTTTGTTCTTCGTATTGCTCATGATTGAAAACATAGTGTTCGTCACAAAATGACTTTGGACTTTGTGATTAAGTCAGTGACGTCATTTAATTTCCATTCCTATTCACTGACTTTTAAGGTTACAAATGATTATTTGGTAAACAATATAATCCTATTAGTGGTTTTACATATAAATTATTAATCTTTTAAAATAAATGACGGATACGTGGCTCTGAATCTCTGGATACCATTCCGAGGTTTAGTAATACGCTCGAAATAAAAACTAATATATCAGAGAAAATGCAAACACCATTTCAAGAATTACAAAATATGAATGCACAACAAAGCACAACTATTAAGTATTACCAGGAGAGTGTGATAAGGCTTTTTGATCTCGCTTCTTTCAGATTTCCGCTTATACTTTATTATTTCGCTTTTCATGACGTGTTATTTGTCAGTTAGTTGGTTTCAAACCTTCATCTCGGATTCCTACCACTGATTTTGGGAGATCTTAGGTCATCTGAAGGTTGCGGGTATTTTCAAGGAGTGCTGTCTTTCAGTTGTGTTCAGTTGTGTGATGTTATGAAAGTTTATTGATATAATCTTGCAGCTTAGATTCTTGTTCATCTCTTCGTCTGTAGTTTTCTACATTTCGGAACAGTAGCATCATGCAGTGTTCCAGCGTGGATTGCACGATTTTATCGTAATTGCGAAGTCCCGCAATATTTTGACCTCCTCTGTTTCCACCACTATTTTAGCTAGTGCATCCACACCTGATGACACATTGATTTTGTAGTTTTCGCACAGTTGTTTGTAAGGATGATTTCTACCGCTTTATTGCGCCTTCCTAATTAATCTTTCCCAGCTATAGACTGACACCCTGTCACGTGATTTTATAATACTCTCGAGGATCCCTTAATATCTTCACGGTATTGGGATTTTTAGGGATTTATTATTAGTTTTTAAAAGGTAAGATTGAAATACGTATACCTCTCTCTCTCACTCACTCACATTCTCACTCTCACTCAATCGCTCGCTATCTCTCACCCACTCTCTTATTCGCTCTCTCACTTTCTCACTCGCTCTCTCCCTCTCCCTCTCTCTCTTTATTTACTGAGATGTAGATGGTGATGATAAGCTCCCCATTACTTTACTCATATTTTTTTATGGGAACAGATAAAACACTGAACACACATCGCCAAGGCTTCAGCTCGAACACATATATCAGACACATATTTACCAAACAAGTTTCAAATCACTTGAAGACATGCTTTTACTTTCAGTAATTTAATTTTTGTAAAACGGTTTGTGTCCCACAATAGATGAAAAGGATGTGGAAGGCGGAACTATTTCAGCTGAGCCACCCCTACATCATCTACGTCTAAGTCTGTGAGGAAATTGATAAAGCATTAATATTGTCTCCACCAGAATTGTTTCTTAATACGTCTACATCTGTGAGGAAATTGATAAATCATTAATATTATGTTCACCAGAGTAATACTTCTTAATCTGTGTCATTGAAGAGAGGCCTACAACTTAGCCCTATGACCTTATGTCCTTTGCAGGACATGACCTAAATCTCACTCACGCATACTGATCACTCATGCATACGATGTGCTGTTGGTCTTTAGATTTAAGTCGGCTCGCCTAACAGAATGTAGAGCTCTTCAAAATGCCTGCCTAATTGGCTGTCTTGAAATAAAAGTGTCCTGATGCAATGTTCGCAATTAAAATAGGAAAATAAAAATTCATAACAATTCACAGAAAATAAGATAAATAAATTAATACATAATTTTCCTGTAAATCATCGTCGTCGTCATCATCATCACCATCATCATCGTCATCATCAACAACAACATCGTCGTCGTCGTCTTCGTCCTCCTCCTCATTATCATAATCACCATCATCTTCTTTCGCCGGTTCCATCATAATCATCATCTTTTTTGTTGTCGTCATCATGGTCATTTTCATTAAAGGGGACATTGCTTAAGACCGAACAGAGAATGAAAAGTGTTCTGCAATATTCATTCCAAGATTAATAGTTGAAACAATAAGGTCGGACGTGATTGGCAAATTGCACTCTGCAAATATTACTCATAGAACACGCATCTTTAAACTTTAAAGTAGGTAAAATGAAAGTAGACGATTCCAGTTGATTTTTTTTTGTGCTCGAACCAGATAGAAGTTTGTCAACTTACAAAACGATTAACAGTTATAGGGAGATTAAAAGTGAATTACAAACCCGTTTCGCAATGTGAATATTGCAAAATTCGGTGGCAATGTGTAGTGACGTCATTTTTCGTACACGGAAGAGGACACGTTGCTATAATCTTTTAGTCGTAGCTGATTGAAACGAATAAATAAGGTGTCAGAGTGTTTGCCTATGGAAATAATCACAAATATAATGTGAGCAGTTGAAATTTCCCAATAACCACGCGAGTGTATGTTTGTGTATGTTTATCACAGAGAGAGAGAGAGAGAGAGAGAGAGAGAGAGAGAGAGAGTGAGAGAGAGAGAGAGAGAGAGAGAGAGACAGAGAGAGAGACAGACAGACAGACAGACAGAGAGAGAGAGAGAGAATATATATGTGTTTATGTATGTATGTATGTGATGGAGACTGCATGTTGTGCGCGTGTTTTGAACGTCTGGTTTCGTGTGCGTATATGTGTGTGTGCGCGCGCGCGCGTGTGTGTATGTTTCATAATTTGAAAGATTGGTACTAGGTATTTGTGAGGATAATTGGAAACTTCTTTTTAAATGTTATTTTCACTACCTTGATGATTTCGAAAATTTTTTCTTTCTTTGAATGGAATTAATGAGAAAAGACTCAACCACACATTAAATTATGGGCATGGAATTTTATCCACACTTCGTTAAAGTTTGTTTCGTTCCATGTTGACTGAACAGCACATGCTTGCATTAATGTTTCTTACAAACCAATTACGGATTACTTATCTCGTCTTTGCCAGCGACTTCCGAAAAGTCAGACTATTTCTGAATCACAGTCTATAGTTCTGGCATCAGAGATTCTCGTCATTTCGTGATTGCCGTTGAAAAGGGTTCGAAATATTTTCTTTCAATAATATTTATTGTTTAATACGAAGAGGAGACACTGGCACGTGCTCATGTACCAACATTAACTTACACAAGATGAAGAGATTTTTGACAGTTTCCATGTTCCTTTGCCTGACTCGACATTGCTTTGAATGTTTCGACTCTAATCGCTTCGGTATGTTTCACTTATATTTTCCTTATTTTGCGAATGTAATTTTTAATGAAATACTTGCAAGGCAATAGTTCGTTGAAGGCCATTGTGTGAAATAGCTTTTGTAACAAGTCATCTAGAGTTATCCCTGAGCACGGTGAATTGGAGGTATGCACCATATAAATGATAGTAAATAACAGACAACCCAGTAAACAGGCACTGCAATTAAGATTCACTAGAGTTGTCTTTATTTTTTTTGACTGGCTTGATTTTTTTAATAGCAAATATTTTTATCAGATCCTTTACACGTATTCTTAGGAATAAATATCTATTTGTGAAGTGGTAAGCTAGATATTTCTTGTTACGAGCAAACAGCCAATCTAAACTAGTAAACTACTTTGTATGTCTTTGTTTCAACACAAGTAGCCATTTACTCACTTCCATTGTCTTTCAGTTGCTTACATGCGTGTAACACAGCGTCTGTCTGTGTTTTTACTTCAGAACTCATTTATTGACATTGTTGACTACAGGCCCTCAATAATGCCTGCGTATTCTTATGTGTTCTTCAAAACTTCAGCTGCAATGTATCTGCGCCTTGACGTTGTAAATGTGATTACAGTTTGTCATGTTCATTGATGGAATATTACAGTTGCAGAAGAGTCTTGTGCTGTGATTGCTCTTTATAATATTTGGAAACATTTGTTTGTGTTGGGGAATAGCTGAAAATATGTGAAAAAGCTGAATATAATATGAACTTTGGTTATTATAACATTTGGAAACATTTGTTTGTGTTGGGGAATAGCTGAAAATATGTGAAAAAGCTGAATAGAATTTGAAGTTTGGTTATTATAATACCAGCAGACGATTTATAGTCATCAAATTTAATTGAACCATGACGTCATGAATCACGGGACCTCACAAGACAAAAGTTTTTCTGTTGATATTTATGCTTGCTTCCATGAGAACACACTAAGGGCGGGATTTAAGGAAAGATAAAGCACATTCATATTAAATTGCATTTTTAACAGTTAGTGCAAACGTACTTATTCCCTGGTCAAGAAATAGCTGAGAAACGAACTGAGAGTGATGACGGCTATTGACATTAATATCTGAAGTGAGCTGAGAGACGAACTGAGAGTGATGACGGCTATTGACATTGATATCTGAAGTGAGCTAACGTTTGTTCATATTCTACCCGAAATTGAATGGGATTGTAGGCCTAGCTAATAGTTGAAATAAAATTGTTTCAAAGAGAGAAACGATGTTATTATTACTGATAACAATTGCTAGATACGCTATATACACACATTGTGTTAGCTGGATGGAGTAGTTTAAAATCGTGAATTAACATCTCACTCCGTTGTTGGTGTTGTCGTCGTGTGAAAGATGATGTAGATTACTATTTTTTCCTGCAATAAATTACATCGTAAAGTATTTACTTGTATCATCACAGACTTTAACTGTCTTCGACACTGCTATTCTACGTAGTCAGAAGACTGGAAAAACTGTAATTGAAAAAAAAAAATATTTTCCAACGCATCTTAATTATTAAATTTCAAGTGATTTTAATTTCTATATTAAACCTAGATGCTTCCGCAGTATTCTGCAATATTTCCCGGAGGTAATCAGTACACACACACCCCTCCCCGACACACAAATCCACCACCTTTGAGGAAATGCAAATCGAAGCGTGTGAACGTGACAATTCCTTTATTAAAAAATCAAATTAACTTGCAAGTATTCAATTAAAATTTATCGTTTACAAAGTGTTAGTGTAGAAACTATAAGAGTGCCCTGGAAAGTTATAAGGCTACGTTCTAGTTCACTTTAACCCGAAGACAGCTTTCAGTTTTATGAACTGAATTTGAGTTCGTTTAGGTACAAAAGTGGACTTTAGAAATTTGTTTGAAACATTATCTAAGTCACCATCTTTGTCTGTGAACGAGATGCGATGGGTTCGGGTGTTCATTGATAAAGTTCAAACTTCATGACTGATTTCAGTGAACGTAGCGCTGAATAAAAAGTGCAATATATCGTCGCGATGGGACGAGAGAGTTAATCCAGACAATGCAGTTAATGGCAACACAGGTGGAGACTTCGACAGTAACAACTGTATTCACACAGCCAACAGTGATCACGATGCCTGGTGGGAGGTGGACCTCGGACGGACATATCATGTGCAGAGAATAACAATTTGGGCACGGGGTCCTGGGGGTAAGGATTGACCTCTTACTGCAATGGGCCAGTTGATTCATTGAAACAATGGTTGGTCGTGAGTTTTGTGTGGCTGTGCAGTAATTAGACTGCTGATGCATAGGATAAACTGAATAATTGTTCAGTGCTAATCAGACTTTGATGTATATGTTAATGCTCTTTTAATTTTATTCATATTTTGTATATTTGATTAATGGTTTAATATTTTTTGACCTTCTTATACATATAGATAACCACATGTTGGAGAGATAGTGGGCGGATAGGGGTTACTAAATATAAATTAAAAACGGATTTGGTAAGAAGTTTTCCACCAATGGAAATATTGTATGACGGTAAATGTTTGTCTTTAATGTTGTGGAAGAGAGGAAACGTTTAGAGCGCGCAAATATCTGACAAGTGAGAAAGACGAGTGGTGTCCTCTGGACAATTATTAATAACATAAATTAAGATTCTCATCTCTTGTAATTAGTTATGGATGATTATATACTGCTACTACTACTTCTAACTACTACTACTACTTCTAACTACTACTACTACGACGACTACTACTATATTTAACTACTACTACTACTACTACTACGACTACTACTATATTTAACTACTACTACTACTACTATGACTAATATTACTTCTAACTACTACTACACTACTACTTCTTACTACTACTTCTAACTACTACTACTACTTCTAACTACTACTACTACTACACTACTACTTCCAACTACTACTACTACGACTACTACTACATTTAACTAGTACTACTACTACGACTAATATTACGTCTAACTACTACTACTACTTCTAACTACTACTACTACTACTACTTCTAAATACTACTACCACTACTTCTAACTACTACTACTACTACTACTACTTCTAACTACTACTATTTCTAACTACTACTACTACTTCTAACCACTACTGCTACTACTACTACTACTACTACTACGTTTAACTACTACCACTACTTCTAACTACTTCTAACTACTACTACTACTACTTCTAACTACTACTAACTACTACTACTACTTCTAACTAGTACTACTACTACCACTACTTTTAACTACTACTACTACT
This sequence comes from Sinotaia quadrata, assembly GCA_028829895.1. Classification (NCBI taxonomy): domain Eukaryota; kingdom Metazoa; phylum Mollusca; class Gastropoda; order Architaenioglossa; family Viviparidae; genus Sinotaia; species Sinotaia quadrata. The sequence goes on from CM054178.1 coordinate 7,500,676, forward strand.
TCTAACTACGACTACTACTTCTAACTACTATACTACTACTTCTAACTACTACTACTACTCCTACTAACTACTACTACTACTACAAATAATTCTAACTACTACTACTACTACTACTACTACTACTACGACTACTACTACGACTAATACTACTTCTAACTACTACTACTTCTACCACTAATTCTAACTACTAATCCTAATACTATTCCTACTAATACTACTACTACTTCTAACTACTACTACTACTTTTAACTACTACTACTACTACTATCCAATAACTTGTGTGGCATTGATTCAGTAGTAGTAGTTAGAAGTTGTAGTAGTAGGAATTTTATTACTCTTTTAGTAGTAGGAATTTTATTACTCTTTTAGTAGTAGGAATTTTATTACTCTTTTAGTAAGATGTTTCCACCTGCAGAAATGTATGCGACCGTTAAAGGTCTATCATATTAGTGACACGCCTGATGTGTTTATGCTAATTAATAATTATAGTTATGAATTAGTTCATTATAATCACTTATTAACGATTAAATTTAAGATTTATTTATCGCTATAAGCCTACACACCACCGGTACATAACTTATCGCGGGTGGAATTTCCTACTTAAGGACTAGTCTAAAACATAACAATATAAATCTCCTTTCATTCACTAGTCTAGCTCCCGAATCCCCATCCACCCTCTAATTACTCCAGACATGCGTCAAGGCATGCGTAAGAAATATATAACATAAAATAAAGATTTATTATAAAATAATATCTATAATAACACATACACAATAATTTAGAAAGAATACAGTCCTTGTATCAATGTCCCAGATCTGATGTTCCAACTTAGACAATTAATACTTAATATTCTACAAAGTTGCCAATCTTTATTACCTTTACACGTGGTTGGATAGAGAGAAAGAGTCAGAGTTGACAATGAACAATTTGCTTGACCTGAGTTGTAGATGTGGCGACGAGGTATGAGTTCCCAATGATGCGTTGCCACTCTGTGCTGATGATACAGTGTGACTCACAATGAGGATAATAATGGTCAGGGTCGATTATATTCACTATCCTGGCTTTCTATAGTGAGTCGTAGTTAACGAAGAATCGGATTAGAATTGTATGTACTGCAAGTGATGACCGGGCGAAGTATGGAAGCTGAGTTGAACCAGTCTCCCAACTGAAATCTTTTGTTCTATCTCTTGGGCTTAGGTGTTTTGAAGCACGCTGCCTTTGGGCTTTGCTGGAACTCTTTCCAAACAGGACTTAGGTGTAAAACGTAAAGGAAACACTGCCCTTGGGCTTAGCTAGAATTCTTTACAAAAAAGGACTTAGGTGTAACACGTAGAGAAAAGGCACACCCGCTGAAACATGTAAGAGTGTAACGCTTTTTAGAAACAATTTATAACTTCCTATTCTCAATCACACTCTCCTCAACCATTCGACTTACATTTCATCCGTGAAAGAATTGTTCAGTCCCATGCATCCTTCATTCATTAATACAACATTCCAACATAAATTGTACATATCAATGAATCAATAACCAGTTATAATACATCTTAATTAATAAAGAATTCTAACATCTCTCAACAATATATAATCAATATTTTAACATTATTCTAAATTCGAACAGACAGCTTACCACATATCCTAAAGGCCGCCTTTCAAAGTCGGACTCGAATATCATAGAGAATAGTTCCGCAGTGCCTGGCACGAGGCACGTCTTTGATTGAATGCAGGGGACGCTTCCGGCTTCCGCCGCTTTCGCGCTTAACGAGGCACGTCTGTGCACGTATGGGGTATTTATGGATTTTGGGCTTCGTTGGTTAGCTACTGCCCACCTGGACCTGTTTACAGTGTCCTAAATCTCCTTGACTGCAGTTACCACACTACAACGAGCGGACCGGACCTTTCTCCTCCCTCTATCTTAGCTGGGAGGTGGCTGTGGCAGACTTCCATCTGTTTACCATTAAGAGGGTCGGCCTGAGCTCTCTCAACGGTGACTGTCCATCAAGCGTGACCACACTGACAGTTTGACATGGTCTAGTCCTGTCAGTACTGCATGCGAATAATTAATGTTAGCCCAACTCAATCAGTGGCGATTTCCGGGCATCACATTATTATTATGTAAAATGTAGAGTTTTACGTCATCCTATAATGGAGACATGTTGGTCTTGTGAAAGAATTATTAATAACTATAAATTATGATTCTCAATCATTTGTAATTAGTTATGTATTATAAATAAATAAATAATAATCATAACTTGTAACAAAAGTTTGCATGTAACAGAATCAAATATGACAAGACAATGTTAACGTCTGAATATTGTTCAAAAATTCAGCGTGATAATTTTTTAAGGCCATGAAAGAAATTTTCAGTGATCTTCTGGCGGACTGTCTTCTTTCTTTCTCCCTCCCTTACAAAATGTCCATCTGTCTCTGTCTTTCTCTGTCTCTCTCTTTCTGTCTCTGTCTTTCTCAGTCTCTCTCTTTCTGTCTCTGTCTTTGTCTCTCTCTTTCTGTCTCTGTCTTTGTCTCTCTCTTTCTGTCTCTGTCATTCTCTATCTCTCTCTTTCTGTGTCTTTGTATTTGTCTCTCTGTCTTTCACTGTCTTTGTCTCTCTGTCTCTATCTCTGTCTCTGTATTTGTCTCTCTGTCTTTGTCTCTCTCTGTCTTTCTTTGTCTTTGTCTCTCTGTCTTTCTCTGTTTCTCTGTCTTTCTTTATCTTTTTGTTTCTCTTTCTCTGTGTCTGTCTTTCTCTGTCTCCGTCTTTCTCTGTCTCTGTCTTTCTGTCTTCCTGTCTGTCTTGTGTCTCTGTCTCTCTGTTTCTCTGTATGTCTCGTTTGTCTCTGTCTCTCTCTCTCTCCATCCATCTAATCTATCTATCTATCTATCTATCTATCTATCTATCTATCTATCTATCTATCTATCTATCTATCTATCTATCTATCTATCTATCTATCTATCTATCTATCGATCTATCTGCTGCACAAGCAAAAGTCGTACACAGTCAGTGATATTTATTACATTCAATGTCTCAGAATATAATTAATTTTATTTTTATATAAAGATTTCGCTTATGAACATTCTGAATATAATATTACAAATTCTTTTATTTAAAAGTTCTTTTTTTCCAGCTGAATATCGGATGAAAGGATGTGTTGTTTCTGTCGATAAACAACACTGTTTCACGTTCACCGAAGTGCCTGAGCGAAAATTTGAAATACATTGCTCATCAGGGATAATGTCCGGGTCTACTGTTCGAATATCAAAAAACACTGTGGGACAAAATGTGTCTTCGAAAGACACGAATGAGCACACTATTAACATATGTGAAGTTGAAGTGTTTAGTAAGTCGTTTTCGTCTACGTCATCAATGAATCTGTAACCTTTATCGCTTAGTCTTCTCCCCTTCACACTTCGTCCCTTACTGCCTTTCTATTCTTCTCCCGTCTTTTCTCTATACCCACCCCACCCCACCCCCCTTTTACCTTCGTTGTCATCATTCTACTTCATCACTGAAATAGCATTATAACTTCTAGCTGTACCCTTTATATTATAGTTTATAATATACCGCGAAAATTGTATCCCCCTTCCCCCTCTTCCTCTCTCACTTTCCCTTTTTCACTCTTTCCCACTCCCCCCTCAGTTCCCCATTTTGTCTTCCCCTCTTTTCATTGAACAATATCAGTATAAGAAAAATTCAGAAATATTTTTTAAAGGTTTCGTTAACTGAATGAACAAGGGAAAATATCGTAGCGTGTGAAAAGTAGGGAATCACAACAATAAGGGAATGAATAAATGATGAGCAGTTTGTTAACACAGGATAGTGTTCTCCCTTGTCACAAGCGCAATAAATGAATTGCACTTTATTCGTGAAAGTCTGTGTGCGTGGTTTTGTGGTTCAGCCTGTTTCGGTCTGGTTGGTATTATCTTTGGTCTTCAGTTTGCTCGTTTGTGTCTTAGCTACTTGTTGCTTTTTTTTTCTTTGCAGCGTGGATTTCTCGGGACGGGAGTTGCATAAATATTATATAATAAATATGCGAAACATACGGAAGTGACTGTCAGTCTATAATTACAAACATACATATTTGTTTCCTTTCTCGATCTTTAACAATCTTTTACATGTAATAATATTTTTTTTAAAATTTTCTCTTCATTTAATATAAAAAAAAACAAACCGTATAAGTTTCATTAAGTTCCTTTAAGTTGTAACTTAATCTGTTAGATTTCTTTAATAACACTCATCTCACCCCAACCAGATAAACGTAAATCCGATAGTTACATGCGCATTATTTTATTTTTTGGATTTATTTACACCTGCTTAGTTTTGAATTACATTAATGGAACAGTGTGTTCGCTCTTCCTCATCAATGGATTTAAACAGACCTCCTTTTTAATTTTACCCTTGCTCTGTTACAAGCGTAATTAAGTTTTCCTGATGAGGTGCTAGATCACGTCCATTTCAATATTCTTCATCGACCAAGAGTAGAGTCGGTACAAAATAATAATGATGCACTGATGAGTGTTTGAATTTATGATTATCTGTGAAACGTGTGAAGATATGCGGGTTTTTTGTTGATTTTTTGTTCTTTTATGTGTGTGTTTGTGTGTCTGTCTGTCTGTCTGTCTCTGTGTGTGTGTGTGTGTGTGTGTGTGTAGTGCGGTGGGCTTAGAGGCACAAAAATTATATTCGCTTTGAATTAATCACTACGACTTCATTGTTTTCCTCATTCACCTGCAACCTATTGCATTTCATCATTGAAATACGAATGGATTTCTACGTCCATTGGACAATATCATTAACTTCTACGTCCATTGGACAATATCATTAACTTCTACGTCCATTGGACAATATCATTAACTTCTACGTCCATTGGACAATATCATTAACTTCTACGTCCATTGGACAATATCATTAACTTCTACGTCCACTGGACAATATCATTAACTTCTATGTCCATTGGACAATATCATTAACTTCTATGTCCATTGGACAATATCATTAACTTCTATGTCCATTGGACAATATCATTAACTCCCTTTTACTTACACTTCTGAACGTTGTCGACATCTAACTCGTGTTGCGCTCGGTGATTGTCTGGTGTGTGAGACATCTGTTGACAAATAGAATTGATCCAAGAGCAGAACCTTGTGGAAAACCAAAGAATGGAAAAGACTTGCAATTTACGAATACTATCTTTCATCCAGGAGTTCTGTCTAGATCCATGGTACCACAAATGCCCAATTGATCCTGGAAAATATTAATTAATACGTATGTCCTAGTCATGCGTATAGAGAGATTTAGATGTATCAAATCGGAATAAGAATTAAAATGTGGTCCTAATCCACTAAGATTATTAATTAAGAACATGTTCTAGCCATGTAATCGGCAAAGTCAATAAACTCAATTAAAAACTGTACTTAGAGACTGTAGGATTTTCATCTGCTCTTGCAATGTTTCCCAAACACCAGTTCGTCAAATTTTCTTATATATCTTTAGGGAGGGGCAGTTTTATACAAATATATATTAATTGTTTTCGATAACATTCTATCAGAACGGTGTGAGTATGTGTGCGCATGCGCGCATAAAACATGCTTGTTCATTTTTATTCGCCGCTTTGTGCCATAGGCTGCAGAAGTGCATTCTGGGGCAAACTGTGTGAAAACACGTGCGGAGAATGTGTGCACAATTCTACGTGTGACATGATTTCTGGGCATTGCTCCTGTAAGCCGGGATTTCTACCACCACTGTGTATTATGACATGTGAGTATTATTCCTCTGATTTTGGACTTAATTTGTTTCAGAATGAATTATCACGCTGAGAACCATATTAATTTAATTTGACATTTTCCAGGACAACTGCTACAATTTCACCTATATCTGTGTGATAGAGTCAAGACAAAATTCTGTGTTGTGAACTCTTGGCCCAGTTTTTCAATTTTAAATTGTATTTTCGAATGCAGTTCCTTTGTTAGGGCATTCCCGACATGCTCCTGTATTCAATAGGCAGAGAGACTCATTCCATATTATGTAACTTTTGGACAATAGCTGATTGTAGGTCGAAGCTGTAGTGTCACCATGTGACTGGTCACGTGATGAATTCATGTACTTTCATAAATACACTGACCGCGCATATTCTCTTCACTCCACGAGAGAACACGGCCAATAGAACACGACATCGCTGCCTCCGACAGGCGATACAAAAAAGTATAAGTAAGAGACCCACTGTCTTTGATGCATTTGTCTACATAAGAAGGTAAAAACACATCCACTTCTTAGAGTATTAATTGTATTCTTATTTTTATGATTTGTTGTGTGAATTTATGTATGTGTTTTGTGCAGGAAGATATATTGTTGCATTATCCTCTAAACACATGGCTCGATAAGAATGTGGCTAAGTCTAAATGTTCCATTGTACATAAATTAATTGTAATCTTTTAACCTTTAATTTATAAACCTTAATTCATTTTATGTCGCAGAAAGTCTGTGCACATTGCGAAATTTTCATGATAATTCAAATTCATTTTTGTGTTTAATTCCATTATGATTTGTAAAGCGCACATGCATAATTTTGAATTATAACTGATTTTTCTTTATATGAATTCCATTTTTGTATAACGTAAATGTTTGGGAATTCATATAGTATGTAAACCTTAATTGTAACACACATGTGGATTATATTGTATCTTTTCTTATAAACGTAATTATATTTGTAAAGACACAATAGTCAATGAATAAGCTATGCATTTTATTATTGACCACGTGCAATGGCTCATAGGAAACATTCTATTTCCAGAGCGGGTTTTTTTCTTGGTTCTCTATCTTTGGCTTTTTCGTTCACCTCTGGCTGCTTGCCGGTGACAAGTACTGCCTTTTGCCTTGTACCTTGGTGGTACATCATCACAAGTACCTTACCAGTGTCGCCTGATGGAGGACTGGCATATCTAAATCTGGACAAGTACAGTGAACTTTTGTTGCTTACGATCGTGATCCTGAACCATAATTGAACTGTGGGGACATGTGGCCGTAACGATATACCTATGAACAGCTAAGTGCTGCGCTCTATATATCAGCATTTGTAGAGACTAACGCATAATAATAACTCATAGCTTAGGAGACAGAATCAAATCAATGTCATTAACATTAAACCATATAGTAGTTATAATAACATATTAAATTAACTAATGAATTCATTAATTTACTTATAATAATATCTATAATAACCCCAATTGCAACCACAATGACAACTGCAACTGTTAAAGCAGATACAATAAAATATTTTTCTACAACCACTACAGCTAATCAAATGGTCACCTGATTCATAATTTAAAGGAATTGAGAACGCAGCACAAAAAAATAAATAATAGTAGCATATTACCAGCGGAGCAAGAGAACAGAATAAAAACACTTAAAATTTATTATTTAACACTAGTATAATAGCTGAAGCTTAAGAAATAAATATTCTTTAGTTTGAAATGTGTAAATTTTTCATTTAGTTATTTCATCAGAATATGTCTTGTCAGAAACCATCAACCAGTATTGATTTTCCATATACATATACATTGAAGTATTTCAAAACTATAAAAGATTTTATACATATTCTCTTAAGCAGCTTGTGACACTGGTACATATGGAGAGAACTGCAGCAAATCGTGTGGATCCGGATGTAAAAATTCTGTTTGTAACGCAACGTCCGGTCATTGTGAATGTTTGCTTGGCTGGAAGCCACCTCTTTGCCATCTAGGTAATTGTCTTTAATAGTATTAAGTATTTTTCATAAAAATAAAATAAATAAATTATTAACAGTAATATTCAACACTAAAATTCTAATACTAATACTGTCCTCGAAGGTAATGCATATTTTAAAATTTAATTTTCTCGCTTGTGTTTTTCTCTGTTTTTATAACTACGATCAAGGGAGGTAATCATGTGTTTTACACATTAATGTCATGTCAAGTATAATGAAAACTGTATTCTTTTTGTACACTTTTTATGAGAAAATAAATAATACTCCTATTATTATTATAGAATACCTATGTATTTACTGCTGCTTCGAAGTTTATGTGGTATATTTTATTAATAAGTTTATTTTAATAAACACGCGTATACTGTATTACTAAAGGTTATAATATGATCAACGCAAGCTCCAGTGGTGACGTAAAACTGCTATCGATCCCCACCCCCTAACTGCTATGAATCCTTCCACACAAGCTAAACATGTGAGAGGATTTGATGTCTGTAATTTGCCAATCATGAAATGAAACATCTTTCCCACTGTCAATTTGCACTTCGTCCAGCCATAACCATATCATCAAAATGTGCTGTAGCTTACTAACCACAAGTAAAAATGTATCAGACTGCTCTGTCTTAAATTGGTGAAACCTACATCTGTATCAGTGTATGCCTCACTCGTGACTCTGAAGTATGCTAACAATTCGAACGTATATATCTCATACATTGTGGCTTCCTCTGGGAACCTATCACAAACCATACTGTTCTGTCCTTTCATTTCTGCCTCTAAGTAATTAAGCCATTATTTTTCTGGTAGGCCTAATCTCATGGTGCATTGCTCATATCTTAACAAATAATCTTTGATGCTTTCTTCTTTTTTGTTAAAAAGAATAAAAATGAATTTTTTGCACTGTCTTCTTGAACATAATATTTAAGTTATCTTCCTGAATCTTCAGTTGTTTTAAACCAAAATGTCCGTTTCTTTTATTCGCAGTGTCTAATTTGGCAAACATCACCTCTTGTTGAAGATCATATTCAATTTTCAATCTTTTGTTATTTTCCTCTTTCATGCTTATCTTTCCTTTACATTACTTTCTTTTTTATTTCTAGTACTTCTCTTTCTTTTACATAATTTATACCATAATCTATAGCTTCACGTCCTGAAAGATCCAAGAAACTAGCTTGATCCTTCCCCATTTCCACCCACATCTTTCTATCTCCCCTATAATCTTCCATTTTAAAATAACTCTACCATGGTCATGCAAAAAACTAGCTGATTGGTGAGCTATCTTACAAATTTTACAAAAGTATATGTACACACACTGAAGTAACAATAAACTTTAAATCTACTTACTAAAAATGCACAATGAAGTAAATAGTATTATCTCTACATACACTAAAGCAAGTAGTAAACTTAAAATGCACAATCAATGTAAATAGTATTATCTCTATATACACTCAAGCAAGAAGTAAACTGTACATCTGGTTACTTAAAATGCACAATCAATGTAACCAATATAATATCCACACATAAATAATTCATGGACTATAGTAATATATGTATCAATACAATGTGCAATCAATAATATAAATCAAAAGGTTAGTAAAAAAAATTCAAATAGAAAGAAAGATAGACTATTTCATTAGCCTGATATACATGCAGCATAAGCAATGTAGTGTCATGGAGTCAGGGGCAAATTATGCCTGTCTTCCTAACTAAAGTTTTATCTTCAATCATTTATTAAGCTCTTTGGTGTTTTCATATTTTTGTGTTCTACATTTCTTTATACTGGTGATCACAGCCATGCTGTTGTGCATCATGCAGTAAGTGGATTACTGACTTTTAGAAGGTCTTGGGCATGTTAAATGGGATGTTGGTCACAATAAGCAGATTACAAACTATGCTCCAGTCATTGTAAGGAGGGGTTGTTGTTGTTCAAACCCAATGCTCAATAACCTTAGTTAATGGAATTTTACTGCCACTGATTCATAGATTTACATAAATAGCATGAGACTTGAATTGGGAATTTGTTCACAACACAAACTTTGCCTAACTGACAGAGGCTGCATTTATTTCCGTGAATTGAAGATAAGCCTGCTGAATATTCAGACAAGGTAAGACATAAATTTTTTAATACTTAGTAACTGTATTTTATTAAGAATGTTGTAGCGTGATCTTATATTTTCTTATTGTGATTGATATGAATTGTTGCTATTTCCTTGTGGCCAGAGAACAGAGTGAAACCAAGTTAAAACATGTTCCATAATTGTAATAATTCACTGAGATATATAGTGTTGCTGCGGGATGCTATTTTATCTCCACTGAAGTATATATTAATTTGTCAATTGTAAAATGCCTGTGCACATTTGTAACATTTTGTTTGATGTAATAATCGTGACCAAATGTATGACGTATTTTTATTTTAATTGTAACATGCATGTGCACATTTGTAACATTTTGTTTGATGTAATAATCATAACCAAATGTGTGACATATTTTTATTTTAATTGTAACATGCATGTGTGTGGCTTAGATCATTTCTAATTCTACTGTAAAAATATGAAGTGAAGTCTAATTGAAATAGGACACCTATTGTCTTTTGCACTACATACAGTTAAGTAAATTGTAGGTTCATCGCTCATGGAAAAAATTACTGTTGTTTAAATGCAGTTTCCAGTTTGTCATTTCAGTTGATGCCGAGTTCTATTGGCTATTGAGCTTAGAACCTAATGCTGAGGTACACTATTCATGCAAGTATTATTGTGAAGGCACATAAAGTGTCTGAACTCATATATAATTTTATCTTTTATACTTATTTAGTGCTAATAAAGAGAAATATAAAATGCTTCTAATTAGAGAGGCCATACGAATTGTGATTCGACATTCTTTACATTTCATTGTCTAATTCATCAGGCAATGACTATCCATAGGATTAATATTTAATATTTTTTCTGTTATTTCATTTTAATTTTCAATAGTCAGAGGCGTTCATCTGTGAGTGATTCTGAATGTAGTTCGAGTATGACTAAAATCAAGTTTCCATCTCCTCTGAACCAATCACAATTCTCCCCAAGTCCCATCTGCCCAAAGCAACCCACTACATGTAAGCCTAACTGGAGTCCGAGTGTGTATCACCTAAGACTGCCACTGCCAAGTGTGTATTGCCTGAGAGTGCCACTGCCAAGCGTGCCTATCAGTTTTGATTCTAATGAATCGTCTCATCGGGACACATTTTTAATTTTATATTTAATTGAATATTGAACAATTAGATATTAAGTTTTACTTGAGCAACTGTAACAAATAACACTGATAGCTGTCTTTGAGATAATCTGTACACACATCTCAGCAGATATCTTCATTTGTATTTTCACTAATGCTAAAATGTTAACAGCATGATGTTCAGTTTGTGACGATTATTTGCAGTGAAATTACATGCATTTTGTGTGTGCATGGATTGGTGAATTGTTGTACTGAACCATGATGATTTCATTGTCTGTTTAGATTTTGGCAGAAACATCCCAAAATATTAAATATCAGTTATATCCACTGAATTGATTTTCCTGATTTCCTGATTTATGTAATAAAACTTTCCACTATTTTATTTCAAGAAATCAATCATTGCCTGAATTCTTAATTCTTTCAAGTTATTATAGATAATGCGTTCAACAAGTATTAACAGTTATTGATTTTTACCTTTATCAAGGTTATTTATGAGGATTATTTTCATATGACTGGCAAATTGTCTTATAATTCACTTTGACAGAAGAGTGAGATGACTGGTAAATTGTCTTATTATTGACTTTGACAGAATAGTGAGATGATTAGCAAATTGTCTTATTATTGACTTTGACAGAATAGTGAGATGACTGGCAAATTGTCTTATTATTGACTTTGACTGAGATGACTGGCAGTTAAAAATACACTAAATGAATGATTTATCATTGTATGTTTTAAACCCGTTACAGGGACATTTTGTTTTGTTTTAGAATCTCAAATTAAGATCTTTGAAGTAATGGAAACTTTTTTTGAAGAGCAGAAACAGATGAAGCACGTTCGGATCAGCACTTTGGTTAAATAACGTGGACTCTGTTTCTGGAAATCTTCCTGACTATATTGATTTTCCTTTAACAACATTGGAAGAGCTGGAATCTTTTAAAATTAAATTGGCTTCTCCCAATGTTGAGCTGAATGTGGTAAGTATAATGAACTCTCACGATTAGAGAATTTCTGCCTATTATATTATCATGCATGATTTATTTAATTTAATTAGGCATGACTTTTCTTAGTTTTTGGGGTGAATTGCTCGTTTAACATATACATTTCTGTAGTTTGAAAAAAATGGAAGAAATACTAAAAACTTTTATTTGCTTGCTTGGTTCAGTTGTAAAACAATCGGTTATCAACGTAAACTAGCTTTGGTGCATTTAATATTAACTTTCGCATTTTTTTTATCAATACCAAATCCCGTACGACCAGGTATTTTTGGATCTGCGACTAAAGGGTTCTTTTAGTAATAAAAACATTTTTTTTTGTATTTTAATCCTCTTTAATAGAATGATGCTTAAAAATACTGAATTGTTACAGAGAATGGTTTTTGATTTACTCCAATATCTTGAATAGTTAAATAATCAAGGTGCAGATCTGTTCATGGAGAATGGTTTGTTTTACTCTTTTTAGATTACTGAAAGAACCTTTGGTTCATCTGGAATTGCTTTAAATACAGTAATTGGCGTGGCCGTCACAATCTATTAAATTTACAAATACGGACAACTTGTAATATTTCTTTGAAGAAATATGTATAATATCCATTATCCTATTCCATCTGCAGATATTATACGTTCTTAGAATTAAGCCATTAAACAAAGTACACAGTGTTGACAATGATTTTTATAATGTGTTTATTGGAAAACTTTATTACATTTATTTCATTGATCAAATAATACATTATTGGAATTGAAAGTGTTGTTTCTTAAAAATGTTTATGAAAGAACATAAACCTGTTTCATAACTGTTTGCTTCGCATGCATCTCTTTTTTTTCAAAGATACTTTGAAATATGTCTTTGTTTCACTTTTTATTTTAGAAGCTGTAGGACAAAATAAAGATGGAAGATGTGCCACCGACCATCAGACTGAAAGCATAATGAAAGATTGGTTTCGGTTTGCCTGTGACAAGGATTGTGGGAGTTAGAAGCCACAGAAGAATGCATCTGAAGAAAATATTTAATAAGCATATATATAATAAATAATATTGAAAACTTGTGGAGTGGTAAACAGTGGCAAATAAACTATAACAACACAATATTTCAGCTTACTAATATAATTGCATCATAACTAATTATTTATGTTTCTTGTAAATAAAACATAAATTGAAAGTTTTGTAGAACATTTCTTTTTTTCAGTTAACACGTATATAAAGAGTACCTTCCCTTTAATTGTGTAGAAGAAAAAAGCATACTTTAAAAAAATAGTTTATTTTGATCATATCCTAGCTTAATTTTAATGAATTAAAATTGTTTAGAGGTTTATTTATATCAGTGAAATTAATATTGCTATTCGTTTTAAGTCTAATAGGAACCAACTTCTGTTCAGTACTGTAAAAAGTATAATTATCTGTATAAGATATTTCCAGCTAACCTTACTTTTAAATGATAAAATATAGAAATATATTTAATATATTTTATCGATAATGGCGGTTGAGGGTGTTCGCCAAACTGGTGCGACCTGTTTCATCCCCTTCCTGCCCTCTACCACAGACGGCACCGCGAGGCTGTGGGGATCTCCCAGAAGCAGACCAAGACTGAGAACATCGTGAAGATGAAAGGTCTATTGCGGCTTCTGGGGTGAGTGTGAGCGAAACACACACACACACACACACACACACACACACACACACACACACACACACACACACACACACACACACACACACACACACATATATATATATATATATATATTATCAATCAAGTATAGTTGTAATGTTAATGCTATTATTAATTTTTAAAATAAGTGAAAACTTATGACTGTTGTGATAAAAAATATAACTAAATCCCTTTGATATTCTTTTATAACCTCCAAATTAAGACGTATTTTGATTCTACTGGAATTTTAATAAATATTGAAACAATATTTTTAATAAATTTCTTCACTAGATTTAAAACGTAAACTGTATCAGTATATTCTTTTGGGGCGTGCTAATATTACAGTTATGTTACATTACTAAGGATTGTCTGAATTTGATATGATTTAATGACATTGCAACATAGTACAGCTCTCTACCTGTATAGGTTATGCTGAAAATGTGTTATAATGTTGGGGAATTCTCCCACATATTTTTTGAAAATAGACTTTCATATTTCGATCTATAATTTTATACTATTTTAGAGATGCTATTTGTGATTTGTATGATTTAAAAATGTTACATAAAGTTTATTTTTAGTAGTGAAGTCCACAATGGACAAGATTGAAAGGAGAAATTAATCTGTTGAATGAGTAGTAGCCGCGATGTTTGATCAATGTTGTTATTGTCCGGTAAACACAGGAACCATGACCTCTACTAAGCAATAATTATCCTTACATATTTATAATCAAATAAAGTGCCATGGAGTTTTTTCTACAATATACTAGATTAATTTACTTACAATTTTTTTTACAAATGTCAAAAATGCAAATAGGGTGACTTCAATAACGATACAAAGTGGCGATAAGAACGGTAGCATGAACGATGAAACGAATGTTCCTGTAGAAAAATGGAAGAAAACAACTGAAGTAGAGACACAGTTAAAACATGATTTCCTCTCAAGGGTCGGTCGTACTTGCCCCTCTCCCCCCCCCTCCGACACCCTCTTTGTGACACATGATCAGCACTCTGCGTGATCCAAAAGTCGACTGCCTATCATTGGTCAAATCGTGTGGGATCTCAGCCTTCGCCATCAGTGACAAATCGATGTCGCCCCACGCCGTCAGTGAGGTGTCCTCGCGCAGTGACGTCACACCTCCAATACGGCTACGTGTATTGTGACCGAAGCCTGCGGTATAGGTTTGGCTCAAATCATGACTGGACGACAGTCCTAGAGACTGGATCATCTCTCACCATAGTTGGGCCGCTTAGCTCGCAAAATATAAAAATAAAAATGGTGGGGCTTCGAATCCCAGTGAACTTCTACTGCATTGAATTGTCCCAATTACTATACCATCATAACTTCGTGGGGCACTCAGTCAGGCAACAAAAAAATGACACACAAGGAAATAAATCCAGCTTACTCTTTTCTCTAGCTGTTTTTTGCAGTCTCTCCAACTGTCTGTTTCTTCTGGTGTTGAAAAACAAACTACATTCTCCCAAAGAATAAATTCACAACACAGACTGTTTCTTTCCCAAAGCAAAGTCTCCACTGCAAAATCTCCATTATTTTCTTTCAAAGGTAAATTCTCAACTGTCTTACTATCTCTTTGTTAAAAGTTATCTAAGTTTCTTCTTTTCTCACAAATTCTGAACTGCGACTATAAAGCTTTAATTATTCGGTTCTCCAACAAATTCTGAACTGGTTACTGTCTCAATCTGCATTCACCTTTTATCCCTGCTTCAAGTTCGTAATCGTTTCACTTGCTGTTCGAGGGTTATGTGAAAAATCTGCAAGTTGGCAATGTTGCCATGCTACATACTCCTGTCATGCAGAGCACGTGAATCTAAAAAAAAAGTCCTTTTGTTCTTGTTTTCTCGTACACAGTAACTTTTCCTGTTCTCGGTATCTCGTACACAATAACTCTACCTTTGGCGATCGTAACCTGGACGATTGACGTACAGCAATTAAAAAAAACCTGGCGCTTCCCGTGACATATTTATTGAGAATTATTAATTACAATTTTATTAGTCTCACTTTCAATTTATAACACCTTTCGTATTAATGCAAACAATCTAGAGTGAGTTTACTAAAATCACTTGTCACAAACACTACACGTGCATTCATATAACATTAATTAATTGTTGATATTATTTTACTTGTTAGAATTTTTGGTAGCTCCTAATAAATCACATAATACATTACTGTTTACAAATATTTGCATATTGGAGAAATAATTTTACTTGTAAACATTATTGAAATTGATTAAATATCCAGCATGTGCTAATAATATTTACTATTAATTATTTTTTTAATGTATTTTTAAAGAACTATTTTAGCAGTGCAACAAAACTACAACTGTGTATCACAAAAATATTCTTATTTAATTTTCTCAAAATATTTATTGGTATTCAAAAAGATTTATTTATGCATATGCACTAAATTCTAAATTCTATAATTCTATTCTAATTATGCTTTGAATGCAAACATTCTAATATTGATTTGTTAACTGGTTGATTCCTCTTTATTGTTTCAAGTCCGGATGTAGAAGTTGAAGAAAATGTTGATCATAAAAAAATTAAATAAAATGGGAACATTGAAAGATCGTGTAAAACAAAAAGGGCTCTTGGTATCCTGCTGTAAGTATTTTGTCAGTTTAAATCATGAAACTTATAAACTAAGCCGAATAGCTAGAAAAATATACTTGTTTATACACTCATTTATGTTTATTAGTTTATATTGAGCTTGTTTCTTGCCTTTGAATTTATTGTCTGTGAGCGGACTCTCCTTATATTTATTAGAAAGGTATTCTTGCCTACAGCGTATTTATGTTTGTTTCATGCATTAGTGACAATGTAGTGCGTGCTACATTGACTGATTTAGGGTGCTCTGAACGATTGATCTT
Source organism: Sinotaia quadrata (assembly GCA_028829895.1). NCBI lineage: Eukaryota > Metazoa > Mollusca > Gastropoda > Architaenioglossa > Viviparidae > Sinotaia > Sinotaia quadrata. The sequence continues at coordinate 7,517,143 of CM054178.1, forward strand.
GGTTTATCTTTATCTCGGTTTAACGAGATATGTTACGTATGCACTTAGTATTCAAAATGTATGGTACGTCACTCAGTACGAAATTGTGCGTATTTATTTGCTCCTTACGATCTTGCCTTCATCATTAATAGTAGGAATTTCACTAGTGCTGATCTCTGTGTCACGCAAGTAATTTGTTTATTATTTTGGCCTCATCGGTTGTGACCATTATATTAATGGACTGCAGAGGATACATGTTTTGCTGCACTGTTTTCTGGGATATATTCTAGATTGTAAAAGTAACTGAATAGTAAAAGATTAATATAAAAGGTGTTTTTCTTGTCAGTAGCGGGCAATTAAGGAAATGATGTAAAATCATACAGTACAGTTTTCTTTTCTCAATAGCAGCATACTCATTTTTCTGTTACTTTTCAGTTGTCCCACCCATTGGTTTCCAAGACGAAGCGGAGTTAATCCTGCAACAAACTGTAAATGAAATTTAAGCAGTTCCTCAAAACAAGCCCATCTCTGAATATTTATCATCTATAAAATATTGATGTACTTGCTGTATTCTTGTCATTTAACATTCGAATGATTAAAATACATCTAATTACAATCGTTACAGCTGCTTGATCTGTGTGTGTGTGTGTGTGTGTGTGTGTGTGTGTGTGTGTATGTGTGCGCGCGTGTGTGTGTGTGTGTGTGAGAGAGAGAGAGAGAGAGAGAGAGAGAGAGAGAGAGAGAGAGAATAAAAAAATTTACAATAGATATATTTATCATTTTAATATTTTTTAAACATCTTATTCATAGGGTCCTGTATATAGGGGTTTCCCCGTTGATTTGTTTCTGGTTTTGTTAAAAAAAACCCTGCACTTACGTTTATTGATGACAATTAAAAAAACGTGTGCCCTGTAAAACGTCCTGATTTAAGGAGAAAATTCACTGAAACTGCAACCATGAAATTTTCAGTATCATTGAAACAGAGAAATCACATAAGCCAACAAACACTATGGGATTTCACTAATTATGCATGAAAGCCCTTTCCGTGAGTGATGTTTACAGTTAAACACCTAACGACTATACATCAAAAATGTTCCGTGAGTTGGACGACACGTGATGCATAATAGGAAGTGATCTACAAATGTACACTAATGTGTTTTATGTATATTTTCATGTGTTTTGATACACTTAAGTGGAATAATCTATGAAAGTCAACAAATGTATTTTTATGTATATTTACACGTGTAATTAGTACAGCTATGCGGAGTGATCCATGGAAGTAAATCATTGAGTTTTATGTGCATTTACACGTGTTTTGACACGTACCTCTGACCTAATTTTTTTTCATGGTTACTCTCTTTCTCTTCTCACATTTTCCTATTATACTTTTATGATTTATCTAATATGAATTATTTAGCTGGTTTTGAGTTTTATGTGCATTTACACGTGTTTTGACACGTACCTCTGACCTAACTTTTTTTTTTCATGGTTACTCTCTTTCTCTTCTCACATTTTCCTATTATACTTTTATGATTTATCTAATATGAATTATTTAGCTGGTTCTTATATCTCAGATGCATTGTACAAACATGTCAAAACTATTTTTTAGAAGGAAACATATTGAGACATGACAAGACAGGATACTGCACCCCTCTCCCCACATTGAGATGTAACGTAAATCCGTGAGGGTCTCTATCAAATCTCTAGGAGGTGGGGTGTTGAAATGGCCACCAGAGCTAGAGAGGTGAAGGCCTGCATGCTTACTCAAATTACAAAAAAAATTACGAACCTGCGTGCTCACTCGAGTTAGAGAATGAATAGCCGGCATACCGATATGTAAGGCAAACTGAACTGAAACTAGATCAGATCAGTTCCGGTTTGTGTGATTCTATAACCTGACCTTCGAAGTACATGGGCACGACAAAGTTTCTACTATGAACTACTAACATTGAATAAGGTCAGTATAAAATAGGTAAAGAGTTCAAAACTCCATACGCCAAACAGTGAGTATAAAATAGGTAAAGAGTTCAATACTCCATACGCCAAACAGTCAATATAAAATAGGTAAAGAGTTCAATACTACATACGCCAAACAGTCAGTATAAAATAGGTAAAGAGTTCAATACTACATACGCCAAACAGTCAGTATAAAATAGGTAAAGAGTTCAATACTACATACGCCAAACAGTATAAAATAGGTAAAGAGTTCAATACTACATACGCCAAACAGTTAGAAAATATATCCGTCTGTTACAGCCTGGAGATTTGCGAAAACTGAAAATTTGGAGGATGGCAGTGTGAGAATGTGACAATTACTAAAATAATGCTAGCTAAATCGGTAATGCAGAATGGCAGTTTTTGGCAATACGACATTTGAGCAGTGTGACAGCACGACATTTGGGCAGCGTGACAGTATGGCAATTGGGCAGTGTGAATGTGCGACAGTTTGGCAGTGTGACAGTTCGGCAATTTGGCACTATGACAGGAGAACACTCGGGCAGTGTGACAGTGCGACAATTGGGCATCACGACAGTTTGGCAGTGTGATTGCAGCATGTAATTCAGCAGAGTGGGTTTGAGGTTTGTAATAGTGCGGAAGTATCAGTGTTACAATGTGACAGATTAGCCGTATTACAGTCTAAAAGTATGTTACACATAAAATTGCATCCAGATTGACTGTCCCTTTGTTCAAGGCACAGAACAGTCCGGTAAATATACTCACAGGAATGTCCAGCAAAGTTAACAAGAAAATAAATCTGTTAGAATTCTGCCTCCTCTCTTTTAATACTAATCGATGGCGATTGATTTAGCGTTGTCGACTCTGATTATATTATAGTTCGCACATGAACTGTGGATATATAACCTGGTCTGGGAATTAAAAATTGCGTGTCTGCAGACACTGTGCTTTTCATTTTGATCAGTGGTTCAACCACTCAGATGATGCCTTCAGTCAATGACAATTCCACGGCCCAGTGTATTTGGCGTGTCTTCCCAAGAGTGATTTCTTTGACGGTACCCGGCTAAGAAAGGTTCTGGCCACAAAAGCCGTTTGATTTCTAACTCACTCGTCCCATGACAGACATTCTTAGATTACTGCAATGGTCAATCGGCGCAACTCCAGTGTCTAGCAGGGCTAATCTTGAAGACGATTTAGATTTATTCGCACTTATTAAAGCTATGTGAGCGATCAAACCGTATAGGCCGATTACACCTTCCTGAGCAGCACTCCCGTCCCAGCGTTGAGCGCCAGACACAGGACGTAATCTTCTAAGTTGGTGAATACGTCTAAAATACACACACTCTCAGTACGTCCAAAATACACTCACACTCTCAGTACGTCCAAAATACATTCCCACTCTCAGTACGTCTAAAATACACTCACACTCTCAGTACGTCCAAAATACACTCACACTCTCAGTACGTCCAAAATACACTAACACTCTCAGTACGTCAAAAATACACTCACACTCTCAGTACGTCAAAAATACACACACTCTCAGTACGTCTAAAATACACTCACACTCTCAGTACGTCAAAAAACGAGCTGTGAAATGATGGCAGAATTTCTTCATAAGAGAAGTAACGATGCATGTCAACAAATTTTGTTTCAGTAGCACCCATCTGCCCCCTCACCCATCCTCCACTGAATTGCTGACCCATATAAGATGGCTTAACGTAAGCCATAATATAAATATTACCATCATACTCATTGCATAATATCACACAAAGACACACACCCATATACACACAAATTATGAGAAAAAAAATAAAAATTTACAAATGAACTTTAGTGAACTTTCTCGCGTAACATTCATAGTTAAATCCTTGAGTAATACAATAGGCGGTTCACTACTTCCGCATTAAATAATTTTCACAATTTATCAAAAAAGAAATTTAATTTCAATATGGCGTCGATGACTCACACAGTGAGCAATCAATACAGACGATTTATGATTAAGAAAAACATATATTATATACATGCACGGCCTGTAGTATTTATGATTAAGAAACACATTATATATACACGGCCTGTAGAATGCCCACCATTCGTTCAACGTTTTTGCATATGAAACAATTTAATATGGAATAAAATAAAATAATTAAATTCAATAATGAATTAAGAATACTGTGATGTATACCGGACTTATGCTACCAGAAAACATGTTACCAATTTAACGTGAGGGAGTGACGTCAAAATGTTTCATCTATAAATTATGCAAACGCAGCAGGAAGCTTTCTTATTCTAACTCTCGCGATGTAAATCAATAATTGGTCTACACCAAATAAATGTAAATCAATAATTGGTCTACACCAAATAAATGTAAATCAATAATTGGTCTACACCAAATAAATGTAAATCAATAATTGGTCTACACCAAATAAATGTAAATCAATAACTGGTCTACACCAAATAAATGTAAATCAATAATTGGTCTACACCAAATAAATGTAAATCAATAATTGGTCTACACCAAATAAATCATATTTTAGCATTGACATGAGTTGGTGCCAGACTCGATAATTCCACACCAAGATGTTGTCATCCGAATAGGAATGTTGGCGCTAATGGCAATGGATTAGACTCATTAGAGCAGGGGTCTCAAATTAGCGGCCCGCGAGACGATATTTTGTGACCCCCACTTGATATCAAAGTTTAATGATAGTGCGGCCCGCACGTTTTTCTCACATACCTTGGGAGTTTTATAGTTTTTGTCACCTGTGGGCTACCATACCTCAGGATAACAACCAGCGCGTTGTGTTGAAACTCGGGGATTTTCTTCCCCCAAGCCTGTTACATATTGCTACTGTTTAGCAAAGTTCAAAACATCCAGCTCTAGCAAGCTGATTCTATATAGATTATAGACCCTAAAGGCCTACACACATATGAGTGTTATAGAAAAGAGAATTTTCATGTCGAAAAAACAGGTGAATGGTTTAGCAAAAAAGAAAAATAATATTGTCATAGAATCTATTAATTCAGTGTGATCTAATAATTTCATACAACCTAATAATGCAATGCAACCAATCTATGTTATAGAACCTACTAATGCGGTGCGGTGACCTAGTAATGGACCTAATAATGCACATATTTTACTCATGCAAAACATTTTACTCATGAATTTCATTTCAACAAACGAAACCGTGCTCATTGTGACAACATTTTTTTAGCATCACGTGGGCAGAGTGACTAAATCATGCTGCTTTTTGGCTGTTTGTGTGTACATGTCCATCACGTACACAACCCAAGGCATGATCTGCAGACAGCAATATGATATAACACATTGACGCTGGTCAAGACAGAATTACACCACGTGAACTGACTTCACACGAAGCGGCATATAATCGTTGTGAGTGAAGTTGCATTGCAGACAGAATTGGTTAACAAGTTAGACAACTCTGCGATCTGTACACTAAGCACTAAGCAACGCATCTGAACAAGAAGTAAATATTTTACAGAGACTAAGGACCATTGGCTTTGCAGAGACAAAAGTGTATAGGCTTTTATTTTTATTGCACACTTCTGGTTTCTTACTGTGCCTTGCCCTCGTGTGAGTATTGAAACAATTTCCCCCACTCCCTTCCGGTATATTCTTCCGCGAGCACTGAAACAGACTTAAAAAAAACAAAAAACGTTCAATCCCGTTCATCGCTTTCAGAAGAAACCTGCATGATACTAGCAAAACTATTTCCGACAAAATGCACCAAGCAAACCAAGAAATACATTGTACGTATTTGAAATTCATACTTAGTCATTATAGCCAGTCAAACATAGAAATATATCTACACAATATTATATATCCTATATACGATTCGTGTGGCTAACCTTTCAACATTTTAGTTATCATGCATACGAAATTAATTAATACAAAAAAGGATAAAAAAATAAGTTCCATCATTACTGAAAATCTGAAATAATAAATTAATTGTCAACACTATTCTTAAACGCCCCTCCCGCTAAAAATGAACTGCTTCCAAGACATTTTCAATTACCATCAAATTTTAAAGTCACATATTTATTATTAGTTGTAGTAGCAATAGTACTAGTATCATTAGTAGTAGTTGTAATAGTATAGAAGTACTAGTAAGGGTAGTAGCAGCAGTAATAAAACACAATAACTGACATAAAATGATTCCCTTATATTGCTCAGTATGTGTAATGCATATAATCACAGACACTGACGCTCAAGTGATCATGCGGAACAAAAACTAAATACATATATAGGCAAGTAATGTTAGCTCACTCCACAAACAAGGGGTTAATACATATATAGGCAAGTAATGTTAGCTCACTCCACAAACATGGGGTTAATACATAAGTAATGTTAGCTCACTCCACAAACATGGGGTTAATACATAAGTAATGTTAGCTCACTCCACAAACATAGGGTTAATACATATATAGGCAAGTAATGTTAGCTCACTCCACAAACATGGGATTAATGATTAACGAATATAATAACTTCACTGTGACAAAAATAATCGCTCTAATTAGCGTGCACTCAATCGAAACCTGCCTGCGGGGTCAAAATTAAGAAAGACTCACTTCCGCTTTTAGCCCCTGTTCTTTCAAAATAAGTGTTGGTGTTGGACGAAAGAACAGTTTGACAAGGGAACAGTTTTTGTACAACATGTCAGACAGAATGATGGCACCTGAGTTTGTAGTTCCAGTGACTATTTGGATTATTCATTTTTGGTCCGGATGCCTGACGAACAATGGTATGAAATAACTTTATTACGATTTCCGTCCTAATGCGCAAAGTAATTAGTATACGCTATTGTCTTGTGTGTGTGCCTGTGTATTAGTATCTTTATAATATTAACAGTGTTCCCTTATCTTTTCATAGCCTGTGGAACTGACCAGAAGTATGAACATTTATAGCAAACTTCATGATATTAAACAATTTTCTTTTAGGCATGTGTGGTCTTTCCATCACAGTATGAACACATATCTATATAAACTTCCTAATATTAAAATTTCCTCTTTAAGGTGTTTGTGGTCTGTTCCATCACATGAATACACACACACACACACACACACACACACACACACACACACACACACACGCAAGCACGCACGCACGCACACACACACATTTATTTTCAACCAATCTGTATTTGGAGAAGTGTGATGATTGAATCATGATGCAAATTATGCTCTTGTTTTCCTATTATTTTCTTCTATATTAGTAATCAAGAATTGATAATTACTAGTTAAGTCTGCCTCCATGTCGCCATTATGCAATCTGCTGTACCCACATACCCTACAGTAAAGGATTGAGGTCAAGTTCATTGATCACATTGGGTAGTGGATATGTACAGATTGGGGAACGGTGTCAGTGACGGAATGCCCTTACATGGACATTTGCATTCCGTTTGATGACGCGAGAAAACTTGTAGTTTGACCCAGAATCATTCATACATTTTCGCTGATAGACCCACGTATTACTGCACACTGTTCCCTCACCTTATAGAGGTTTTGAAATTTGCGTCGATGAGAAGATGTTAGCACGTTTTCGAGAGTGGTAAATATATTGTCTTCTCAGAAATCATTGTTATATATTATTGATTTGAATGTTGTATAGAATGTTCGTATATTTTTTACTAATGAATGTTGTAACTAATGCATATTTCTTTCAGAGAAGGCTGTGTGGCGTAAAAATCAATAATTCATGACATATGTATAGATGATGAAATGGAGATAAGAATGTGCTGTGTGCTATGTTTTATTCATTGTAAAAATATTTGTAGCAAGGGAGACTATTTAGTAGATTGAATTAATGATTCAATTTGAATTTATTGTAAACCATTGATTGAATATGGACGTAACTGTTGAGAATATGTAACTGTGAATTAGAATATTATTGTCATATTTGTATATGCGTTTACATGAGTGAACTTTGTAAATTATAAGTTAGCAAGTAGCTAACGTTTAATGACATACAATTGTAAGAGTTGTCTATTGCTGTTGCCACAACGAGTTAGCATTTTCTCTGTATTTATCTGTGGCTACAGAGATATATGATTATTGCTGTTACAAAGAGTTAGCATTGTCTTTGTATTTATCTGTGGCTACAGAGGGATATGTTTGTCTTATGCAGCTGGCCATCTTTATTCTTATCATTATTATTTGTTGCTGAATTGATCCTCGTGTACACTCAGAAATGCACACCTTATTCCTGTCACGTGCTGATGGTCATCAACAAGGACGAGAGGTACTGCGACGTAAACGATGATATGAACCTCTATCGACAGCCACAAAATTAAATCATCTAAAACTACCCAATCCATAATTGACCAGAGAGACAATAATCAGATAAATCATTGTTAACATTGGGACAGTAAATAAACAGACTGAGTTGACCTGTGTTTGTGGAAAGCGAATGCTATTGTTTCCTTTTTATTGTTATTACTAAATCTTCTTTGTTCTTGATATCTTAAACCCACATTTTGGTTAATTTGTTACTGTGACTGAGAAGAGTTGGCTGGAGGTTCTGAGTTTGAAATATGTGGATGTTATATAAGTCATAATTAATCAAAGGGAAAGATAACGTTGCCAATTCGAGGCGTGCCAGCTAATTTGTCTGTTGCTTTGTTAGACGAGTAAGGGTCCCAAACAACGAGTCTGACAAATAGATTGAAGGATAGATTAGGCTGCCTGGGCTGTTGTCAGTATTAGAACTAATATAATAAATTTATCGATTAAATAATTTTGAGTCTGATATTGCAACAGGTTCATTAAATATAATCCGACACCTGAGAGGAACAAATAACCCATATATTATACCAACACCACAAATTACAATCTAATTTAATTTAACCCGAAAACGCAACATAATCCATTAGAACAAGAGCAAACACAGAACTGCCTCATGAACAGAACACATAATCTATTGCAACAAGAGCAAAACACAGAAAAGCCTCATGAACAGAACACATAGTCTATTAGAACAAGAGGAAAACACGGAACAGCCTCATGAACAGAACACTTAATCCATTAGAACAAGAGCAAACACAGAACTGCCTCATGAACAGAACACATAACCCATTAGAACAAGAGGAAAACACAGAACAGCCTCATGAACAGAACACATAATCCATTAGAACAAGAGCAAAATACAGAACAGCCTCATGAACAGAACACATAGGTCAGCGGATACATAAACGTCACTGAGCGCTGAAACTAAGTAAGAAGCGTCATGAACAGAACATATCTTGTATCTGGCGCTCTTCCGTGACGTAGAGATCAAACGTTACTCCGCCCTATTTATCGGGAAAGATTTTGGCAAAATGTGCATATCAGACAGTGTACAACACTCGCTGCCTTAAGAACGATCAGTAATATTGTCAGAGGCGATCAGATGACATGATGGCGACATGATGATCTGCTGGCTGAGACGGCGACCTGCCTCATGATAAAACGATAGGATGAACTTGCAGGTTCCTGGTGTTTCTGTCTTGCATAAATTGTTCACGAGCTCGCCACGCCACAACTGGCGCAAAGGACCTCAGGGTCCATCGGATACGCCACCCTGATTTCTGCCAAATATTAATTTTGTCAAGCTGTACATGACTGGCGGCTACTTTCAATCTTTCATTCATTAACTGGCCTAAGACCCAGGACAGCGTCTTCTTAATTTAATACTGCAATATGCTAATTGTGCTTCCACATGAATCTCTTTTACCCACTACATTCTCTCTCACGAATAAGTGAAATGAAGAAAAGTACTTTAATGGATACCCACTACATTTAATGGATACGTCGTAGTATAAGCGTGACCACAGTTCGTTTAAATCTCACCTGTACCTCACAATTGTTAAGGAAGATTGCAATATCTCTGACAAGTAATGAGTTTGAATTAAGTGAAAAGAATGATGAGCTAAATTGTGTATGAGAGTTTCAAAAACTGTCTTCTGTCATAACATTAACTTAACTACAATTATGCGAAACTAATAATAATTAATTTGCTAAACAATCGACTGTGCATGGACATATCTTCCTGTATAAGTCACACCAATACATTAAATTAACTTTACTATTAATAGAAACAAGGACGTATATCTTGAAAATGTAATACCACGTTTCTATTTATGTTTATTCACATCTCTACTAATTGTCACCATTGTCTTCCATTTCAGTGCATCGGGTTGTTTTATTTGTTTGTTGTTGTTCAATCATTTGTATTTCTAGAGCTGTAAGAAGCCCAGTTTGCTCTCTTCTGGTTAAGGGGCCGCTACTCACTAATAATATCATTTGGATGGTGTTTGAACAAGAGTTCATGCATCCTTTTCCTACATCCTCTTGCTGTTGTTTGGCTTTGCTAGTAGGAGACCATTATTTGTATGTTTTCCTCTCTGGTCCATCTCCTCCGAATTTTCGCTTTCCTTTCAGTATCCCATTTTTTGCTAGAACACCAAGAAACCTAGAAACATCAGTGCCTAGCGCAGACCTTGTTAACCCGAGCGAGTTTGATCGGGTAAAGAATCAAATTTTATTTTCTCCATCATGAATGGGATGGGTGTGGGTGTAGTATGGAGGGAGCCACTTTTCCTTCCCTTGATAGTCCAGAGATGGGATTGAAGCCTCTATGTCTGTTATCACAGTTCAGATAGCTACATGTTTTGGGTGAAGTTGTCCTCCTCTGACCACTGGACTATCGAGACACTGACTGTCGGTTGTGATCCAAGGTCTCGGAATCTTACCAAGATTCTGGGAGATCCAAGTTTTTATGGAGGATGTGGACACTTCCGAGGAGCGCTGCTTTGAGTAGTGGAGCGATTCTGTGGTTTCCAGAGAGTTTATTCAGGTAGCCTTCCAATTCAGATGTTATGTTCCCCAAGGCTCCTATCACTATTGGTATCACTACTGCTTTTACATTCCACAGTCTCTGGATTTCTAATCTGAGGTCTTGGTATTTTTCTATTTTTTCTCTTTCTTTTGTTTTTATGTTTCTATCACTTGGAACAGCGACATCAATGATTGATACTGTTCTGTTGGCCTTATTGAGAACTACAATGTCTGGTCGTCTTGCAGGAATCACCCGATCTGTTCTTATCTCGAAGTCCCACAGTATTTTGACTTCTTCTGTTTCGGTGACTGCTTCTGGTTGATGCATCCATGCTCTTTCTGGGGTTTGTATGCCATAGTTCTCACACAGATTTCTATGTATGTGTTTTGCCACTTCATTGTGTCGTTTGGTGTATTCCGTTCCAGCCAGAACCTGACATCCAGATAGTATGGTCTCTTAATTTCTAATCTGAGGTCTTGGTATTTTTCTATTTTTTTCTCTTTCTTTTGTTTTTATTATTATTATTATTCAGCCTCTTTCCACGACTTCTGTTTGACTGTCGGTTGTGATCTTTCATAATCAGACTTGTTTTTCCTTTTACCATCCATGCTGGTAGGGTTCCTGGTTTGTTTAGTATGTCTTGCAGTTGTTCAGCAAGTCTGCCATGTAAGGAGGTAAGATGTTTCAGCCAGAATATTTGTACTTGATCTGGGCCTGGGGCTTTCCAGTTTGCCATCTTTCGTATCTTCTTCTTAATGTCTTTCTCACTGATTGTAACGGTGCATTGTTCAGGTGTCTCTTTATGATCATCTTTCAGTTCCTGATTCCATCTGGCGGAGGTGCTATGCGTATTTGGATTGCTCCAAATGTTTTCCCAGAAGGTATTGGTATCATGAATGTTTGGTATTTGTTGTTCTGTTCTGGAATTTCCTTTGAGTTCTTGGTATAGTCTTCCAGGGTCAGTTCGGAATATTTTGTTCTGTTGGAATTGCTGACTTCTTGCAGTGTATCTCTTCAGACGGTGACTGAGCCCTTGAAGTCTTTGCTTTGCATCTTCTATTGCAGTCTTAGTGCTTCTGCAGTTGAGATGGTATTTGGCGACCAATCTTGCCTTTAGTTTTCCATTATTTTGTTCTGCTGCTGTCATTTGGCTTATTTCTCTTCTAGTACACTCTATTTTCTTTTCTATTCTCTTCTTCCATGGTGGTACTGATGGTTTCTGTGTTTGTACTGTGTCTGGCCTAATATATCTTTCAATTACTTTTGCAGTGGCGTATATTAGACTGTTGGTTTCTGTGATATCTTTTGTGGGGATACGTTTTAGTACTTCATTTGCATTCTCAATTGCTGTCCTTAGATCTTTGTTGTTTTGCAGCCTTCTTGTTGGGGTTCTGCCTTCACGTGATTTATTTTTTTATTTTTTTGTCCATGAAGCTTTTTATGTCTTCAAACAAGCGTTGCTGTTCTTCATTGAAGTCGCATGGAATTATTATTATTATTATTATTATTATTATTATTATTATTATTATTATTATTCAGTCTCTTTCCACGACTTCTGTTTGATTGTCGGTTGTGATCCAAGGTCTCGGAATCTTACCAAGATTCTGGGAGATCCAAGGTTTTACGGAGGATGTGGGCACTTCCGAGGAGCGCTGCTTTGAGTAATGGAGCGATTCTGTGGTTTCCAGGGAGTTTATTCAGGTAGCCTTCCAATTCTGATGTTATGTTCCCCAAGGCTCCTATCATTATTGGTATCACTTCTGCTTTTACATTCCACAGTCTCTGAATTTCTAATCTGAGGTCTTGGTATTTTTCTATTTTTTCTCTTTCTTTTGTTTTTATGTTTCTATCACTTGGAACAGCGACATCAATAATTGTTACTGTTCTGTTGGACTTATTGAGAACTACAATGTCTGGTCGTCTTGCAGGAATCACCCGGTCTGTTCTTATCTCGAAGTCCCATAGTATTTTGACTTCTTCTGTTTCGGTGACTGCTTCTGGTTGATGCATCCATGCTCTTTCTGGGGTTTTTATGCCATAGTTCTCACACAGATTTCTATGTATGTGTTTTGCCACTTCATTGTGTCGTTTGGTGTATTCTGTTCCAGCCAGAACCTGACATCCAGATAGTATGTGTTCTGTTGTCTCATCCATGGATTTGCAAAGTCTACATTTGGAATCATTTGAAATTTTCATGATTTTCGTTTTGTGTGCTTTGGTGTTGAGTGCTTGATCTTGTGCAGCTGTTATGAGTGCTTCTGTTTCTGCTTTCAATCCTGCCTCTTTCAACCATTTGTACGTTGATTGCTTTGTTGATATTTCGTCTGCTTGTCGTACATATTATTATTATTATTATTATTATTATTATTATTATTATTATTATTATTATTATTATTATTATTATTATTATTATTCAGTCTCTTTCCACGACTTCTGTTTGACTGTCGGCTGAGATCCTTGGTCTCGGAATCTTACCAAGATTCTGGGAGATCCAAAGTTTTACGGAGGATGTGGGCACTTCCGAGGAGCGCTGCTTTGAGTAGTGGAGCGATTCTGTGGTTTCCAGAGAGTTTATTCAGGTAGCCTTCCAATTCTGATGTTATGTTCCCCAAGGCTCCTATCACTATTGGTATCATTTCTGCTTTTACATTCCACAGTCTCTGGATTTCTAATCTGAGGTCTTGGTATTTTTCTATTTTTTCTCTTTCTTTTGTTTTTATGTTTCTATCACTTGGAACAGTGACATCAATAATTGTTACTGTTCTGTTGGTCTTATTGAGAACTACAATGTCTGGTCGTCTTGCAGGAATCACCCGGTCTGTTCTTATCTCGAAGTCCCACAGTATTTTGACTTCTTCTGTTTCGATGACTGCTTCTGGTTGATGCATCCATGTTCTTTCTGGGGTTTTTATGCCATAGTTCTCACACAGATTTCTATATATGTGTTTTGCCACTTCATTGTGTCGTTTGGTGTATTCTGTTCCAGCCAGAACCTGACATCCAGATAGTATGTGTTCTGTTGTCTCATCCATGGATTTGCAAAGTCTACATTTGGAATCATTTGAAATTTTCATGATTTTTGTTTTGTGTGCTTTGGTGTTGAGTGCTTGATCTTGTGCAGCTGTTATGAGTGCTTCTGTTTCTGCTTTCAATCCTGCCTCTTTCAACCATTTGTACGTTGATTGCTTTGTTGATATTTCGTCTGCTTGTCGTACATATTGGCCATGTAGAGGTTTCTGTCTCCAGGTATGTGCTAGTTCTTGCTTCGTTGTTTTCTTCCATGTTTCTTTGTCTGTTTCTGGTGGTTGGAATAGTCCACTCCTTTTTACTAATTCTATCAGTGGATCATCTTTATTGTTATTCCAGATGTAGTCCACAAGGCCAATGACTTCTCCTTCAATGACATGTTTAATTTTCTTGAGACCTCGGCCTCCCATTTTTCGAGATACATAGAGTCTGTCTACGTCTGCTTTTGGGTGTAAGGCTTTATGTATTGTGAGTAGTTTTCTTGTTTTCCTGTCCAGTTCATTTATTTCATTTGCTGTCCAATCTATGATACCTCCAGTGTAGCTTACTACAGGTATTGCGTATGCATTAAGGGCTTGTATTTTGTTCGCCCCATTTAGCTTGGATTTCAGGACTTGTCTAACACGTTTTTCATATTCTCTCTTAACTTTGGACTTCACTTCTCTCTGCATATTTTCTTGATGTTGTAGTATCCCAAGATACTTATATCCATTTTCTATTGAAACATCATTGATTTTTCCGATGTCGAATTGCAGGCCCTCTGTTGTTTTGACGTTGCCTTTCTGGATGACAATTCGTCCACATTTCTCAAGGCCGAATTTCATGTTGATGTCTTCACTGCAGATCTTGACAGTATTGATCAGTGATGTGATGTCACTTTCATTTTTACCGTACAGCTTGAGATCATCCATGTACAGTAGATGGCTGATAACCTGTCCTGCTTTCATTTTGTATCCTAACCCTGTTTTCTGGATCACGTGACTGAGAGGGTTCAGGGCAATGCAGAACAGCAGTGGCGATAGTGAATCACCTTGAAAGATTCCACAATTTATTGCTATGTCTGCAATATTTGTGTTGTTGCATGTGAGTGTGGTTTTCCAGTTTTTCATTGACTCCTGAATTAGGTTCTGTATTGATGGCGCTACTTTGTACAATTTTAATGTTTCAATTATCCATGAATGTGGGACTGAGTCATAGGCCTTTTGATAGTCAATCCATGCCATTGCAAGATTTGTTCTTCGTTTCTTGCTGTCAGTCACTATTGCCTTATCAATTGCCAATTGGTCCTTCGTTCCTCTGCTGCCTGGTCTAGCACCCTTTTGTTCATAGTTTAGAATTTTGTTTGTTTCAAGATGAGTCATGATTTTGTTAGCTATAATTCCTGATAGTAACTTCCAGGTGGTTGATAGGCATGTGATTGGTCGATAGTTGTTTGGTGTTGCGCCTTTCTGTGGATCTTTCATAATCAGACTTGTTTTTCCCTTTACCATCCATGCTGGTAAGGTTCCTGGTTTGATTAGTATGTCTTGCAGTTGTTCACCAAGTCTGCCATGTAAGGAGGTAAACTTTTTCAGCCAGAATATTTGTATTTGATCTGGTCCTGGGGCTTTCCAGTTTGCCATATTTCGAACCTTCTTCTTAATGTCTTTCTCACTGATTGTTACGGTGCATTGTTCAGGTGTTTCTTTATGATCAACTTTCAGTTCTTGAATCCATTTGGCGGAAGTGTTATGCGTATTTGGATTGCTCCAAATGTTTTCCCAGAAGGTCTTAGTATCATGAATGTTATTATTATTATTATTATTATTATTATTATTATTATTATTATTATTATTATTATTATTATTATTATTATTATTATTATTATTATTAAGGAAAGTCAAAGAAGTAGCCTTGTGTAGGTGGCATCACTGATTAAGTTAGCTGCGTATGCAAACATTCCCTTTGTCCACAGTTATTTATATTTTCAGTTATAATTTGAGTATAAGCAATGGTCAGCATGTAATGTAAGGTTTGCGAGGTACACATGAAATCATTCTGTTATGAAGGTAAGAATGGAAATGTGGGGTGGAAAAAATAAAACATGAAAGAATCTTTATAGGATTAAAACATTTTTGTTCATTTGTTGTATCATTAAAGCATGATAGAGTCAAAGTGGGTTTAAATGTTTGGCTACATTTCTTCTACATGTCCACTGATGGTGTTAGAATGTACAGAAGGACCAAATTGTCAGAACTCCAGCGTGAACAACAATACGAATTGTACAGTTGAATATCAGATGACTACAAAAATTGCGGAATCATCGTCTACCACAGGTAAGTTTACAACGTTTTACTTTCATTCAGTTGAATAAATAAGTATATAAAGATTTACATGAAGTAAGAAACCTCACTGGATTAAAGATTTACATGAAGTAAGAAACCACATTGTATTAAAGATTTACATGAAGTAAGGAACCTTGGTCTATTATTTCAATAAATCAAACCAACCAATTATTGTTGTTGTTCTTTGCAGCATGAATGGTCATATTTTTACTTTGCTTTAAGTAATTCAACATAGGATCGCCTTTTCTCCAGCAGTTAAAAAAATGTGTTCGTTGATTTATCCGATGCTGAAACATCCTAATTAAGTCACATTATTATTCAGCCTCTTTCCACGACTTCTGTTTGACTGTCGGTTGTGATCCAAGGTCTCGGAATCTTACCAAGATTCTGGGAGATCCAAGGTTTTACAGAGGATGTGGGCACTTCCGAGGAGCGCTGCTTTGAGTAGTGGAGCGAGTCTGTGGTTTCCAGGGAGCCTTATTCAGGTAGCCTTCCAATTCAGATGTTATGTTCCCCAAGGAGTGCAGGATTAAATGTTACATATTCTGACAAAGGTATAAGCAAATGGCACCACGATACACTAGATAGATAGATAGATAGATAGATAGATAGATAGACAGGCAGACAGACAGATATATAGATAGGTAGATAGATAGATAGATAGACAGGCAGACAGACAGATCTATCTATCTACCTATAGATAGGTAGATAGATAGATAGATAGATTGATAGATATAATACAGAGAGACAGATAGATGGGTAAATATGTAAGTGGATATTGTCATGGATTTTATATAGTGTGTCTTCTTACTTAACATTCAGGAGTATAAGTACGTTATCAATATCTTAGTCACATATCTAATAAGAAATCATAATCACTTTGCCATTAATTTTATATACAGGGTCAAGCTGTTAAATGATGACATTTAATACAATTGTCATACTGAATTTCTAATATATCAGTATTCTTTGAAAGCAGTCTCTGACACGTGCACCACTTAGTTAATGAAGATAATCATTATTTTTAATTAATCTTTTCAAGTGATTAGAATAGTAATTTTATTATCAATGATCCTCCAACAGACACTACTCGTCTCTCACTTGGCGGATATTTGGGAGTTGTAAACGTTTTCACAATTCCACAATATAAAACTACGTTTACAGTCACATAAGTTTTCTGAAGGTGTAAATTTCTTACTAAAGGAGAAGACAAATCTGACTTTAATCTGTATTTAGCGAGTCCCCATCCAGCTGACGTGTTTGTATGCGAGATTGTATGTGGAGTAGAGAATGTCAAAATTGCAGGAAAGTACAATTTAAACACCGCACCCACCCGTTTGAAATAATAGTAGACAATTTACTTTTTTAAAATGAATATTATTGAACTTTATTGTCCTACAGGTTCTCTTCATGTGGTGGATAAACAAAATAAAATAATGGCTCAGTTCTCAAACCATTCAGTCATAAAACACACCCTGGGAATAAAGTTGTAGTTTTCTAAATGAAGGATGATGAAAGTAATAAGGACCAAAAATTAGAAGTAGAAGCAACAAATTAAGAACATGCAAAGTTGTGGCAATACCCATTATAAAAGCAGCTACAGTACAAGTCCCAAGACACTAACAGGAACATAACGTTACTAAAAATGTCAATAAACGAGAGTCCTGGAGCTATTTAGCTCCTTCACAACTGAATACAAATAGATAAATCTTAAGTTCATATCTTATGTGTTACTTAGCCCTATCTATTATTAATTAACTTTATGTGCACTGATGTTTCTAATAAATGATTTAACCTTCGATTACTCACAGAATTTTTTGTACCTTTCGGTGTGTCCGAAGGTAATGATGACACAATCGGCCATGAAGGAAAAACGGAAAAAATTACAATTGAAGGCGGGTCGCAGTTCGAATGTAGTCACTGCTCTCTCTCTTTCTCTCTCTCTTGTGGGGTTGCTCATGCTTGGGCCTTCCCCCTTCTACACACATCTGGTTCGAATGATTAGCACTGTGCTTGATCCTAAACAACTTGTTAGATTGACTGTCAGTAGGTTGGGTCCAGACTTCCCTGTATGTAGGTTGTCGAGCGAGTTGATTGGTTATCGGACTATCACTGAATCAGCGACATGTTTATGTCTTGCTCTGCCGTCAGCGGAGTGTAGTTATGGTGTGGTATTACCCTCCATCGAAATCCGCATGGATATAACCGTTATTCTCTGGAATAGTCTGGTTCAAGGCCTAATTTGCCAATATAATGGGACAGTCTTTTTTCCAGATCACTTCGTTAAGATACCCAGCTGCTTTGACATCACTATTATATAAGTACTTAACATGGCGACATTAACAACTAGTAAATTCTTAAACCCTTAGCTTTAGAGTATATACATAATTAATAAAACAGTGTTACTAATAAAGTTACAAATTAGCTTTCAAATTATCATTAAAGATGAAGGGCTGTATAAAATGTATGTTAGTTATATTCTCGAAATAGGCATTTATAAAGAATTCAGTCATACCAGGCATGACACTAATGTATAATTATCCGTGGTCGTCTCCCTTAGAGCAATTATCAGAATAGAACAAAAAGAAAACTGTGCGGGACAAAATTTAATTAAAAATTAGTTTTTGAGAGGCTGAAGCTAGAATTTAGAATTAGAATTTTGTGACAATAAGCTTAGACTCTACAAGCATAACTTGCAGTCTTATTACATTATGGACGATAATTCTGCAGCACTTGGAAAGAAAATGTATTCAAATAAAGGATGTTTTCCCCAGAACAGGATTGCTGAATGATAATGGGTGATTGACAGCTATGTGTCAGATGACGTAGAGTGGTAGCCAAAAATAACATCACAGGTCTGAAATGTAGCAGCTAGCTTTCACCCAATCTGGGTTATGCCGGAACCAAACTCTGTTTACACTTGTAGAATGTTTTCCAGCTAAAACGAAATTTGTAAAACATTTACAGTCGCACAGTAAGGGATATGTGCTTTTAAAGGTGTACTCAGTGGGCACATTTTGCAATCAACAGAGGCCGTAATGACGTCATCTGACTTACCATGCTTACACATTTTGCAATCAACAGAGGCCGTAATGACGTCGTCTGACTTACCATGCTTACACATTGTCAGAACACAATAGGTGATGTAATGGAATATCCAGCACAGGTTGCACACATATATTATAATTTAGCTCAGACAACTGCGTACAATACCTGGACATAGATATTTTCAGAGTAAATTAAAAAATACTCTACTAATCAGTAAAGCAAACAGTTAATTAAATCGCTTCCAGCTAACAAGCATTAAAGTCACTCTATTTTATACCTCTACTGTAGACACAAATGCTTAAAGAATTTTTCTCCTGAGAGTAAATAAATTCATGAGAGGAAAATGTCAGAAAAATATCTTAATATCTAAACATGTAACAGTGGATGAAATAATAACATACTTCAACAAAATATCGCACTCCAAAGTAATGTGCAGAAATTAAAATGATAAATAATTTTTATGAAATTTCAGCAAAAGAAACGCTCTCTTACACTTTGAAAGTACAACTATAAAGAGGTGAGTGGGGTGGTGGCGGTGGTCTGCACTTGCTCAGGTCCTCCTTTTATAAGCTTTTGGCAAACCGTACTGGAATCTAGTGATGCAGTTTTCTAAATAATCATACATACTAAAAGGCACCCTGGAGGCAATGGATCTGGCATACCTATCTCAACCATTGCTCACTACAGAGTGTTACACTATGATAAGTAATAAAAGTAATACTTAACGCTAATTTCATATGAGAGCACAATCTATCAATTATCGCACTCTGATACTAGTATACATAAAATTAAGTAATTAATTCCCATAATCCTCTGCCACACACAGACTGTCACAAGAACAAAGAAATTTGATCTGCCGTTTTTCGTAGCATATTATATAGGTGTGTTTGGGGTGGAGGTGTAAAGTATGTGTGTATACGTGTATATTTATATATCAATATATAATTGATTTATTTTCAATGTTACACAGGGGATAATTTGGATCCTGAACGGGTCGGAGCAATGATAGGATATGTACTTGGCCTTGTGGTGCTCACAGCCATTGTCTCTATACTAATGCTCAAAAGGTATTAGTTTGGTTAAGGTCACACTTAATATAACGAAATGTTCTAAATGTTTAGTTATTTAAGCATTGATGACAATTTGAATACACATTATTTCAATGCCGACACTCATAGATTACTACTGATATGCAATTGAAAAGGAAGAAACAATACTTAAAGTAAAAGTATTTGTTGTCCTGAAATATTTAATCAGAAGAATTCGTTTCCTGAAGAATTACATAATTTATTTAATATATAAGGATGATTTGAGCTAAAATACGGACAATGCAAAACTAAGCGATGACCTTATAGATTCAAACAGTTGCTTTTAGTATAAAGGTAAGCTGTTACCTCATAGACCAAAACTCCCACCCACAGTCTTTAATGTAAACAAAAGTCTGTGATCTATCAGAGGGAAGAAGCTTTTAATGTAAAGTAAGCTGTGACCTCAAAGACCAAAAACTCCACCCCACAGCCTTTAATGTAAACGAAATATGTGATCTAGAAGGGAGAAGAAGCTTTTAATGTAAAGTAAGCTGTGACCTCAACGACCACAACACAATCTTTAATGTAAATGTAATATGCTTTTCCTAATATAGCATC
The DNA here is from genome assembly GCA_028829895.1 of Sinotaia quadrata. NCBI lineage: Eukaryota > Metazoa > Mollusca > Gastropoda > Architaenioglossa > Viviparidae > Sinotaia > Sinotaia quadrata. The sequence goes on from CM054178.1 coordinate 7,537,953, forward strand.
ACAGTCTTCAGTTTCAAAACTAATCTCTGACCTATGAGACCGAAACATATGTCTTAAGGTGTACAATAATCTATCCACAAAGACCGAAACATATGTCTTAAGGTGTACAATAATCTTTCCACAAAGACCGAAACATATATTTGATTCTGTGTCTGTCCCCGAAGACCGGTAAACAGACTGTAGTTGAAAAAGTAATGTTTTCCTGAAGACCAAAAGATAGGGTGTAGTTGTACATGTAATCTTTGTCCCTAAAGACTACTCTACATTACACTGCACTACGCTAAACTACACTACAGTAGACTAGACTACACTACACTAGAATAGACTACACTACTCTAGACTAGATTACACTACACTAGACTACACTACGCCACACTACACTAGACTAGATTACTCTACATTACACTACACTAGACTACACTACGCCACACTACACTAGACTAGACTACGCTACACTACATTACACTAGACTAGACTACCTACTCTAGACTAGACTACACCACACTACACTACACTACATGAACATATGCTCATACTTACCCAAGGAATTATAAATATATAAATATACAAATCCTTAATCATGTCTACTTGGTTTTGATTTTCTTTGATTTTCTTTTCTCTGGATACTAATTTTAGTTATACGTAATTACTAATTTTAGTTATACGTAATTACTAATTTTAGTTATACGTAATTACTAATTTTAGTTATTCGTAATTACTAATTTTAGTTATACGTAATTACTAATTTTAGTTATACATAATTACTAATTTTAGTTATACGTAATTACTAATTTTAGTTATACGTAATTACTAATTTTAGTTATACATAATTACTAATTTTAGTTATACGTAATTACTAATTTTAGTTATACATAATTACTAATTTTAGTTATACGTAATTACTAATTTTAGTTATACATAATTACTAATTTTCCTGCTGTAAGTGTCCACTAGTAAAGTTTAACAAGTTTATCTTACTCAGCACGCGAGGTGGTTCTACACGGAAATTAGATATAACTCCCATCCAAGAGTCGTTAATAACAGACCAAACTAGCGTGATCATCAACAACGGATTTATCGAAACCGACGGTCTACCCACGAGTACGTATAGTGAAATACAATATCTTTACACCACACACGCACGCACACATGGACACACACACAGCACGTTTAGCAATATAAACGCTGCAAAGCATTTGCTGACATGTGTATTAAAAAGTACGTGTATAAACGATTTAGGTTAAAGACTGAAATTTAAAAAACGTTAATTGTCAACAGATGCTGTCATGCGACAAATACAAGGTCCTCCAGAACAGACTCTCACGTCATCATGCGAACAAAATGTATATGGTAACATTTCAGGCTGTCAGGGGAGACAATTGCTTTGTTCGAATTCTCACGCTCAGAAAGAGATGTCAAAAGACCCTTCGATCATGAGTACAATTGCAGTCGCCAGTGACTGCCACACTCTATTAGCAAAGAACTTTAATTCCAACGATTCTACGTATGTGAATGCTCGATCGTTAAAGAGGACATCGGATCAAGCGACAGACATGAATGCACTATCGTCAACGACGACCTTAGACTCAGTGGAAAGCATGCTGGTTAATAAGTTAAAGACAGGAAATTTGCACGAAGAGTTTAAGGTTGTCAAGTATATCTCTTGCGCATGCGCACCTTTCGTTTTGCATAATTTTCAACTTTATCTTCTAAATGACTCAAAGATCGGTTTATGACATTATATTAATTGCAGACTACATCTCGACCACACTGACTTGTGGTTAGTGCAGACTATATCTCGACAAAACTGACTTGTAGTTAGTGCAGACTATATCTCGACAAAATTGACCTGTAGTTAATGCAATTAAATTGCGCTTTTGGTGTGTTTTCGCGCGTGCGTTTATGTAACAATGCATAAAATGAGCGTGCATGCTTAAAAATCACTGTCATTGATGTCATTATGCAATTGTAATTTTAGTTATTTAAAATATGACCTCGATATGCCTTATGGTTGATTTTGTTTATTTCGTGACGTGTTACCTCACTGTTCTGTACTGCACTTTATACATTTTTGCCCTTTTCTTTTCCTGTTTCGTAATGTTTCGTTTGTAATTTCCCCTTAAACGAGCTTTTTTTTTCCTTTTATCACTTCGTTTTGTTTCGTTTGTAATTTCCCATTAAACGAGCTTTTCCTTTTCTTCCCTCACATCGGTAAGTTTTGTTTACAGTACACTGTCAGTAGAGAACGTTTGCTTAACCTATATTTCATGCTTTCGTTCCTAGGCTTTCCGTATGGGACTCGTGAAAGGATATAAAGTTGGCCAGCATGAAGTAAACATCAACAAAAATCGGTTTTATACTATTGTACCTTGTAAGTTGAGTGGTTAATACAAATGAAGGATAAGCAATATCAGTTCAAAGTGTTTGATAGCCTCACTACAACGAATCTAATATTTTCAGTTTGAAAGTATGATACAAACGACCAGAAAGGTCACTGTAGAATGGTATTGTATGCTCCTACAAGTATGTTCCCACAATGTTCCAGAAGCTCTTCTTCTAGATGGTGAGATATGAGCCAGGGTTTTTTTTAAAATAATTAATGGATTAGTGAAAACGAAGATGTAATTGCATTATATCGATTTTGCACAATTTATATGGCTGTTTATTTCATTGCTAGACGATGAATTAATGTTAGTCTGACTCTCTACCCCTTTTCCATCTAACATCTATTTCACCTTTTCTTTGTGTGTGTAGATGATAAAAATCGAGTCGTTCTGCAAGGGCCTTATGGCCCAGACAGCAACAGCTACATCAACGCTAGTTATATCAGGGTGTGTACTCATTTGTAACAGTTTGCGTGAAAAATATGTAGTCACATGTAGGCCTATAAAACAGTGAGGGTTGCTCTTAAATAGGGGAAGGGGTGTAAAATGTTAACCTTAATTTAATTCCTTATCATTTTGTCTCCTAGGATTAAAAAAAATCATAAAAATAACAAAAGAAATATTAGAACATTATCATGAGTAAGGTAAAGAAAATCAAGTCCTTTGTTTTTAAAATATAGTGTCAAGATTATGTTATTTCATATTTCCATGATGTGTGGATTTTTTCGTTGACTGTGAAAGAATGAACACAATTTCAGAGAAGACTTGATTATTTGAGCTGAATTGTGATCATTATGATAATGTGTATGTCGAAAGTTGACAGAAAAAACTAGGGAAGTGAATTAATTAAAATGACACATTTATAGTGTCGTAATGGCATTTAGGCTAGAAGAATACAACTATTCAGTGCATAATGACGATTACATTTTGAAATCACAAACTGACGGAATCAGTTTAATTGTCCTGATTGAGTACTGCTCTGTGAGTGCATTAAGTATAAACCTCGACCACCCGATGTCAGAAATGAACGGGACAAGCAGTTAAGGATGACTAAACATAGAGTTACAGCATAGTCTGTTTAAGAAGAATGAATGTGTGACGACTACCCCTCCTAGTTAATGCTTATGATTAATGTTATTATTTAATCATCCATAACTAATTACAAGTGATGAGAATCTTATGTTATTACTAATTCTCCAGAAGACACCACTCGTCTCTCTCACTTGGTGGTTATGCGGGCGCTGTAAAGGTTTTCTCCCACAAAATTAAAGACAAGCATTAACCGTCACACAATATTAAAGACTAGCATTTACCGTCACACAATATTATAGACAAACATTTACCATCACACAATATTAAAGACAAACATTTACCGACACACAATATTACAGACAAACATTTACCATCACACAATATTAAAGACAAACATTTACCATTACACAATATTAAAGACAAACATTTACCTTCACACAATATTTCCTTAGGTGGAAAACGCTTACCAAAGAAGACAAATCCTACTTTTAATCTGTATTTAGCAAGCCACCACCCACTATCAGTATGTGTAAGAAGGTCAATAAATGCAACAATAAATTTATTAAATAAACAATTAAATATACAACATATAAATATAATCAAAAGAGGATGACATGTACATTGCTTCACAACAATGTTCACTTAATTAATCCTAGACAATTGTTCAGTTTATGGAGCATAGACTGTTTTAAGTGCATTTGTATATGTAACACATATCCTATAGTTGTAACACCACCAGTACAAGTGGTTAACAATAGTCAGAATAGAGTGACGCAACATTAAAAAAGAATGTGTGGATTTGTATAATCTACAGTGATTCGGGATGGCGGCCGATCCTCATGCTAAAATTTTAATCAAACATGACATTATAAAAATAATATTAAATGTGGATAACTAGAAAGAAGTGAACAGTTCAGAAGATTTAAGTTTATTGAACGAAAGCTTGCATTAATGTACTGTGAAAGCTAGAACAAATAGCTAGAATTACATGTACTGTGAAGGCTAGAACAAATAGCTAGAATTACACGTACTGTGAAGGCCAATCCGAATATTTATGACTCAATGAAAACAAGAGTAATAATATTCTAAATTATAATTTGGGACTGCCGAAAGCAAAGTACGCCATTTTTCTTAAAATTTTATTGTAGTTGTAAAGCCACATTCATCATCATTTTTAAAAAAATGAAATATCTATTTGTTGGTGTGTAATATTATTAATGGAAATTGTACTTATAGAATATTTGTCTTTTATGCGAGGGATTAATAAACACATGGGGTGGGGGCGGCCTTGCACACAACACATGTTGTTTCATCTTAGTTAAGCAATACACATTTTTGTAACTAGGTGTGTGATATATTTATGAGTTAAGTAACTTATAAACTGGGGTTAGGATTCGTTTACCTTTCCTCAGTCTGCATCTCCCTAATACCGCCACTTCACACACACACACACACACACACACACACACACACACACACACACACACACACACACACACACACACACACACACACACATACACACAAATACACACACACACACATACACTCACATACACACACATACACACACACGCAAACACACAAACACACGCGCGCGCGCCTGAAGTCTTGAAATAAGTTAATTTACTTCAACATTATCAGCATAGAAGTCTAGTCTTTTTCTTTATGCACATAAAAAATTACTTGGTCTCATTTTAAAGTAAAACTATTGTCATTTGAAGGTGTTACCGTATTGTTTTATGTCATCAATACAGGGATATCAACAGAAAAAGGCATATATAGCAACACAAGGTGAGTGTGTCTGTAGCTCAATTTTCTTTAACTTTGTATTTTAATGTGGTTTGTTTTTCCTCCTACAATATATTATATGTAATTAAGTATAATATTTGTCAGTTATTATTTTAGTTCATTTATACAATACCCTCTTGCAAAATAATTCTTATAAAGGATGATTATTTTATTTGGGGAAACAGATATGTAAATGTTAACATAAATGTATTGTAAATGAAAGGTCAAAGGCCGTCAGTTATAGACTTGACTGGTTGGTTAGTTCAGTGTCTGATTTATGTCACAGTTTAAAAGAATCGCTGTTTCATTTTCGACTTCAGAAATCATAAACGGTAGCATGATAACATGATAACATGATAACATGATAACATGATAGCATGATAACAGCTGTATTTCACCGTACATCACTATCCAATCGTCTCCTCCTCCCCCCCCCCAACATCGGAGAATTAATTTGGCCAATTATAAAAATACTCTTGATGATCAAATCAAATTTTCAATGCGAAAATTAGTGACTGTTTTTAACAGTACGGTTTTTTCCAAAGGTCCTAAGGAGAACACAGTGGACGACTTCTGGAAAATGGTGTGGCAAGAGAGCGTGACCCATATAGTCATGCTGACAAACATTATAGAAAATGGAAAGGTATTGTCTAGCATAAGGTATAGTAGCACACTACAATGCATTTCTGACTAGCGGAAAAAAACAACAACATGACTTTACCCGAATGTAGAAAGGAAATAGTATTATAAGAAGACGAGTTTACAAAGACACTAACCCCAGTATCGAAAATGAGAATGAGATTAATTGAGAAATATTTCAATTATTTTAATTATTCATGACTTATGAATTCGAAAATATATGCATACATGCACAAAGAGACGAGTGTCTATATGTATTTGACATTTTACGGGAATAAATATGGAGGTACTTTACCAGAGCATGTGTATGTAAACAAAGAGACGAGTGTCTATATGTATTTGATATTTTAACGGGAATAAATATGGCAGATACTTTAGCAGAGTATGTGTATATAAACAGATTAAAAGTGAGGTGTACTGGCCATTCATTGGTACACCGAAAATTTACGGTGACATCAATGTGACACTGGGGCAGACGCAGACCCGGGCAGACTATGTGATCAGGAATTTAGAAGTCAAATTTACGAAAGTAAGTACCCTGTTAGTGGCACTCATTGGAAAAAGAAAAATACATAATGTTGAGATAAATTACTATTTGATTTTTAGAATTGTTATAATTTTTAATTTTCTAATAGACAGTTTCCGAAAGGCTAATCGTCTTAAAAATTTAGAGGTGCTATAAATTGCATTTTCTATAGATTTATTACTGTATGCTCGATAATATAATTCTTAGGTTAACAAATGACATTGTTTCTACCATCCTTGGAAGAAAAACTGCCAATAAGGTCTATTTCTATCAGAAAATTAATCATTGAAAATGGCGATTTGCTATTCTGTTATAATTTATTAAACTGGTGATTACATATGACTAGATCCATGCTTACAAATCACCAGTTGTGATGCTCGAGAGTCACTCTTGCATAATATAAAGAAGATTAATGTAGAGGTGTAGATAACCATTTATTTTTCACGCATTTTCATGAGCTAAGTCTGATGGAAGAGATAATTTCCAACTCGGAAGCTTAAATATGTAGTTGTGAGTGTGATAGACTGATGGACGGTGGCTGGAGGGGTGATATGGGTGACACCTGACTAAAGAGATGGTTTTCCAGCTGGAAGCTTAAATAGGTAGTTGCAAACGTGACTGAATGACGAATGCATTGGCTGGAGGGGTGAGATGAGAGATTCTAGTTAGCAGATACCCAAAGTCTGTATAAATAGCCAGTCAAACCGTTTTGCAGTACTTGTGATCGATGTTTGAAGTCTGGTTCTAAAGGCAAACCATGAGCCATGGTGAGTTGTCTGATTACAATACATGAGAATGAATTTAGAATAATTTGTATATTAGAATTATTGTTTCATGTATTGGACTTAGAACAATTTTGTTCCTTGATCTGGATATATTGTACATTTTGGATTGATTCATTTGATATATATCAGCAGACATGTAAGTTGTGTGTGTGTGTGTGTGTGTGTGTGTGTGTGTGTGTGTGTGTGTGTGTGTGTGTGTGTGTGTGTGTGTGCGTGTGAGAGAGAGAGAGAGAGAGAGAGAGAGAGAGAGAGAAAGAAGAGAGAGAGCATAGGAAATGATATAGTCTAAATTAAAGCATCACACTTGACTATGGTGCCTTTTCTTCTTCCTGTTGCCTCATCAATGTTGTTACTCGTGAGAGATATCCCTTAACCATCATATGGGTCATCTTGTTAATATTTACCAGGAAATCCCTATGTTAGTGAGAATAGTGATGCATATGCATTGTCACTTCTAATACCTGAAAGTTCAAGAGTACTCAAGCATGACTGTATATATGAGTTGAAAACGAACCCTAGTGCCCTATCAATTTATGAACTGTCCATGCCATGTAACACACGTGTGTTTTTCCATGATGCGAAATATGGTGGTTCAACAGAACAGGTCATGTGTTTGGTAATGTATCTCCTATCTTTCTCTTTTCCAGCTCTTTGAAAAGAACTCTAAACCTTAAATAGAGATTGTTTCCTCAAAGTAGTCATTGTTGACAATGACTGTATATGAGATAAATTTGAACATTATTTAATAGTATATACATGACTGTTTCAAAACATAGTTGTATTCAATTGTGATATATTTCTTTTATAATAAATTCTTATTTTTTTTAATCCCTTCTTACGCTTGTTAATTGATACATGTCTGGATTAGTCAATGTGTGGATGGGGGCGTGACGAGTAAGTGATTGGATGAATGCTAGTAAGTTGATAAAATGCATTATTCCTTAAGTAAGTAGTTCCACCTGCAAACAGATACATTATCTGTCAATAGTACGTTTACTTACACTGGTGTACGGATGTGAAATTCATATGGGAAAACAGATCCTAATTTAAGATTTAAGCTCTGATAAGTGATTATGCATTATTAAATGATAAGATATTCATAGTAATAATCATAACAGAGGCATGGCATATTATAGCACCACGCCATACAAGACAGCTATCACCACTTGCGAGCTCACTATTGTGGCATATCGGTATGTGAAATTGGAGAAAAACATGAAAGATGGCTAAACCTTTCCCTCATTACTTCCCCTTTCACTACCATAGTCTTTACTCGTTCTTTCAGTCCATCCACATGCCGCCTCTTGTTCAATAGGTAAAAGACGAATAACCTAAAAGTACTGTCACAAATTCCTAACCTATACAGATATAGTTAACACTCAATTAATTTTATAGTTTAGCTATAGCTCCCAAAATTCTAGCAAATAAAGTTTACAGCGCCCGATACACGTACACAGCATAATAAATACAACAAATCAAAACAATGTCAAGTTAGCACCCTACCTTCGTGCAGCTTAGTTCAAACATTTGTAGAAATAATAGTCTACTCACATAATGCATCTCTACTTAAAGTACAAGTATAACATATCAAACACAAAAGTGCACAAACTATTTCTATGCCCATTCTCTTTCAATCAGTCAGCTAACACACCATCAAGCTAACGGACGCCTTTCAAGAAATGACTTCTCTACCACTTCAGATTCAAGTGATCAGAATTTTTACAGCAGGTAAAATCGTTGATCTCAACCCACTGACTGGTCTCGTTTTCGTAAATCATAACCATTGGATAATAAAATTACTCGCCCAGTTGAGATGGTTTGCATTACATTATCAATTTCTAGCATATTCCCAACTTGGGTGTTTACTTCAAACTCTGACACTAAAAAAAAAAAATACCGTCATGTTTGATTGCCTAAGATTGGGTTACTCTGACAATTTAACAATTTATATAACAATTAACTTAAAAAATAGGGAGAGGCAAATTTACTCCACCACAGATAGATAGATAGATAGATAGACAGACAGACAGACAGACAGACAGATAAAAAGATAGATATATAGATATATAGATAGATAAATAGATAGATACACAGACAGACAAACAGATAGACAGACAGACACAGACAGACACAGACAAACAATTAGATCGATCGATCGATCGATAGATAGATAGATAGATAGATAGATAGGGTAGAATAGGATAGATACTACCTATAGATATCAATATACATAGAAGTTGATGTAATCATTCTGCAACATCAAGATGACCAAAGTTTAATAAATAAAATTGTGTGGACATGATTATATTTTCTATTTGAATTATAACTCAAATAAATATGTGATATTAGAAGAGTCCTTTTACTAATAAATACCATAGGGTACAATGCTAATTTGGAAAATAAAATATGACCATGATTTACATGGATTATTAACTCAGTTTAAATTTACACATTTTGGTAGAGATTAAGGTGTGTTTAAAACACACGGTCTTCAAAATACGGCAATGTCATTCATGAATTTTCAAAATTGAAATGTGTGCATTAGGAGTGTATAAATATTCATAGACAGATGAAAACAAAACTAAAATGGACATTGTAATTAATACTTGTTTTGCATTAAAAGATAGTGCTAGCTCATTGCTACATTCTTTGTTTCTGGAAATATTACAGCTTTGCCTTTTATCTAAAGACGACTAAAGACGACAATAGTTGACTCGTACCTAATTCTTATTATACCGTCATAAATACATTGCCTCTGGGCAAAACCAAATATTTTATTTTATTCATCTGTGTATCCGCTCATGTATCTATGCCTTACATTTTATGTCTCCCACAGTGTCTCATATTGTCATTCTATCTGAATGTACTTGTCTGTAGCTGTTTCTCTTTTTGACTGCAAATATAGGTACACGCCAAACATTGTTTACCTCCATAATGTGTTTTGTCATTCTATCTGAATGTATGTCTGTAACTGTCTCTCTTTTTGACTGCAAAAATAAGTACACACCAAATATTGTTTGCCTCCATAATGTTACAGAGTGGTGAGTGTCGTAATGTAGTTCACTATCAATATTTGTCATGGATGGACAACTCTGTAACCACTACCATGTCACTGGTGGACTTTTGGCGGACTGTCAGGACCAATCACAGACAAGGTTACCAATATCCACCCACGCCTCTTCTAGTTCACTGCAGGTTTGTGTTGAATCAGGTTGCTGACTTCTGCGGGTCCTCAATACTTATCACTGGCTGGCGTGAATAAAGTTTAAAGGGCTGGTTGACGTGAGTAAATTAAAGGGCTGGCTGGCGTGAATAAAGTTTAAAGTGGTGGTTGACGTGAGTAAATTAAAGGGCTGGCTGGCGTGAATAAAGTTTAAAGGGCTGGTTGACGTGAGTAAATTAAAGGGCTGGCTGGCGTGAATAAAGTTTAAAGGGCTGGTTGACGTGAGTAATTTAAAGGGCTGGCTGGCGTGAATAAAGTGTAATGGACTGGTGGATGTGAGTAAATTAAAGGGCTGGTGGATGTGAGTAATTCTTAAAGAATGATGTGACGAGAGATAAGTTTAATGAGTTAGATGACATGAGTAAGGATGAAGGACATGTAACGTGAGCGAGGTGTAATCAGTCAATCAGTCAATCAGTCAGTCAATCAATCAATCGATCAATCAATCAATAATCAATTGGCTTAAAGTAAATCATTCCACATCATTTCCCCACAGTAAGCTTCCAACATAAAGCAAACTTTGCTTCTTTGCGACGTATTTATATGCAAAAATCATAGTTTGCAGTCAAGACGCATGATAGCTGGGTAATTAATTGTGCTCTAACCATTATTGTCAACTATGATTCGTATAAATGTATATTTTTAGATTTCCTACCACCATATAAAGAAGTGAAATGAATCCAACAGGAATAATTCTGATGAAATAAAGTAAAATTATTAGTTAAGGCAATGTTCTGCTCGTGACGTCACTGTTTTTATCCACAGCGCTGGCGTGGGCAGGACGGGAACATACATAGCCCTGGACATTGCGATGGACCAGATCGAGCAAGAGTCACGCCTCGACATACCGGCCATCGTCCAGCAGGCGCGTGACGATCGGTGTGACATGATTCGCACCTGTGTGAGTCAATATCTGAATGAAAGTCAAAAACGCTTACAGCCGAGGGCGTGGATATGCTTTGTGTATGTGTGTATACCAACTTTACTTGGCGCTCTTTGCGTCACGCTTTTCACGATTTGAGATGCAAGCGGTTTGTGACGATGTGTGACAAATTCTGTGTCATGACCTCGTGACCCAATTGCTCGTTTCAAAATTAAAATTTTGAAAGGACCTTTGTTGAAATTCACCCGTGATACATCAGTATCGAGAGGCTTTTAGCAAGGTCAGATTGTTGCATAACTTTAGGCCATTGTCCAGCACCTTCGAGATCAACAACATACCACGTGAGCGGTCACGTGACGCGTTCAATGCAGTTTTATAAAATATGATCATAGGCGCGAAATCCGTCACTCACTCCCAGACCGGCAGACGCACAAGACAGCTATAATATTAGCTCCGTCCCGCCGCATACCAGAGTCGTACGAGAGAAAGATGAACCCGCTAGAGCAGTAAATCTACTTTTAAGAGCCGGGTTCTTATGTTATTCCTCTCTACCTTCGTACTTCTTGAGTCGTACGCCGACTCGGGTGTCTTCATGACCCATGCGTGAACTACGTAAAAGTACATCGTGTTAACCACGGTTAACGATCGTCACAAGTACATTAGCGATGCAGTAATCGAGTGGACATTGACTGTTATGCTATGCAGTACTGACGATGAGCCAAAGTGATGTGGACAAGTTCGAACCAGTTGAACCCCACATGCGACCAAGAGTGTAGTTAAGTATATCTACTAGGGTCCAGGATCAAGTGAATATTTTGGCAGAAATTCTCTATAAAAACAATTGACTTTGACGATAGAGCAAGAAATAACGCTTGTATAGAATCTAAGACGTCGTGCTCGTGATTAATCGTTGCTGTTAATTGTTAAACTTATTAAATCTTATTTCATTTTGTTAAGAACCTCTTTTTGTAGTAAATTGTATGCATATAGACCAAAATGTGGATTGGATGGGGGCTGTTTGAGCTAAACGAATGACGTAATGAATGCATATGAATCTAAGAGAGTTTTTAACGATTTCCAATCTAGCTAATGTACGCAAATTATCAGTTCGTAAATCTGTGATCTAGACTACAAAGATGCATTTTTAATTTAGTGGAATGATGATTTGAGCAACCAGTCTGTTTAGGTTAAACGAGAGGGAATTAATTTAAATAGTAAATTAAAGTTCTATAATTTCCTAAGCAGGGTCTCTAAATAAATACTGGAAACGTAACACGGTTGCAAGGAAAATACATCAGTTAAGTCGATAGAAGATGGTGGACAGCCATCATTATAAATGGGGGGAAAGTCTGGACGAACGAACGACGCGAAAGCGGCGGAAGCCGGAAGCGTTTCCCACATTAACAACAAACGAACGAACGGATGAGATTAGTGGATGTGCGGGGGCGTGAAAGAGTGACCTTGAGGGTGTGTGTGTGAGTGACGTCAAGTTAGCAAGAACATACATTTTTATAATGGTAATAAGCAAATCTAAGTTTCAACTGTCGCCAGGACCAGTACACATTTCTACATGAAGTTGTCCTCGAAGCGTACTCTAACCATCCAGCAAGACTTGGTTCCAGTGCGTTTGACAGCGTGTTTCCAAGTCCTGTTGATCCGTACATGGTGAACAAGAAAATTGACGAGGAATTTGAAGTGAGTTCATTAACACTGTTGTAAGCGTAGATAAATTAATTTGGAAAATAATGAAAAAAATAAAAATGAACATCAAATCTGATAAAATATTGCAATTAAAATAATACTTTCACTGTTTGCAGACATGTTTACATCATGCGTTTGAATAAATACATAAATAAATAAATAAATAAAAACGTTTTGGGTCATTACAGTCCATGCTAAAATATAAATGTCTATCTTCCCTCTTTTTCCTTACTTTGCACTTGCAAGTATTTATAAGGCTTTCACACATGTTATAAAATTACACTAAGGGACATAACCTTTTCACCAGTGTGGTTCGTGATCTTTTCTGACCACGATCTCATAACCTAGACTTCGATATACGATACGGACAGTTTTATGACAGATGCATTTCATTCGTTTAATTATTCTACATTTTTTTCATGATTTGAATTAAAATTAAAATTAAAATTGCTCGAAAAGTAATTAAGAGGATTTAATCTGGTTTATTTAAAGCCACCCATTATTCCCAAAGTATTAATCTAATTGTATCTGTTTTCAGGTTGTACACTCAGGACAGTGCTTTGAGTGTTTGCTGACTTTTCAGAATGTAATGTAGGCGACAAAAGATATTTTCCTCTAACTTCAAATTAGAGTAGGAAGGAAAAAATAGAGGTGAATCAGACTGAACAACAGGACAATCAGTCATGTATTCGTTTCACCGCAATTTAAGAGCAAAATATTAAATGTATCTTTGATGAAAAAAGTCTCAAAACTAAAATCAGTAAGGAATACTTTTTCATAATACGAATATAATAATTGTAAGATGAATTTAAAAAAAAATGGATGTATTTATTGCAGCCTAAGAAATGCGGTCTACAAATCATTACATGATTATGTGCATCCTCAAATTTAAAATCAGAATTTAACATTGAATTGCTAGTTAATGAATTACACACTTTGATTGTGCAGAAAATTCAGCAAATAAAGAAAATATTCCCGAAGAGCGAGTACTATGAATCATCAAAAGCGGAAAACGCCGTTAAAAATAGAAGTCACGATTTTCGACCAAGTACGTGTATATACAATATTTCCAACATCTAACAATTTTACTAATACGATTGAAAATGTAATTTTCATGTAGATTCTTTACTTTTATCCAATACATATTTTTTTACTAGATTAACATGTTGATTCATTTCATTCTCGTTTCATCACTTTTTTAATAATTATTTTATTATGGACAGATCTGTTAGCGTTACTGGGGAGAGATATCATTAAACCCGTTATCCGTCAGTGTGTTCTCGCTACTGACAATGGAATGGGTCAGTGTACTAAAATATAAAAATATACTTAATTATAAATTGATTATAAAAAATTCAAACTACTCTGTAGTAGACAAATGTGTTAAGGAATTTAAAAAGTAACTGATTGGTTATCTTGTATGAATAGTGTAACTATAAATAGTGACCCGTTTTTGTGGTAAAGCCTGTTTACCACGGACCGTAATTTATTTAATTTATCTTCACTATTATTATTTTAATGAAATTTATGTGCCGCAACTCCTTACAATTGATTATTGCTTTCCTTTCCTACGTACTTACACACACACACACACACACACACACACACACACACACACACACACACACACACACACACACACACACACAAACACACACACACACATACACACATACAAACAAACACACACACACACACAAACACACACAAACACATACAAACAAATACACACATTCACATACAAACAAACACATATATAAACAAACACACACAAACAAACACACACACAAACAAGCAAACACAAACACACAGACACACATACAGGCATCTATATATAATTACACGTACATACATATGCATTGGTTTTATTAAAATGATTTATTAGAACTGTGTGATTGTGTTTATTGGCTTGTATTGGCATTTCAAAGCATTCCTTACAAATTACAATCATCAACGTATGTATTCACACTTTCCTCATTTCATATCATGAGTAGAAGTAGTGCATTCACAAGATGATAAGCAACTTTGTATTCCATTATTTACTTTCACAAGATGACAAGCAACTTTGTATTCCATTATTTACTTTCACAAGATGACAAGCAACTTTGTATTCCATTATTTACTTTCACAAGATGACAAGCATCATTGTATTCCATTATTTTCATTCACAAGAGAACAAGTGTGATGCTCGGAAGTCACTCTTGCCTAACATAAAGAGATTAACATTGAGGTGTTGATAGCCACATAATTTTTTCATGCTCCTTTGCGAGCCTAAGTCCGACGGAAGGATGATCTCACTCGGGAGTTTAGATATGTAATCGCCAAGTACAGTTGACTGACAATGACTGGAGGGAGGGGACACAGGCAACATCTGATTATAGTAGATGAGTCCAGTCGGAAGTTAAGTACACAGTTGCGAATGATGAATGTGGTGGTTGAGAGGGTAAATAAATGGTTCTGGTTAGCTGACGCATGAAGTTTATAAAAATCCAGTCAAACCATTTTGCAATACTTGCGACTGATACTTGAAGTCTGGTTCTAAGGCAAACCGTCAGCTGTGGTGAGTTATTGAATTGATAATGCAAGAATGAATTTAGAATAATTTGTGTTAAAATTATTGTTCTTACAATGACTTTGATATTTTACATTTTGATTGATTCATTGATAGTTAGAAATTATGTATTGGTGAATGGAGTATGTATACGGGCTAAAAAATCTCTTACTGACATGTAAGTTGAGTGACTGTAGAGAAATAGAGAGAGAAAGTATAGGAAATTATGGACTGAATTAAAAGCAGCATGCTTGAATGATTTCCAGGGCATGCCTTTTTGCTTTCTCTTTTGGCTTTTGGTCTTTCTTGTTAATGTTACTTCCTCTTGGTGTTTGTGACATCAACATGATTTCGTCTTGAGAGATTTCTGGAATTGACATATGAATCATCTCATCAGGCAACTATCTACCACATAATTTCAGGGTGGTGAGAGTGGAGACAACTATTGTCGCTCCTATTTCCAGGATATACCAGAGTGCTCAGGAAACAATGTACACAAGTGAAGTGGACCCTGGTGTTTCATCAACTGTTATAAACTTTCCACAGGTGTTTGTCTATGACGCGATATATGATGGCTCATCAGACAGGTCTTGACCTCAGTTAATTATCTCTTATCTCTTTCTGTCCCACCTCTGTGATATAATATTATAAACTTAATTAGAGATTGTTCCCTCAAAAGAGTCATTGTCAAATATTGATTGTGGATGAAAAGAAACATGAACATTTAATTAGTAGTGTAAATATGGGACTGTGTCAAAAAATTATTGGTATCTATTTATTATAAGGTTATATTTTATAATAAATTTTTAATTTTGTAAAATCCTTCTTACTTTCACAAGATGACAAGCACCTTTTTATTCCGTTATATTACTGTCACAAGATGACAAGCACCTTTTTATTCCGTTATATTACTTTCACAAGATGACAAGCACCTTTTTATTCCGTTATATTACTGTCACAAGATGACAAGCACCTTTTTATTCCATTATATTACTGTCACAAGATGACAAGCACCTTTTTATTCCATTATATTACTGTCACAAGATGACAAGCACCTTTTTATTCCGTTATATTACTGTCACAAGATGACAAGCACCTTTTTATTCCGTTATATTACTGTCACAAGATGACAAGCACCTTTTTATTCCGTTATATTACTGTCACAAGATGACAAGCACCTTTTTATTCTGTTATTTAATTTCACAAGGTGACAAACACCTTTGTATTCCGTTATTTAATTTCACAAGATGACAAACACCTGGTACGCCTGACACGTCCAGTCCAAGACAGGAATGATTACATCAATGCCGTCTTCCTGTCGGTAAGTTGCAAGTTGCCGTTTATTTAGACCTCAGTGGTATCTCAAAGTAGTTACATTCTTGTTGTTTTCGTCTTTTGTTTATATTTTTTTGCCTGCATGTTCTATACTGTGTCAGATTATTTTGACTTGGAAATTAATGAAAAGAATAGACACGCTACAATTACCCTACCGCCGTTTATATTTTTATAAAACCTGTGTTTGTCAACTGTTTATGATTGTCTTATGTGTAAATCGTGTATGTATGTAAGTGTGTGTGAGTGTGTGTGTGTGTGTGTGTGTGTGTGTGTGTGTGTGTGTGTGTGTGTGTGTGTGTGTGTGCTTGTTTGAAATAGGAATAGTATTTTGTGACAAACGTTGGATGGATGTGCATGATCAATTGAAATAGGGATAGTATGATATGACAAAGTGGTGTATATATATATATATATATATATATATATATATATATATATATATATATATATATATATATATATATACATAAAGGAGAAACAGACAAAGGGAAGGTGAGAGAGCGGAAAATCATATAAATAAAATAAATATTTATGAAAATAATTGTTATCCTGACCTTGCGCAATCTAAAACTTAGCGTTAATAATCAATTCTTACATTGTTTTATTAGTCAGATTTTGCATTATGTTAGTAATTACACTGCACATTGTCTTCGAGGCCAGATTTGAACTTCTGTTAGTAACCATTCCGTACATTTCGTTAGCAGCCAATATTACAATTTACTAGCCACAAGAACTTAGCTAGCATTAGGAATGTAACAGTACAACGTGTTATGGCTTTGCCTCTGTTAGACAAAAGTTTTTTTCAGTTTGCGCAAAATACTCATGAAAAAAGTGTATAAATAAATAACTCATAGGAAGAATTGTAAATTGATATTTGTAAAATAAAGTATACGTAGAAAACATTTCATTAGGAATGTAATTTATATTAGTCCCCTTTCTTTAAAAGACGTTTCAGGAACAACTGGGATGCATTACTACACAACTTCCTCTTCCGGACACCGTCCTTGACTTCTGGAGGCTTGTTGATGGAGATAACATCACAACAATTATTTCTCTTGGTCCTTCAATAGATGATTCAAAGGTTACTTTTATTACATAAAACCTTCTTGGGTATTTTAAAATAATTATTATAAATTATAATTTAATATCTGCTTAATTCCTTCATCATTCTTTTAATTAGATCAGTGTGGATATTTTAGTACAAATTGTATTTATAAATATTATTAAATAATATTTCTTTATCTTTGGAAATATTTACGTGGGGATACGAAAACTAATGTATCTCTCCACTCCTTGTTATCATGAGTTTCATTTTGCAGTATAAATGTGTATATGAAAGAAACTAAAAGAAACGAAATCAAACTGTTCTCGTGTTTATGGGTGGAGGGTTAGTCAGGCAAAAAGTAAATTATATATTTATATACTTATAAGGATAAAATAGTAAATTATATATTTATATACTTATAAGATAAAATTCATGCATACCCTTATTCAACATACATCCACAAATAAATGTGCATGCCTGTGTACGTGTACAAGTGTCTTGGGACAGACAGATAATATATAGATAGATAGATAGACAGACAGATAGATAGATAGATACATATATAGATATATAGATAGACAGACAGACATGTAGATAGACAGATAGATAGATAGATAGATAGATAGATAGATAGATGTAATTTTTATTAAGTATACTGTCAGTGATCTTCTTTCTGATCCTAATAGTCTGCAGTCTTTTACAATGTGTTCTATGATTATTTGCTCACCAGAGTAAACTGAATTATCTTATATCTTGTTGTTTCACTTTATATTCTAAGTTTAGAAAATTTTAATTGTTCTCTTTTAATGCCATATTTTGATGTTATTAGATTATTTGTTGTCTTATCTGTGTGTGTGTGTGTGTGTGTGTGTGTGTGTGTGTGTGTGTGTGTGTGTGTGTGTGTGTGTGTGTGTGTTCCTTCTTTCTCTAGTTATAAATATTTTTTATATTTTCGATTTCCTTGATTTTGTCTGATTGATTTTTCGACTTGTTGAAAGTTTTTTTTTTGTGTGTGTGGAGTTGTATTAACGTATCGTTCTTTATTTTCTGTCAGACCGTTTTTTATCTTCTTTTTCATCGCCCGGCATGTTAATGTGGGCATGGGATCCATAAGAACCTAACTTCATTCCCTCTATCACTTTGTTTTCGCACTTGGTCTAATCTAAGGTGACTAATGTCTAGTCTGTCCCCTGTGTGTTTCTAGAGAGATTTCATAGTCGAGAGACAGCCTGTAGCTATAAGATATTTAGTGTTGTCTGGTTCTTTTTGGTAGCATGAATGAGGCCCGTTAGAATTGTCTGCGATTTTAAGGCTGGTATCGAGGTCGTTGGGTATGTCTGTCCCTAAGCCTGATTTTCCTGATATAGAATCACGGGGGCCATCTTTGAACCAGTCTGAGAAATCATCATCTAGGTATTGTAGAAAAATATTTTAATGAGGTACGGGAATTATTTTTTGTTAACGGTTACTAGTGTTCTCTCTGCGATGGTTTAAATTGCCGATTCGTGTGTGAGCGATTTATTTATTTAATTAATTATTAGTTACTTCCCAGTCATTGTTTCATTTTCCTCTGTGATGTTTTTAATGGTTGGTGTTTGGGCAGTGATGTTTTTAATAGTTGGTGTTTGGGCAGTGATTATTTTGACAGGGTGGTTATTGTGTTATTAGCTGTAGTTTTAGTTAGCACCTGATTGATTTTCAAATTAAGTATTTGAATGGGGTTTTTCCCACTTTCAGCTATAACACCGATGTTGCATGTTGACTGAGGCACCCCGAATGCGATTTTAGAGCTTTAGCCTGAGTGGAGGATAGCTTTGTCATTAGGGGAGGTCTTAAGATTTTAAGAAAAGTGGGAGGGTATTAATGCGGACCAGACATCACAAAGACATAGTACATGCAAAGAATTGTTTTAAGTTTTGCTTCCCAAGTTGGTTTATATACTGATTTCATGAGAGTTATCCCGCTTTTGGCTGATGTTATGCACTGGTTTATATATTCACTCAACTGGCAGTTGTGTTACTCCAAGGAATTTTATACTAATTTTATAATATATTTGTAATCTGTCTATTTCCAATTTAGGGTAATTTCTAATTTTGGTTTAGTTTGAAATATTATGGCTTGTGTTTTAATTGCTTAAAGTTTAAAACCATTATTTATGAAATACGTGTTTTGTTATTGAGGTAATTTTGTATCTGGGGTATACCTATGATTTCAGATCTTTTGGCTGATTTTGTAATTACACACACACATACACAAACAAACACACACACACAGACAGACAGACACACAGATACAGACACATACACACAGGCACAGGCATACAGGCAAAGACATACAGGCACAGACACAAAGACACAGACACAGACACACAGACACACACACACACAGACAGACAGACAGACACACACACTCACAGGGGGGGGGGGAGAGACAAACAATGATGTACATAAAGTAAGCATAAATTTGATTACAGGAAGTGACATTTTTCTGGCCTCGAACCAAAGATGACGTAATTAACATTGCTCCTTATAGCATTGCCTTGACATTAAAGTATGACGTCAACGAAAGCGTCAAACGCTACGACTTAACTTTAAAGTGTGAGGTCAGTGTCCACATTTGTGGAATTTATACATTAAAAATATTAATTACGATTTTCTGATGCATGTTTACTTTATACTGACCTAATTATTTAGTATTATTTCCTATGACATATTGAGTGATTGCTTTTAATTAATTAATTCATCTGATAATTGTATTTAATTAATAATTAATAATTATATTCCTTCTTTCCTTCTTTCCTTTCTTCCTTCCATCCTTCCTTCTTTCCTTCCCTCCTTCTTTCCTTCCATCCTTCTTTTCTTTTTTCCCTCCCTCCTTCTTTCCTTCCTTCCTTCTCTCCCTCCCTCTTTCTTCCTTCCTTCCTTCCTTCACTCCATTTTTATTTCCCTCTTCCTTTCATTTTTAATATTTTCCCTAGTTGTCTTTTCCTAAGCTAGAAGTAATTAATGGCAAAATATACTCAGGCTTCTATATGTAATTAGCTTAGAAAATACCACGAAATTTCGTCCAAATACTTGTGTAATTGATGTGGAATACAAGACGTTGGTGGAAATTACTTTAGTTCAAATCATGCTAGGTACAGGTGCACTGTGCATTGAAAATATTGTTTGTCATCAGGAGAAGAACTTCAGCCGGCAGTTGTACGTGTTCCACTATGAGAACTGGACAGACATCCTTCCTGAAAGTACGCCTCATCTGTTGCAGATGATTGAAGCAATTCAGGAAGACTGTGAAACTCCAGTTCTTGTGCAATGCCTGTGCGTATGTATGGAGAAACTTAAATATATGTGAATATGCGTATGTATAATACGTACATATAATGTATATATATTAATTTACCTGTATATATACACGTTTATACAATTTTATTAATATATTTAATATATTAATTTACCTGTATATATACACGTTTATACAATTTTATCCAACGTTTTATTTTACTTCGAAAAGTGTTTTAATAATAAAAAACTGTATTTTCGTATGTTCAACTAACATTTTTAATTATGTCCCACACATCTTTTTTTTCAAATGATTTAATAATAAAAATTGTATTTTTTTATGTTCAACTGACATTTTTAATTATGTCCCACACATCTGTTCTCATAGTGATGGGACTACGAAAAGTGGACTGTTCTGTGCCCTGTGTGACGTCATAAGTCGATATGTTTCTGATCACGTGATTGACATTTTCATGACAGTCAGGAACGTGCAAGCTGCTAGAGAACAGAGTTTCACGTCACTGGTAATTGTTAGAGCTCTTTCTCCCAGTCTGCCTGTATATCTGTCCATCCGTATATTGACCTGACATTTGTTTGCATCAAATTTCGCTCTCTCTTCTTCTTTTTCATTCACTTCATCTCTAAGATTTTCTTCTCTGTGCAAAATGCGCTTATGTATGTACTTTTAATTTGTGTATGCAGCTGCTTGTATAAGCATATTTGTATGTATGTATGCATGCTTGTATGTATTTGTTTCAATGAATGTCAGATAATTTGATGGATTTTGACAAAACGAATGATTGACAGGAAATACACAGAAAGACACAATACACAGACAGACGGATAGACAGACATGAAGGTGTGCAAGCAGATAGATCGATCGATCAAGAGATAGATAGATAGATAGATAGATAGATAGATAGATAGATAGATAGATAGATAGATAGATAGATAGATAGATAGATCACTAAAGATGACTTTATTCTGTTTCCGATCAGACACAATACAGATACCTGTATCACGTGATTCAAGAATACAAGAGCCAAAGGAAGACATACGTCAGTGAGTGATGGGGAAATTCATACCACCTCATGAAGAGTCACATCCAATCGCTAAGCTAAAGATATATCCAATGACGTAAAATGCACTGCATGGATGTTTCATGCTGACATATATAAATTAACAAACTACATATTTTCCACCCCGAAATCAATATGTATTCTTTTCTTTTCTTGAATGTTATACTGAACAACAACTTGACATTATACGACGTGTTCTTTCTTTCTTTCTTTCTTTCTTTCTTTCTTTCTTTCTTTCTTTCTTTCTTTCTTTCTTTCTTTCTTTCTTTCTTTCTTTCTTTCTTTCTTTCTTTCTTTTTTCTTTCTTTCTTTCTTCCTTCCTTTCCTCCTTTCTTTCTTTTTTTTCTTTCTTTCTTTCAATAAATAAAAAGGCTTGAGAAGTCTGAAGAATACATCTTTCTGCAACGCGTCTGTTGCACAGTATGTGACGTTAGTGAATGTATTACGGAAACGTAACTGTATGACTGAGTTGAAATGTGCACGTGTCATGTTCCGTAAGAAAAAGTGGTAAGATCCTACTAACGGCTACCAGGACGATTATGATTATTCTGGAAATTCTTCTTTATTCATTTTAATGAACGCCTCGCTGTCACAGATTTGTGCGTTGATTGAATACTATGATTAGGACTGCGCTATATTTTCTAGACAGTTTATGCTGTCTGGATGTAGACTGGATGCACTTACGCTATTTTCATTTGCATTACAGTGAAGTCCAGTGAAAACTGAAGTCGGCATATAGTATATATATTAATGCTTATCTCTATCGTATTGAGGTATACATGAATTGTGCATTCATTGAGGTATACTTGAATTGTGCATTTGTTGAGGTATGCTTGAATTGTGCATTTGTTGAGGTATACTTGAATTGTGCATTTGTTGAGGTATACATGAATTGTGCATTTGTTAAGTATACTTGAATTGTGCCTTTGTTGAGGTATACTTGAATTGTGCATTTGTTGAGGTATACTTGTGCATTTGTTGAGGTATACATGAATCGTGCATTTGTTGAGGTATACTTGAATTGTGCATTTGTTGAGGTAACCGTGTGTCCTGTTTGTGAATTATAAATGATACATTTTGTAAAAATAGTTATCTTTCCGATTGCTTGCATTGGTTTAACTTTATTGTTACATATTGTGTTATATGCAACTATCATAAAATAGTTAGAGGAAAGAATTCACTAACATTAACATTGTCGTAAATAAATAGCTGAGAATAAAATAAATTTAAAATTAAAATGCTCACAATCTGTTCAACTTTTCTATTTATATTTATAATATGCAATTAGGAATGTGCTTGAGTTCTTCACTGTAATAGTCATTTGTAACACTGCAAACATGATAAAGTCATCTCTAGAAGCTATGAAATTATTTAAATGTGCTTGAGTTCTTCACTGTAATAGTCATTTGTAACACTGCAAACATGATACTCAAAGTCATCGCTAGAAGCTATGAAATTATTTAAACAACATTGCGTAAGTCAATACCCTCATGCTCACCGAGAGGAAACAATAAATAGTGAATCACGGACAGATTAAAAGACATATACAAAATAAAATTAATATTATCAATTAATCTCTGCACCGGATATATTATTTGCACTGAGATATTATTTGATATTATCTGCCTGTTGATTAAGTCCGATTCATGTCAACAATATATTGCGAAAAATGTCAACTTAAAGCAAATTAAACATCTAAAATCACTATCATATTGGTAATAAATGGGGATTGGAATAGTCCACTCATCTTTACTGCTTCTATCAATGGATCATCTTTGCTGTTATTCTAGATGTAGTCCACAAGATCAATGACTTCTCCTTCAAAAACATGTTTGATTTTCTTGAGACCTCGGCCTCCCATTTTTCGAGATACATAGAGCCTGTCTACGTCTGCTTTGGGGTGTAAGGCTTAATGTATTGTGAGTAGTTTTCTTGTTTTCCTGTCCAGTTTATTTATTTCATTTGCTGTCCAATCTATGATACCTCCAGTGTAGCTTACTACAGGTATTGCGTATGCATTAAGGGCTTGTATTTTGTTCGCCCCATTTAGCTTGCACTTCAGGATGGACTTGGACTTGCCTTTCTTGATGTGTTGCAGCAGCAATAGTAGTAGGAGTGCACTGTTATTGTCATCGTCTTGTTTAATTGTTTAGAAATAGAACCAGAAGCCGCAATAGTAGTCTTACTGTTATAGTCTTTTTCCTTGTTTAATTTTAGTTGCTGTAACGACAGCCGCAATAGTAGTAATAGTAATATTTCTGTTATTGTCTTTTTTCTTATTTAATTAGAATGGTAATAGCAAAAGAAGCAGCAATAGGTGTATCAGTAGTATTGTCACTCTAGTTTGATCATTGTAGTACTAGTAACAGTAACAAGAATAGAAGTAGTAGTAGTTGTAGTTAATAGTACCATTGTCTCTCTTGTTTAATTATAGTAGTATTAGGAACGGTAACAGCAATAATAGTAGGAGTTAGCAGTTAGTAGTAGTAGTTAGTAGAATCATTTTCTGTTGCGTTCAAATGCAATGAAAATCTACTGGACTCTCAAATTCATTCTACAACCAGCTGACGGACACCTATTTATTTATAACACTTTATTGAATTACTTCCTTTTACTTTATTACTTATTAATATATTACTTCTTCCTTAATTATTCTTAAATACTTAAGCATATTTTGTACAAAACAGAAACACACAACTTTGCAATATTGTGCAGACATAATAAAATTAAGAAATATGAGCAGCTATTAATTGGATCAGGGATGTCCAAACTTTCTGCAAAGAGGGGCCATATGTGTTGAAGTTGGGGCCGAAGAGGGCCAGATTTGGTGAGTTGAAATGGTTTTGGGGCTGAACATTCAGCCTGAATTTATGGGAAAACGTAAATTTTCCCATGTCTGAATGGATTTCATGAAATTCTGCGGGCCGATGGAAATTTGAAAAGGTCCGCGGGCCGGACTTTGGACATGCCTGAATTAGATAGACACGAACATACACACCAACTTACAATTTAACAAAACAATGCAAAAAAGGGCATTTCGCCAAAAATATAATTCGTTATCGTGTTCTTTGTAATAAAGAACTTTAGCGAACTGCCTTTTAGACTTCAAAAATGTCTTAATTTATCTTTACTTTTAGAGTTTAATGAAGACATTTCACATTTCGTATTATATCATTACTTTTAGAGTGCAATGAATTCATTTCACATTTAGTATTATATCATTACTTTTAGAGTGTAATGAAGACATTTCACATTTAGTATTATATCTTTACTTTTAGAGTGTAATGAAGACATTTCACATTTTCATTATACTTGTTTTGAATGAGAAATGTCTTCATTACACTCTAAAAGTAAAACAATAATACGAAATGAAATGTCTTCATTACACTCTAAAAGTGAAACAATAATACGAAATGAAATGTCTTCATTACACTCTAAAAGTAATGCTATAATACTAAATGAGAAATGACTTCATTACATTCTAAAAATAAAACAGTAATACGAAATGAGAAATGACTTCATTACATTCTAAAAATAAAACAGTAATACGAAATGAGAAATGACTTCATTACATTCTAAAAATAAAACAGTAATACGAAATGAGAAATGTGCGTTAAATGTGAATGCAATACCTTGCATTACAAAGACTTTAGCTACATTCGATCTTTTCTTTCAAGAAATACATTTCACATGTAAACATTTTTAGGCAATAGTATTCATGTCATCTGAAGTAACATTGCCCATCTTACTTATTAATGGATGACAAATGCATATTGTTGACGAAATTACTGTTATTTGTATTTATTAAGGATGCTACGTTTTATGCAGTGAGCACAAGTTGATTTATTTTTGTGTAATTCATATAACTATTTCCTAGTTTCTGAATATACTCTTATAGTCTAGTGTTAACTTCAGTGAAGTGACTAATGCATTCAAGAGCTAGGACCATGTAAATAACGAATCATACAAACCCTTTTACAATTACAATTTCAATTATATATTAATTTCATGTCTTTACTGTTACAATAACTAATCAATACTTGCGTTGTCTTTTACAGTTTTGTGACACTATAAAGCACTTCACATTAAATCATAAATACAAATAACGTCAAATCAATTCAAGAAACAAACAATCGTAGCAATAATGAAAGTCTTTTATCAATCATGTAATTTATAACGCTCATCCATGACGTGCTATCTCTTCTACATATACACAATTGCACATATAACTCACCACACAGTAAACAGAACGTTTTATATCAAATACATGCAAGTGCTTACTTACATTTTAGATGGATTTTATATATAATATGCAAACGTTACGTGAAAAAAATCAATATTGTTTCTTGTTTATACTCTGCAGATATACCATCCAAAACTTAATTCTCAATACCCCCCCCCCCTCAAAAAATAATAATAATAATAATGGAAAGTTGAAAATAATGACCTATTAACCCACTTAATAGGTAATATGTTTAACAATGGCACGAATCTACACGCAGAAATGGCTGTTATTGAGAATAGCAAAGCTTCAACAAGATATTCATCACAATCGTACTCGTCATCATTAACATTTATTGATTTGTAATAAACAAGATTCTACCGACTACTGGAGTTTACACTTATTTGTGCCCTAAAAATGACGTCACAGATCTCATGATAAACAGGAAAACACTATTTTTAAAACTGGCATGATACTGTCCAGTAAGAGAATAGTGAAAACGAAAAGTGTCCAAGGGCAACATATGTGGTCCCTTAGTCAGCAGAGCCTGCTGATCTAAAAGATCTAATACAATAGAGAGAAAAGCATATAGTGTTGTTTAGTATGACATTTAAGAAACTATAAAACATCTACCCGGAGAGTTTGGGGTGATGGAGGGTGGGGTGGGGTGATGAAGTGTATCCAGTAGATGCATTTCAGCGTGAAAGCATTCAAATGCAACTCACATGAGCAACATTTCAATTCAGGTCGTGATTTATGTTTAAACTGCTCTTGGTTCTGATTCTACATATTTTTTACGGGCTTTTGACGTCGAATGTTGACGTGTGTTTATTTTGCCTTAGGTATTCTTGAATCACGTGGTACAGGTATCTGTACTGCACCTAGACGGAAAAAATAGCAATATTATTTAAGCTCTTCCTCCTAAATGTATCTATCTATCTATCTATCTATCTATCTATCTATCTATCTATCTATCTATCTATCTATCTATCTATCTATCTATCTATCTATCTATGCACAGACACGCACATTCATTATGAAAAGGACGAGGGAGAAAATGTTAGAGATGGAGGAAAGGGGAGAGAAGCAGCAAGCGTGAAACGCTCGTGTATATAAAATGTCATAGTCATGAGTAAATGGATAGTTACATAGACATGTAAACATTCAGATAGATAGAAAAAACAAACGTATAGACAGGCAGACTGGTAGAAAGCGATATACTAATTTTACCAGTGATGTGAAACTTTGTTCTCTGGCAGCTTGCACGTTCCTGACAGTGATGTAAATATCAATCACGTGATCAGCCACCCATCGGTTTATGACGTCACACACGGCACAGAAGAGTCCACTTTTCGTAGTCCCATCCCTGTAAGCACAGACCGGTGAAAACATAATTAAAAAAAATAATGATGAAAGCCTCATTTAAAAAATAACGGTTAAAACTTAATTTAAAAAATAGCAGTAAAAACATAATTTAAAAAAAATAGCAGTGAAATCATCATTGAAAAAATAACAGTGAAATCATCATTGAAAAAATGACAGTGAAAGATAAGATATATCTTTCTTGTCCTTATTAAATCGCATTTAGAAGTAAACTAATACTTTTAAAAAAATACTGTTAAAGATTTAAATATAAAATAGCAATTTCGATTGTTTGTTAAAATAATATACCCTGATAATAGGAATTATTCAAATTCAATGGCTATAGTGTCTCTACCTAAATTACAAATATTTATTGAATAATAAGTTCTTATTCGTCCGTACATAATGCCTTCACTATTCTATATATATTTCTCTCATACCGTGAGCACCTGCATTCAAACACATAAAATTTGTAATAACATACATAATCTCAATTTACAATGATTAAACTAAACGCTTTTACTAAATGCATGCGTAGATCTAAATATATTAGTGTCTCCATAAATACACACAGGCATTGCACAAGAATGGGAGATTCACAGTCTTCTTGAATTGCTTCAATCATCTGCAACAAATGAGGCGTACTTTCAGGAAGGATGTCTGTCCAGTTCTCATAGTGGAACACGTACAACTGGCGGCTGAAGTTCTCCGCCTGATGACAAACAATATTTTAAATTATCAGCGCACACCCACCTGCCCCTAACATTATTAACAGATATACTGACTGCAGCGAGCAAATAACAATATTCATAACTGCCTTGCATTCTTTCATTACGTGTCCAAGTGTTAGCTGTTCTCTCGGCGCATTATAACGTTTTTTTAGGAGAAGCAGTCTGAATATATTTAATCTTTCACTAATATTTCCTTATTACGAAATAACGTAATGAGTGAGAGAACAGTGGAAAATGTAAAGGAAGAAAGTGTACAATAA
Source organism: Sinotaia quadrata (assembly GCA_028829895.1). Lineage (NCBI taxonomy): Eukaryota > Metazoa > Mollusca > Gastropoda > Architaenioglossa > Viviparidae > Sinotaia > Sinotaia quadrata. The sequence goes on from CM054178.1 coordinate 7,566,780, forward strand.
AGAATGGGAACAATTTAGAAAAATGGAGAAATAAGGAAACAGGAAGGAAGGAATTAAAACGTAAAAAAAACCAGTTGAATATAATGATTACCAACATACAATAGCTAGCAATCTAGCCATGAAATACTTATTAATGAGGTCAATGCTCAGTAAACGAACATAGCATAATTGTAATTAATATTTTAAAGTATACATTCCACAAATATGGAGCTAACCTCATGCTTGAGAGATACGTTGTAGCGTTTGACGCTATCGTTGACGTCACTTTTGAAAGTCAGGGCAATGCTGTACGGACCAATTATAATGACATCGTCCTTGGTTCGAGGCCAGAAACATGTCCTTTCCTGTAAACAAATTTAATTAAATTATTTTATTAATATGTGTTATGTGTGTGAGCGAGTGTTTTCATAATAAAACGGGTTAATTATGTTGCGTGAAATATTTCAATTTAGAGTTTAGAAAAGTGCAATATTTCTGTTTCAAACTTTATCGTTAAGTATGCATTCGTATTCATAGTTTGACTATATAGAACGAATTTGATATATATCCTGTTATTATGATTAAGTTAATCAATAAGTAATAGCCTACTGTTAATAATAATGAGCAGTACCTTAGTCTTTCAAACCAATTAATATAATTTGTGATCGCTTAAACACAGAGGGTGATGTGGTCTAAGCAGAGGGTTGTCGCTGGAATAAAATCTCCAAAGTCAGTTGGACGGAGTGAGAACATTAACCCCTTATCATCTGCATGCCAAACAGAGGTACGATTTGTGACCTGACTTTAGATACAGGTTTAAATTACCTTTCTGCTACTAACATATTTAGTACATTACCTGACCAATGGTTAACTAGATTGTGAAAGTGCTTTGTCAATATATAATGCTGTGAAAGTCCTTTAGGCTGAACATCTGTATCAAAAATATACTTATGATTGAACTAGGAATATCGTGTGTGAAAAACAGATTGTACACTATACTAATTATAATAAAACGACCCACAACGTTTTTGTGTGCTGGAAATATTACCTTTGATTCATCTGTTGAAGGACCAAGGGACACAATAGTGGTGATGTTGTCACCGTTAACAAGTCGCCAAAGGTCAAGGACAGTGTCCGGAAGAGGAAGTTGCGTAATAATGCATCCCAGTTGTTCCATAAACGTCTGCAGTAAAACATATTGAGAAAATACTAAAAGGAAAGAAGTTTAATTATCTTAAAATCCTTATGAATATTTGTCTTAAATGTATATTTTTACAAATCAGATTTTGTACTTGTTGTTAACATTTTACTCTCATTCATTGTTGGAATGTAGTGCAAATTTTACAAGTATTTCTACATAGAATACAAAGACTAATTGTGATGATACGAGACAGGTCAATCTAAGTTTTCTTTCATCATTTAGACTCCAGTGGTTAGAAACTCTTGTCAAACTCACGGAAACAGGCCCAACTTTAGATCTCACGTCTTCACATATACCAACTATCTCCTGTCAAACTAGTGCAAGCAGGCCCAACTTTAGATCTCACATCTACTATTTCCCATCTTGCGCAGAGGTTCTGGCAATATTATCCAACTTAGCTGCTCTCTCTCTCTCTCTCTCTCTCTCTCTCTCTCTCTCTCTCTCTCTCTCTCTCTCTCTCTCTCTCCCTCCCCAACACCACAAACACACATATTTGTAAACAAAAACAAGTACATATGTGATATACACTAGATTTTAGTATATCATACAATATAGATGTAAACTGTAACAAAAAAGTTGCCTGTGATTATAACTATATTTTATCTACTTCTTGGTTATTTAAAACTCCCTGTAAATTGCAGTAAAAGGGGACACTTACAAAACGACAGCTAGGATTCGGCCCCTTTATGAGACACACTGAGGTCTAAATAAACAGCGACTTGCAGCTTACCGACAGGAAGACGGCATTGATGTAATCATTCCTGTCTTGGACCGGACGTGTCAGGCGTACCAGGTGTTTGTCATCTTGTGAAATTAAATAACGGAATACAAAGGTGTTTGTCACCTTGTGAAATTAAATAACGGAACACAAAAGTCATAGGGTGAAGAAAGATTGCTCATGTATAAGGAAGCTTATTAGTTATAGGTAAAGTATACTGATGTACTGGTGTGTATAGAGTGGGTTTGTGTGCGTGTGCGTTTGTGTGAGCGCGTGTGTATGTACGCGCGTTTGTGCATGCATGTACGCGCTTGTGTGTGTGTGTGTGTGTGTGTGTGTGTGTGTGTGAGTGTATGTATGTGTGTGTGTGTGAGTATGTGTGTGTGTGTGTGTGTGAGTATGTGTGTATGTGCGTGTGTGTGTGAGTGTGTATGTGTGTGTGTGTGAGTGTGTGTGTGTGTGTGTGTGTGTGTGTGTGTGTGTGTGTGTGTGTGTGTGTGTGTGTTTAAAATGACAGATCACACACACAAAAGCAATAATGTAGAAGGTAGAAAAACGTACTTGGTAGAAAGTTATGACTTCTATTTTTAGCAGCATTTTTCTTCTTTGAAGATTCCTGGTATGTGTGCTTTGGGAATAGTTTCTTTAATTGGTGAAGTTTCTGAATACATAAAGAATAAAATTCATTACAAAAAGTTCATAAAATTTGGATATGTACATAATTAAGTAACGATATTTATATCTTTTTCCTGCTTCTACATTACTGGTGTCCATTATTGTTTTTTTCATAAGCAAAACAGCCATATTACAAATACATATTCCAACCTCCATATGCTAGATATAAATAATGAAAAAAAATATAAATGTCTTAAATGTATTTACAAATACATTATGAGGATTAACGAAGAAAACAATAGTTGTTACAAAATATAAGTTAATTATCATCGACTGTCGTAACACCACGATGGGTTTTGTTTTTATTTTTATGTTTTAAAGATGTAATGTACACGTGACTGCTCCAGCTTGAAGGATTATTTTTAATGCGATCCTGTATTCGATTGTTTATCATACCGTTTTTATTTGCAACTGTTCAATTTATTTGGACAAAGAATATAGCATAAAATAGTATTGTATAATCTACAAACGTGGTTAATGATCTTACTTCAAACTCTGCATCAATTATATCGTTCGCTGTGTACACTTCAATAGGGTTTGGAAACACGCTAGCGAACGCACTGGAATCAAATCTTGCATGACGTCCGGAGTACGCCTCGAGGACAGCTTCATGTAGAAATATATACTGGGCCTGAAAACAGTTGAAACGTAGTTTTACTCTTGTCTGGTATAGTGACATGGGCCTGAAAACAGTTGAAACGTAGTTTTACTCTTGTCTGGTATAGTGACATGGGCCTGAAAACAGTTGAAACGTAGTTTTACTCGTCTGGTATAGTGACATGGTACTGGAAACAGAGAAACGTAGTTTTACTCTTGTCTGGTATAGTGACATGGTACTGGAAACAGAGAAACGTAGTTTTACTCTTGCCTAGTATAGTAACATGGTACAAGCCATCTTGACTTCACTAAACCTTCCTTTATTTCCTTTTCACGTCCCCATTACATCCACTCATCAAATCCTCTGTTCATTTGTCATTTATATTTATGTTTGCCTAACGTCCATCAGCCAGCCCATCATATTGGGTATTTACATACATACACACACGCCCACACTCGTGTGATTAGCATTTCTGACATTCATTTCAGTTCCTGACTCACTCTGGTATATAGCATGTCCATCAGCCAGCCCATCATATTGGGTATTTTCATACATACACACACGCCCACACTCGTGTGATTAGCATTTCTGACATTCATTTCAGTTCCTGACTCACTCTGGTATATAGCATGTCCATCAGCCAGCCCATCATATTGGGTATTTACATACATACACACACGCCCACACTCGTGTGATTAGCATTTCTGAGATTCATTTCAGTTCCTGACTCACTCTGGTATATAGCATGTCCATCAGCCAGCCCATCATATTGGGTATTTACATACATACACACACGCCCACACTCGTGTGATTAGCATTTCTGACATTCATTTCAGTTCCTGACTCACTCTGGTATATAGCATGTCCATCAGCCAGCCCATCATATTGGGTATTTACATACATACACACACGCCCACACTCGTGTGACTCACTCTGGTATATAGCATGTCGCATCGATCGTCACGTGCCTGCTGTATGATGGCCTGTATGTCGAGGCGTGACTCTTGCTCGGCCTGGTCCATCGCAATGTCCAGGGCTATGTATGTTCCCGTCCTGCCCACGCCAGCGCTGTGAAAGCATTGACACCAACAATTAGAAGACCGAGAGCTTAGCAGACTGGTGCCCATGAATCTATTTTTGTACCGGTTTGATTTACATATTACTGGATTCTTTAAAGGTGTCACACATTTTAGCAATGCATGTTGAAAATAGAACACATAATACATGATTCATTACCCTTGTATGGTGATCATAGTGTAACAGCATTGATCTCACTGGTACCATGTGGCATTGAAATGAGGGCATGAGATGTTTTTATTCTAAATCGACATATTGATTGGCTGGTTAATTAAGGACAGAAGACACTGTCAGGTAAATATATAATTATATATTTAATTATAATTAAACAACAATAAAATAGAGCTAATACATGTGCTTTTAATACAATATTAGATTGAATAATGTGAATATAAACTGTATTTCTTGGTATGCTTATTTTTATGCTTAACGAATATTAAAGTACTATATGCATTAATTGTATTCCTAAAGCCGCTCACCATATGTACTCTGATATACTATTAAGAAAATTATTAATCTTACATTATTAACTTTTATTTGTTTGTTACGTGTGTAAATTTATTACATCGACTAGTTCTACACATTCTCGCCTGAGACTTTTACTCCAAAATTATCATCATAAGCAAAGACTAAGTATAACATTATTAATTATTTAATGAACATAGGCACATGTACTCCGCAACAGTTAGGCTATATATATGATGTTCTTTTGTGTACTTGTCTGGACTTGTTCTGCATCAAAAGAAATATTAATAGATAGGTTACAGACATGATGTTCGTTTGTACCAGTCTGACTTGTTCTGTATGAGCAGAAATATTAAAAGATAGCTTATAGACATGGTATTCTTCAGGAATTAAATCGCACCTGTCTTAAAATTTATTAGACTCCATGTATTTATTTATAAATTACTGGCCGGTTGGTCCTATACTTCAAAGTCAATGACATAAAACCCTCTTATGCTATAAACAGTTTTAGAGGATGTTGAAAATTTAACTCATTACATATTACGAAACGGTTTAAATAGTTTATATATACTTTTATTCCATTTAATTTCCTTGCTAAATGAATGCATGTAATCCCACTGCATGTAACCAACAATGCACAGTATCTTTTGTGGGTGGTGAGTGATACCGTATTTTGGCGGGCAAGGGGTTAAAACACAAACCTGCAATGGACGAGAAGAGGTGTAGATGGATGTTGGCAACCTTGCCTGTGACTTGACCTGACCGTTCGCCAAAAGTCCACCAATGGCGTAGTTGTGGTTATGGAGTTGTCCACCCACGACATATATTGATATTGTGTTACATGCCGACATGTCTGGGTCTGCAGATACAAATTCGTTATGTGTGCACGTCTATTAGTGTGCGTGCGTGTGTGTGTATACTTGCCTGATTTAGCAGTAATACTGATAGAAAAAGAGAGAGAGAAAGACGATAGGCATATTGACAATGTAAGAGGTATGTGAGAAAAAAAGGTTAGAAGAAAGGTTGAAAGAAAGGTTGAAAGAAAGAAAGAAAGAAAGATAAAAGCAATAATACAAGACTTCTCAAAGACACAATCGAATATATCGATAAATAAAAAAAAAATGTTTATTTTTACCTCAGCTCCAATCCATTTGTACAGGATAAGAATTTTGTGAGAGAGAGAGAGAGAGAGAGAGAGAGAGAGAGAGAGAGAGAGAGAGAGAGAGAGAGAGAGAGAGAGAGAGAGAGAGAGAGAGAGAGTGAGAGAATTATTGCAATTAAAATTTAGTTAATCGTAATCTTTAGTTGTTTAGACATTTTGATGGAATTTCTAGAAATGGTGAAATTACTACTTTATGTAAATATTTTAACTGAAGCATAATTTAACTTTAATTTGTTAATATTTTCTTATAATTATGCAAAGGTTTGATGTTTGCAATCAGACAGTGTCAAAAGCCGTGTTTTATTTAATGATCCTGTATCAGACTCAAAATTATTAATCGTTAAATATAGAATATAAGCTAATAATAATTGTTATATTTAACCGTGGTTTGAATTTGTTACATACAAAATACAAAAAGAAAGGATATTATATCGACCTAAAAATATTGTAGTACAAGCAAATTTAAACAAGAACTTTCTCAAATTTATTCTATTGAGGAAACAATGCACACCGATTAACAAGGGACGTAATACATACTGAGATCATAGATATGTCTATATCGCGTACTATGAAAAGATTTTAATTCATAAAACATCCCTTAATTTCTATATTGATTTATTTTCTACAAAGGACTATATCCATACTGCATAAATTGTATTTATGCGATATAAGATATTCTCTTGATTATTTTACATGCCAAAAGCATGCAATCATTTGTCGATATAAACATTATCGTGTACAAGGTGATAAGTGTGTAGATTAGATAACATGATTAGATAACATGCCATGAGAGTTCCTACCCGTATAACATCTTTAAGAAAATTTAAACTACAAGAATTTGACAAAGACATTTTCTCCCAAGGCCATACACTTTTTTCTTTTCAATTTAATCACTAACGGATGCAACTTACGTTAGTGGATCTGACCTCCATGTTCCTGATGACGTAGTGTGCCCGGGCCAATACCAGCGACACAGTTACAATGACGTCACCGTATCTTTGCAACGCGCCCACGAAAGGCCAGTACACCTCGCATTTAGTCTGTGCGTTCACACACATAAAGTACACATTGCAGAGAAATTAATATATAGTATGCTTTTAATTATTTAAGTCTGATTGTAGTCCGTTGTCTAAATGTACAACAACAAAAAATAGCCATTTATGCAGGCCTATATGAATGACCATCAATTTCACAATTCGGAGCTTATCATTCAATTTGTTATGTGTAAAACATTTATTGTTAAATTTATTGACTTTCTTACACATTTTAATAACCTTATGTTGGTGATGGCGTCACACATAGATATGTTGTTTATGTTCGTGATGGACGTCAAGAGTCAAGGTCCATTAGTGTTCATTAAATTATATCACAAGCTTTTGCCTGGTGTTTATGCTAGTAAAAAATAATGTTTAGTTATATTACAACAACTTACTTTGTCATTTTCAATAACGTTTGTCAGCATGACTATATGGGTCACGCCCTCTTGCCACACCATTTTCCAGAAGTCGTCCACTGTGTTCTCCATGGGCCCTTGGGAAACAAAATTCATCCCGATATTTTCTCTTAGCATCCTTCGTGTTCCAGGGGACTATTAAAATATAACCATAGCTAGCCCAATATTTTTTCTTAGCATCCTAAATGTTCCAAGGGGACTATTAAAATATAACCATAGCTAGCCCAATATTTTTTCTTAGCATCCTAAATGTTCCAAGGGGACTATTAAAATATAACCATAGCTAGCCCAATATTTTTTCTTAGCATCCTAAATGTTCCAAGGGGACTATTAAAATATAACCATAGCTAGCCCAATATTTTTTCTTAGCATCCTAAATGTTCCAAGGGGACTATTAAAATATAACCATAGCTAGCCCAATATTTTTTCTTAGCATCCTAAATGTTCCAAGGGGACTATTAAAATATAACCATAGCTAGCTCCGAGCACCAGAAAGGATGGGAAGACGATGTCTGGTGGGGGGTCAGGGTAACTTCTAGGATTAGAGATCTCGGTCACGACGATTTATTTTTTACTGTTGCAGAAATGATACAATGAAATGATACAATGAAATGAATCAATGAAATGATACAATGAAATGATACAATGAAATGAATCAATGAAATGATACAATGAAATGATACAATGAAAAATCTTTACGTGCAATTCCCCAAGCCAACATGTCGAAGCCTTAACGTCGAATTTCATTTACAATATATTTTTGTTATAGATATATAACTAGGATTAAATGTGTTACCGTCATGACATACCCATCCATCATAAGGCTGTATTGTGAGTTAGTGTATTTTATAAGGCGTGATGAATGTCAAATATATGTTGTACTATTAAATAAAGAATTGTGTGGAAAGTAAGGAACGTAAGCACATTATAGTAAGTGTGGAATTGTATGGAAAGTAAGAACATTATTGTAAGTGTGGAATTGTATGGAAAGTAAGCATATTATATATGTAAGTGTGGAATTGTATGGCATAGTATTGCATATACCTTTCCTGCATGCAGACTCACCTTGTGCTGCTATGTACGAATGTTTCTTGTGGTACCCCTGTATTGATGACAAAACAATGATAATTGAGAATGAAGAATGACACTTCTGTCTTTTACTTTAAATCTGAAAATTATAATAGGGTTTGTGGCACAATACCACTTTAGTTAAAGATTATGATTAATATTTAATCACCCAGATCTAATGACAAGTGATGAAAATCATAATTTATGTTATTAATAATTTTCCAGAAGACGCCACAAGTATCTCTTGCTTGGCAGATATGCGACGCTGTAAACGTTTTATCTCTTCCACACCGTTTACCGTCAGACATTTCCTTAGGTGGATATCACATTGACATAAATGACGGTATAGGTGAATGTGTACTTGCAGTATCGCGTAATAAATATAATCGAAAAGTTTCGATTTTGCTTGCTTAAGATATTCTATAATTAGAATCAAGAGCTACAACTCGTGCACTAAACTGTAAACTTTTAAATTTGATGTCCAGTTATCCACAATTGTTATAATGTCTGCTTTGTCGCTTTTGATCAAAACTTTATTTTAGTTTGAAGATCAACCACCATCCTGAACCACCGCATCCTAAATATATAATTTATTGTCGTGTAATTCTATTCCGACCTATGCTAACCTGGTGGTCTTACATATGCACTGAAATTAACAATGGAGCAGACAGATTTCACGCACACTCCCATACGCAAACACACCAAACATTGTATATAGGTGAGCAGAAACTGCAATTGCCGCAAGCTGCTGGTGAAAGCCGTCAAGTTTTGTTTTCCATCCACTTGGAATTCCTTCCAACACCACCCGTCTCTGACTTCTGTGAGAATCAAGCATGTATTAAGAACTCATTTAAGGACGCCTCTTAACGCATTATAAGCAAAGGTGTTTCTCTAACCTATATTCCAGTTTGGTTCTCTCTTCCCGTGTCACCAGCACTGTCACCCATCAACCAATCACCAGACATTCTTCGCTCTTGGACTTACTGTCCTAGGGCATCTCCCTGACTTACTTCAGGGTGTTGCATCACCCACATAATACTTCTCACTCCCCACACATAAACTGATCCAATCGTTTCTTATTTAAATAAATTAATTGATATTACAGAGTTTTCGCTCTTGTATGAACTACTGTGACAATACGGCATTTTAATTGATCCACTTAAGTTTTAAAAAAACAAACAATACATTCGACCCGATTCTCTCACCCCGTAAGAGTTCTTACTAACATGTACTTTTCTCTGCTTAGTCAAAATATGCTGCAATCTACATATATGATCCAGCACAAATCGTGACCTAAATAGTCTCTTTTCATGAAATTAATTAATTACTTATTTTTTTGAGAAAAAACGCGCGATGTCAATCACTGATGCATGTTACTGTTCTAGCATTTATTGTTGCTATATCGAATGCCATTTAAACACTAACATAAACGTTTGTGAAAGCATTTAATTATAGTTGACATTGTACACACAAATTGTAAAATTAAAAAAATAACACCGTTACAAATGAGTACAAACCCTGATGTAACTGGCGTTGATATAGCTGTTGCTGTCAGGACGATGAGGCCCGTGTAAAACAACACGATTGTTATCATCTAAACCGAGGAAAAATAAAATAGATGTAAAAGGAGATAAAACCAGAGAGTGAATTAAAAAAATACCTTTTGTCTAATGAAAACATCTTCGCTATAAAGCAACGAATACAGCACAAGTACGTCTATACACGATTAATGAAATTATCTAGAATATAGATTATATTATGTAGTTCATTGGACAGGATCTACAGGATTAATTATATTATATTATCTACTGTATACATTGTATAGTTTATTGAACAGGATCTACAGGATTAATTATATTATAGTATCTACTGTATACATTGTATAGTTTATTGGACATGATCTACAGGATTAATTATATTATCTACTGTATAAATTGTATAATTTATTGGACAGGATATACAAGGGAATATTCTGAAACATTTGTTAGCACACTACACAACATTTCTAATATATTTGATTTTCATAGTGGAAATAATAATGGCCGTATCAAAGGCATGGTTTTGAATTGCTTATTCTGATGCGCTCGCCTCTCGACTTACATGGTATAATTGTATGAAAACGATTTTTGCTGATATTTTCCTCCTGATGACCGACATTATGTTCTTTTTTAAGTCCTGCAGGCAAAGTCTGAAGAAAGAACGCATGCAGTACGTATAAATGAGTCAGACATTTACAACTGACATTAGAATTACAACAAACAAAACTAACAAGTAGGAAATAATGGAAGAGGTCATATACGCTTTACGAAAAAACGTTACAGCAATGAGGAAACCCAATACGAAACGTGCTATCGATCAGCATGCGAAATGAGACAATTTTAATGAATATCACCTTATTACATCGAATTCAAATCAAATTGAATTCAAAGACATGAAGGCTTACTTTTACTCAGACTCACACACGCACACACGCACACACGCATCAGGTAGTACTGTGTAGTGATAGCAAGTCCTCTCAGCCAAAGTATACACAGCAATTAATAAAGTGTCATAAAAGAACGCAACAATCATTATGCTAGACGTAAATGAATTAGTGGATGCTACTTGTGGAAACCTTCGCAAAACAAAACATGAGCATGCGCTAGAGATAAGAATCGTGAGGAACCTTAAAATCTTCGTGGAAGTTTTCTGTCATCAACGCATTAACCAGCATGCTTTCCACTGTGTCTAAAGACCCCTTTAATGATAATGTATTTTCGCGTGTCGATGGGTCCAAAGTCTCCCTTGACGATCGTACATTCCCGTACGTCACTGGGTCCAAAACCCCCTTTGATGACTGTGCACCGATAAGCGTCACTGGATCCAAAGTCCCCATTAATGATTGAGCATCCATGTACGTCACTTCTTCTAAATTCTCCACTGACGATTGGACATTCCCATACGTCACTGGGTCCAAAGTCCCGTTTGACGATTGCGTATTCGTGTAAAGAGACTCGTTCGAATAAACGTTCTCTACTGAGAGGGCGTGGTGGTCGTTGCTGGCTGCAATTTCATGTATGACCAAAGTGTCACTTGACCCCTCTTCCTTCACTCGAGGACTTGTGCAAGATTGCTTCGCATGACAGACTGCAATGCTGTCATAGAAATTGTGTTCCGGTGAAGGAGTGGGGGTTTGTGCCAGTGAATCGTGCGGCTCTCGCTCGGGAGAGTCTGTCAGAAATAAATGAAATGTAATAATCAGTTTATAAAATAAACCACACAACAATATACCCTTGAAAATAAAAATGAAGTATTTGTAAATGTTTGGTGAAGTGTTTCATTAGTCAGTAGATGTATGTGCGTGTGTTTTCAGTTAGAGTAGTTATCATGTATATTTGCATATAAGTGTGCATGCTTGTGCGAGCGTGTTTGTGTGTATGCGAGTACGTGTGTGGAATAATCAGAACATAAATGACAACTGTGGCATACAATTTCATGCCCGTGACAAAAATATTATTATAAATATTATCGATTAATGATGTTGTATTATACGGTACCTACCTATGTGGAGATCATTGAGATGGTAAAGGCTGTTGTTGAAGATCAAAGCAGCTTGGTTGTTTAACGGACCTCCACTGAGTATTGTATCCATTTTTACTGAACAACCAGCTCTCTTTCTGAATAACATTCATTAATGAAAAGTGTAATAGCGAAAATGTAATAGAGGAAAGAAAATAATAATAAATATCTATAAGCAATGTTAGATGAAATCAAAGCTTTAGGAAGCGGTCTTAAAACAAACACTTTTATGGGAGTAAATGAGTATGTTTGTAGAGTTGATGGAGCTTCTATATTTATAATACCTATCTAATCCTTTCTCTATAACACACACACACACACACACACACACACACACACACACACACACACACACACACACACACACACACACACACACACACACGCACTCACACACACACATACATACATACATACACAAACACACATACATATATACACCTATCCATCCACCCGTCCGTCCGTCTGTCTCAGTCTCTCTATCCATCTATCCATCCATCCACCCATCCACCCACCCACCTATTTATCTATCTATATCTATCTGTATATCTGTCTATCTATCTATCTATCTATCTATAGTTTTGTTTATTTACAGTTTTATTGATACTTCATCACTTTAACATTCTGGAAGTTTAGTTAAACAAAAATTCAAAGTCATACCTTATTAACAGCAATATTATGACAACGACCAGCAATATCGCAACACCCCCACCTATAGATCCTAAAATGACTCCGACGTTTGCATACTGCACACTTTCACTACTGTCTGCATAATAATAAACGAAATATTTCTATAAAATCAGTTTAATATAAAATCAAATTAATACCCACATACACCAACACTACATCAATTCAACACACATTCATCCCTGCGGGCACCCATTCTCACACGCACACACATATACAGAGACATACATTTCACTTCACACATAATTTATGACTGTCCTTAATGCCTCATCACAACAGTCAAATCGAGGCTGTTTGGATATTCATAACTTACTGTACTAATATGATAAAGACATTAATCTCTTGTTCAGAAAAAAAGTCTAAAGAGTGCCAATTTAACTGCTTGACAAGTTTTGATATGAAAATGTGTGACTCTGTTGCATGTTCGCCAAACATCTATTACGTAATTCTGTTTGGATGTGGGATAATCTGTGCTAATAATTTTATTGTTATTTAATTTATAGAATACAATATAAATTATCATTGCATAAGTATAACCGTAGCCCTCGGCCCGACCTGTCCCTTATAGTATCAAGTTGCCCGCTATAGTTACTACTATGGCTAATAGCTCTGTGGTTGCCAATAATAAAATACCCCCCCCCCACTAGCGTGCCTCCTCATGCAGGAAACGTATTGGAGAACTGAGGAGAAACTATTTGAACATGAACTATTTGAAAATCTAACTAGCTAGGGAAGGCTAAACTTTTCTCTGATAGGTATTATGAGAATTGTGCTATGTGAATTTTGTAATTGATTGTTGTTTTAGTTTCTTTACTTGTTTAAGTTTTAATATAAATATAAATATTTTATTAATTTTCGGATGTCTTGTGTCATTTCTTACCAACTTCATTTCGTGTAAAATTAATGTAATCATAGTCATAGTGTCCGTCATAGTGTCCGTCATCGTGTCCGTCATCGTGTCTGTCTGTCCATCTCTCTGTCTGTTTGTCCATCTGTCTGTCTTATATGTGAGAACCTTCCTCTGGGGCGAACGAGCCAAAGGAGTGATTGAACTCAATTGTTGTGTATTTCGTATTGTCCATCATACCGGGCACTACCAACAGGGACATTGTTGTAGAAGATTGACTATGTTATTGTGATCAATAAACTTGTGATATTGTTGTAGAAGATTGACTATTCTATTTGATCATTAAACTTGTGACATTGTTGTAGAAGATTGACTATTTTATTGTGATCAATAAACTTGTGACATTGTTGTAGAAGATTGACTATTTTATTGTGATCAATAGGCTTGTAACATTGTTAGGAAAGCATGTGAAGGGCTGTTGGGGCTCACGTCATTGATCATGTTATGCACACCCTATTACAATACCACTCTATAACTCCATTTCGTCTATGATAAAAATAGTACTGTGATTATTTTTTTATACAAATCTGACTGATGAAATGTGTGTTAGAGTACAAGACTGAATAAGTATTGGAATAACTTGAGCATTGTCCGTGGACTATTAATGTCGAACAACCTACTCATTGTATATGTATATATGTATATTGGTTGTTGATTTAAATTATTTATTGTTAAATTTATTAACCTTCATGCACGTATATTTATATATTAGAGTAATAGTGAGATGGATGGGGAGGAGCCTCGTTAAACATAAATAAAAAGGGATTTATTTTACTCCTTTATTAATAAATTTCCATCTGCAGAAACATTATGCGACGGTAAAACATAAATCTTATTATTTGTGCAAAGAGTTTTATGGCATCCGTATAATCTGCCAAGTGTTCGACATAAATTAAGATTCTCGATCACTTGCAATTAGCTATGTGTTATTAATTAATAAATAATAATCATAACCAGTAACGAAGGGTCGCATGTCCACTATACAACACTTCCTATTGCATTGTCCACTATACAACACTTCCTATTGCATTGTCCACTATACAACACTTCCTATTGCATGTCTACTATACAATGAAGAAAGAAAATCTATAATTGACACCAGCAATTGGTTACAAGTCCTATTCTACGCTCAATCACTATTTTATCCACAGCCGCAAAGAAAACAATTCATTCTTAAAGCATTTATTAATTTTCTTACAGAACCAAACACAATACACATTTAACAAAATAGGTAGTGACTTATAAAAACAACAACAAAGAAACTAATGAAAGTAGTCCCCACCTGCAACATAAAGAACAAACCACTTTCAACTGAACTATAACAATGGTTCACTGACAAATGCGCGAACGACAATTTCGCGCCGACAAAAACGCGATGAACAAATGCGCGACGACAAAATCGCGCCGATAAAATCGCGATCAACAATATTACGATACACAAAACAATGTTAAGAGATACAACATATAAATAATCCTTACACAAAGGCAATGAAAAGAATGAAGCTTATATCAAATCTTAATAATTTTATTTAAAGATCAATATTAAGAGATACTGTGTGCAAATAATCCTTACACAAAGGCAATGAAAAGAATGAAGCTTATATCAAATCTTAACAATTTTATTTAAAGATCAATATTAAGAGATACTGTGTGCAAATAATCATTACACAAAGGTAATGAAAAGAATGAAGCATATATCAAATCTTAATAATTTTATTTAAAGATGCCTCTGTGACATAATTAGTTCCTTAGTCTTCCCCCATTTGTCTGCATAGAATTAATGACGGTTCTCTAAAGGTCGGCGCCTCCTAAGATAGTTAGGTCAATTGAATTCTACCTAGGCACGTGCAGCTTCTCTCCCCCCGTCCTGCAATGCGTGCAGTTACGTAATACATCGAGCACACATACTACTTCCTGGACCGTGTCGAATGCAGCTATTCAAACTTAGCATGCCATTCTTTACTTGGCGATGTTTATCGTGATTTTGTGGCGCGCATTTGTCGATTTCAAAGAACGCAAATTTGTCGTCGCGCTTTTGTCCATCGCGGTTTTGTCGGCGCGCAATTGTCGTTCGCGCATTTGACGGGTCACCAAGTACAATGCCCTCTGTTTACGTTGAGAGGAGGAAACCCCCATAAAAACAAACCAAGACAGAGAACATCAAAAGATGAAAAGTTTATTGCAGTTTCAGTGAGGAAACGAACTTATAGAAAAAAGTAAATAAAATACGAGTGCCACACATGCAAACATAAATATATTACAAATACCAATAGCGATAAGCACAAAGACCAGTACGAGTCATTTATTCGCTAAACACAGAGTGGTGGTTTCATTTCTGCCCTGCACTAAACATTGTCCGTTGACCTTGTCGCAGACACCAGCACAGATCTCACTGCTGTTATAGGCACAGCTTTGTCCGCACATTCCGTTATCACACGTCAACAAACACAGTTAAAGACTTGAGATTTGATTTATATTAGTTTGAGCAGAATAATAGTGATTATAAACAAAACGTGCGATGCACATACCAATATTCAATAGCTGGAGAATAGGTGAGGATTGATCAGGAAAACTCCATCTAAATATGTATGTACATGCGCATGTGAGTGTGTGTGTGCGAATATATATATATATATATGTATGTGTGTGTGTGTGTGCACATGCATGTGTGTATGTGAGTGTGTGTGTGTGTGTGTGTGAGAGAGAGAGAGAGAGAGAGAGAGAGAGAGAGAGAGAGAGAGAGAGAGAGAGAGAGAGAGAGAGAGAGAGGAGAGTTCTGCAGCTGGTTATTTTTTTTTTTTTAGTGGAGTCAGTGTTGGTAAAAGTGTATCGACTCCAACACCTGATTTTAATAGCCTTTCGGCCAAGGCGTTTGATCCATGCAGAGGGTAAAAAATCCTATTACAACATTTGAAATAACATTTCCGAATAGTTGATGTGGTGGAGTAAATTTGTTTTTCCCTTTTTCTAAACTTAATTGCAATATAATTTGATAAATGTCAACTTATCAAGACCTCCAGGCATTGCACAAGATGATATATTTGTAAATACCAGATATAAAATAATAAATCAGGAAAAGAATATGCTAGAACTTCCTTATGTCATCACGTGGATGAGTAATTCTGACAAATAGTCTCATTCCTGCTTATAACAATGTCATCCAATGGGGGTGAACCGAAAGTTACTTTATTGAAATTGTTTTATAGTCTAATCACTTTGATTTTTGACGTAACTCAAGTCCGGTCATAAAGGCGATCCTTAACTTTCGGTAAGCTAACTGACTGATAAAGAAATTTAGGATTTAGAAATATTTCGTATATATTTGCTATTGATCTATGATTTGAACTGGAGAATGCTTGTGTAAATGAACTATTATTTCTCTGTTCACTAATTTGATTATTTTGTACATTATACTTGCGAATTTTGATGGATGCTATATTTCTTATGTTGTATGTGTATTGGTCCCATGAACATCGTTGCAGGATTTGTAAGTTCAGAATATGTTTAAGGGAGAAAGGGGTTTAGAGATGAAATATATGCCTGAAACTTAGCGGTGCTCTGAATTTTGTTGGAAGGAGCATGCCATTTGATACCTTTGAGTGTATTGTTAACTTGAAACAACTTTTGAAGGCAGTGACTATGGCACTCCACTGGATCACTGTGGCCTGTATCCGGCATTGTCATCTAAATTATCAATAAACGTGTTAGGCAGTGACTACGGCACTCCACTGGATCATTGTGACCTGTATCCGGCATTGTCACCTAAATTATCAATAAACGTGTTAGGCAGTGACTACGGCACTCCACTGGATCATTGTGACCTGTATCCGGCATTGTCATCTAAATTATCAATAAACGTGTTACTGTAAATTATTTTTTGTTATTTGAGAATTGAGCTAAGAACAAAAACCAATCTTATACAAGAATCGAAGTGTTATTGTGTTGTGGTATAACATCGATCTCGATCTCGGGGCATGAGTTCTGCATATCACGCGTCAAGTTGTATCACATTTCCCATGACCTCTGAGGTCACCCAATGAAAGATGAAGCTGCAAAAAATCAGTCTGCACAGAGAAAGTCGCCTGCTCTACAATGACATCGATTCAGCCACTAAATACGTGGACCCCATTGTTCGAGTCCTACTGACAGAAGAACAGAAATAATTAGATCTAAAGTTCCTTATGTGAATTAGCCACTCGTGTGAAAGTATACTAGTGGAAGATAAGGCGATAACTGAGTCGTTACATGACAATATTCAATCACCTTCACCGTCTTCATCGACAGTAACCATGAAGATGGAGGCTTTTAGAAAAATACCAGGACATACAGATTGATCAAAATGTTGGCACTTAAATTTGGAAAACTTTGGAGAAATTCCTTCGTATCTAACTAAATTCATAATGGATTTTTACTGAGCACTGAATGAGGTTACGTAATATGACTGTTCTTCTAAACTGAGCGCTAAAAATGCAGTACCGTACTACCACAGTCAAAGCGGTATCTTTAATAGAATGTCATAACGATACCAGGTCCCTGTAGAATGATTGTTATCTACCCTTATTATTGTCATTTTCGATTTGAAAATAACAATGAAGTCGGACCTATCAGAAGCGATCCTCTGTATAAGGACCATTTCAATTTATATAAACAGTATCGCTTTAAAATATATTTTGAAATTTCTTTGTGTTATTATACTAATAATTAAATAGTTTTAAAATAATGTCCATGAAAATTGCTCACTTGTTTATTTACACCTATACATATAACTCCGTAAATGTGTATACTTATATACCATTTGATATTAGCAATAAACTAAACCTGGAGTCGGTCTTCTAAAATATCAGGAGTTGGGGGTCGGGTCATATATTTTTCAGTCTCATTTACTTTCTTTTTTGCGGGGCGGTGGGGGGGATCACTCTACAAACCCGGAATTGAATCTTTCATCTGAGTAAAGTCATGAATATATGGTAATGTCAAATTACCATTAACATTTATTCACACCTCTGAGATATAGCAAAAGATACACAAACGTAGACATAACAATACGGGTAGAGTCAGAAAAAAATAACTCCAAGTTTACCTGACTGTTGCAGTTCTCTCTAATGGACTTGTGATGCTTCCCTCAGAAAAAGCCCTCAGCAAGGAATTATGAGTACACGATCACGTGTCACCGAATGCGTAATGATTGTGTTGCTTTTACTTACGTCATCAAATCTTAGTTCAAATTCTACAGCTGAACGACCTTCTAATTTGCATTTACTAAGTCGGCGATCGACAAGCTTATGACATTATTAACCGCTTTTAAAATTTAATCCTCAGCTCGCCCGACATTCCGGATTTGCGCGTAAGTAACTAATATATAGTTATGTCAAGTTAGTAAAAGTTAGTGACAAGATAAATTGTTAATAAATCAATAAATATATTTTTACATCATAATTACAGTTTAGTTTTCTGTTTAAGTGCTTGTGAAATATGGCTAAACCATCACAACACCTATAGTATTTCTCTAGTTTAAATTGTTTATTTCTAATTGAATATATAAGGTAAGATACTTTTTTTATATTTATAATTTTCACACGGAAAATAAAAGTGTTGAAAATATATTTTTATTTATGTATTTTTATACCTTTATCAACCCCTAATTTTGAAGAAAGTATTTACCAATATAAAAATATTCTGGTCCATTTTATTTCTATCTCACGTGAAAATGTACTTTACAGTTTGTGACTTTATGCACTGTGGAATACAAGAGTGAAATACAATTCAAGAAAAGCTAAACATTTATAAAAATACGTTTTCGAATACGAGTCCACACATGCAATCATAAATATATTATAAATACCAATTTCGATAAACAAAAAGACCAATACGAGTCATTTACCTTGGACACAGAATGGTGGTTTCCATTCTGCCTTGCACATGCATTGTCCGTTGACCTTGTCGCAAACAGGAGTACAGTTCTCACTGCAGTTAAAGACGCAGCTTTGTCCGTACGTTCCGTTATCACACACTTCGACAAACACAGTTAAGGAGTTGAGGTTTGATTTATATTAGTATGACAAATGTGCATTACGCGCAGATAAATATTCAAGAAATAAGGAATAAGTGAGGGTTTTCATGAAAATTCCTTCTGTATGCTTGTGTGTATGGATGCCTATGTGTGTGGGTATGTATGGATATATGAGAATATATATATTTTATATGTTTGTGTGTGTACGTAAGTGTGTATGCATTTGTGTATACGAGCATATGTTTTTATGTGTGTATGAATGTATGTGCGTATGTGTATATATTGATGAGGGTATATGTGTATACGTGTGTTGACCTGTGCATGCGTATGTAAATATGTGGGTATGTGTACAAGTGGCAATATGTGTACAATTGTGTATATGTGCATGTGTATACATATGTGTGTGAGAGTGTGTTTATGTGCCAATATGTGTGATATATACGTGTACGCATGTGTATTTGTGTAGGCGAGTATTTGTGTGAATGTATGTCTATATATTAGTGTGGTGTTGTGTGGTGTTGTGTGTGTGTGTGTGTGTGTGTGTGTGTGTGTGTGTGTGTGTGTGTGTGTGTGTGTGTGTGTGTGTGTGCTTGTACATGTGTATATGAGAGTGTATTTGTGTACGTGTGTGTATGTATACAGATCTATATGTATGTTTCTATGTGTGTATGTGAGTATATGAGTGTGTATGTATGTGTGCTTATGTATGCGAATATATATATGACTTCGTATGTGTGTTTGTGTGTAAATATGCGTGTATGTATGTTAGAGTATGTGCATTTGTAACTCGAGTGTGTGTGTGTGTGTGTGTGTGTGTGTGTGTGTGTGTGTGTGTGTGTGTGTATAATTGTGTATGTATGTGAATACTTGTATGTGTATGCTTGTATGTGCATATGCGTGTATGTATATACATATGTGTATATGTGTGTTTATGAATATATATTTGAGAGAGGGAGAGAGAGAGAGAGAGAGAGAGAGAGAGAGAGAGAGAGAGAGAGAGAGAGAGAGAGAGAGAGAGAGAGAGAGAGAGAGAGAGAGAGAGAGAGAGAGAAAAGTGTGTTTATGTGTGTAAATGTATGTTTGTGGATGTGGATGTGGATGTGTGCGCATATGTGTATATGTGTGTACATGTGTGTATGAGTATATGTATGTGGTGTATTCGTTTGTGTATTTGTGTATGATTTATGTGTGTATGAGAGTATGTGTATTTGCGTATGATTTGTGTGTGTGTATCGGATTATGTGTGTATGTGTGTTTATGTGTATGTGTGAATGTTCATGTGTGTGTGTGTGTGTGTGTGTGTGTGTGTGTGTGTGTGTGTGTGTGTGTGTGTGTGTGTGTGTGTGTGTACGTACATATTTGTGTATGTGTGGGTAAGTATGTAAATATGTATGTGTGTGTATTTGTGTGTATGTAAATATATATATGTGTGTATTTGTGTGTATGTTGCTATATGTTTGTATTTGTATGTATATATGTATGAGTGTATGTGTGTGTGTACGCGATTGTGTGTATGCGAGTTTGTTTCTATGCGCATATGTTTGCATTTGTATGTGTGTATATGTGTATATGCTTGTATATTTCAAATATGTTTGTATGCATGTTTAGTGTGTATGTGTGTATGTGTGTATGTGTAATAATATGGATGTATAGGCATTTATTTATGCGTTTATGTGTATGCTTGTTTGTGTGTATATGTGTGTATGAATGGCTGTGTATGTGTGCCTGTGTGCTTATGTGTGTATGCATGTGTATATTATGTGTATGTGTGTATGCTTGAGTATGTGTGCGTGCTTTTGTTATGTGTGTGTGTGAGAGAGAGAGAGAGAGAGAGAGAGAGAGAGAGAGAGAGAGAGAGAGAGAGAGAGAGAGAGAGAGAAGAGAGAGAGAGAGAGAGAGAGATTAAGTATGTGATATAGTCCTAAGTCAGTGAGTTTACGATTATATATAGAACACACTTGGAAAAACAACAACACAGAAACATTTAGTAGTGGGAAGAAAGTTTTAATCACGCTTTTCTAATACTTGACTTGATCGCCATTTTCTACATAAAATGTAAGCACTCTTTAGAGAAGGCTTCAGACAGGAATTGGAATGCTATAAAACACCTGGAAATAGAAGAACTAGTAGGGAAACCTTTCTAGCACAGATCATGATTTATCGTCAGTTCCCCGAATTAGGCTGTCGATATTACTCTGGAGTGACGTTGTAATAATGAATTATATCAAATATTAGCAATTAGTTAATGATATAAAACATCTACAAGTTTCAGTGCTGATTATGGACCACTGGTCAAATACGCATATCTGCATCTGTTGCGACGATATGCTGGTACACTGATGTCAATTCGACCCTCGGCCACCACTCAATTATTGAAAGTGAGAAATAGATTTTATAAAGCACATATACAACTAGATGTATAAACGGAAGAGAAGAAGACTTAATAATTGACTGTCGCTACAACTGACGAAAACACACAAGGAAGTTATATTACACTAACAGATAAGAGAGACTAAACAATTAATGACAATTTAATAATAGAAAAGTTTAACAATATTAAAAAGGAATAAGCAAATACAATCTGCCATAATTTCTAATCATTAGCAAATAACACTATTTCGTGAAAAAAGATCATGCCGCACTGTAGTCGCTGTTCACAATCAGGACTTAAGCTTCAGTTTAAATGTGCTGGCACAAGATACAAGATATGTAATACTGGTAGATAGTGAGGGACCCAGTCTTAACTCTCTCCCAAAGAGACGTTTGCCAAGACTAAAGAATACAATTTGCACTGTAGTTCTCTTACTCTTGAAACCACGCCCCCTGTACCTAGACCCACTCTTGACCCTATCATATTCAAGATCCACCTAGAGCTAATTAATATTTATGACTTTCTCGCACCTTCCTACCTACATTCTGTCATCACACGTGTGATCTATTAAAAGAAAGTTTCCAATTACATACGCATACAAATTGCATAACACAAAACAAGGTCAGAACCAAGGAACCAGATCTATGTTTAAAAGCTGACGTGCTATGGCTCAGATGAGCTGAGAATATTCTAGAAATTGCTGATGTAATGCAAACTACTCTGCACTGGGTGAGAAGTTTTATCCAATGTTTATGGTTTATGAGAACGAGACCAGTCAATGGGATGAAAATAAAATTGTTACATGCTTTAGAGAATTCTATTCTCTGATACGTGAATTTAAGTGGCAAAGAAGTCTTGTCTTGAAATGCGGTTGTTAGGTTAATGGTGAGATAACTGACTGGTTGAGAGAACGAGCTTAGAAATATTTCGTGCATTTTGCAATTGATATGTTATACTGGTGATTTAATAAGAATTATTATATGAGTCGATTATTATTTCTACAAATGTCTGAACTATGATTTTTATGTGTAGTACGCTAATACTTGACATTGCTTGGATAACGCTGTATTTATTATTCTGTGTGCATGTATCGGGCTAATAATTTCTGTTGCTGGAAATAGTAAGTTGAGAATGGAATGTAAAACGAATGTAGTTATATAGTGATAAACTGGAAACTTAGGTTGGCTCCTTGATTATATTTTTCAGAGATTATATTTTTAAAGCAGTCTTTCAGTTTTTCACGTGTGAATTGAATCCTGATTAGTGTTTGTAAAGCACTATGGCTAACCATGGTAAAGGCGGGAGTAGTGTTTAAGTGTTGAGATTCACTACACCCCTTTTAGGTATGGCAGCAAGTTATGCTGACTACATGAGCAATTTCTGTAATAAGGAAATACTACAGTAGCTGTAATTGTTATTCTGCTTGAAGAAACTGACAGGCGAAAGAAACACTCGGGTGAAGTTTGAGAGAATAGTAGTGAACAGTGTTTTTAAGTGAAAAGGAAAACGTGAAGCTGATGTAATACCGACTGACAATAATTTGTGACATTGTCGTAAAAGCGCAGGAGAAATTGGTGAGCTGGTGCTAAAATGCAGGTTAGGTTAAAACTATTATCACTTATCTCTAATAACTCCATTTCTGTTCTCTGATAAGAATAATCATGTGATTTGTTTTGAATTATTGAATTGTATTTTTTCTGCAGATAGATTGTATAAAACAGAGAAATTATTCGAACACGCTTTCTTAGAAATATCAAAATATATTGTATTTCACAAATGTATATTCGATTGTTGATTTAATAAAGTTATTGACACATTTTTTAAACTTCTTACACATACTGATAACGTTATGTTGGAGAACAAAGTGGGTGGATGGGAGCTCGCTAAATATAGATTAAAAACGGCTTTGTCGTCTCCATTAGTAAGACGTTTTCCACCTACGGAATATTTTGTGGCGGTAAATGTCTGTGTTTAATATTGTGGAAGAGAGAAAACGTTTACAGCGCGCAAATATCCGCCAAGTGAGAGAGAAGAGTGGTGTCATATGGGAATTATTAATAACGTTAAAATTGTAATTAGCTATGAATGATTAATAATTAACAATAATCATAATCATTAACTAAGTGGCGATGGAGTCAGAATATAGCTATGTGAAGTGAGTTAAATTTACTGACAAGTTAAACAGTTAATAAATTAATAAATACATTTTATACAATATATGTACAGTTTAATGTTCTGATAGCTGCTTGTGAAATATGGCAAAATATTACAACATCCTTTATAATTTTGCAAAATACATGTTTTGTTATTTTACCTTAATTCTACTTTTCACAATATAGATGTTAATTAAGTATTTCACGCGTTTAAATTGTTTTTCCTAATTGAAATATGAAACGGAAGATATTTTTTTTTTTGTCTTTATATTTGTCACACGGAAAGTAAAAGTGTTGAAAATATATATTTATTTATGTATTTTTATATCTTTATCACCCCTTAATTTTGCAGAAAGTGTATACCAATATAAAATTATTCTGGTCCATTTTATTTCTATCTCACGTGAAAATGTACTTTACATATCATTGTTTATGCACTGTGGAATACAAGAGTGAAATACAATTCAAGAAAAGCTAAACATTTATAAAAATACGTTTTCGAATACGAGTGCCACACATGCAAACATAAATATATTATAAATACCGATTTCGATAAAGACCAATACGAGTCATTTACCTTGGACACAGAGTGGTGGTTTCCATCCTTTCTTGCACGTGCATTGTCCGTTGACCTTGTCGCATACATCAGCACAGATCTCACTGCAGTTATGGGCGCAGCTTTGTCCATACGTTCCGTTATCACACTCTTCGACATTAGAAAAAAACAACTCTAGATTTGATTTATATTAGCTTGACAAGAATAATGGTGATTATAAAGTAAACATGCGATGTGCAGATCACTATTCAGCACATAGAGAATAGGTGAGGATTGATCAGGAAAATTTCTTTAATATGTGTGTGTGTGTGTGTGTGTGTGTGTGTGTGTGTGAGAGAGAGAGAGAGAGAGAGAGAGAGAGAGAGAGAGAGAGAGAGAGAGAGAGAGAAAGAGAGAGAGAGATTAAGTATGTGATCAGTCCTAAATCAGTGCGACTCGATTATAGTCTCTCTGCTGCATAATTATTTTTAGATTTGGAACACACTTGGAAAAACAAACACCAAGGAAATGTTTAGTGGGAAGAAAGATTTAATCACATTTTTCTAATACTTGATCGCCATTTTCTATATAAAATATAAGCACATTTTGGAGAAATTAATGAAAATTTAATAAAAGAAAAGTTTAACAATATTTAAAGGCAATAAGCAAATACAATAAGTCCTAGTTTCTCATCATTAGAAAATAACACTCACTGTGTGATGAAGATAAAGCCGAACTGTAATCACTGTTCACAATCGGAATTAAGCTTCAATTGGGGCACAAGATACATGATACGCAATACTGATAAACATTTAATAGGACTTGTCATGAATAACATAAGAATTGGGCACTCAAAGCCCACTTCATAGATTTCAGAATAAAGATAGACTGACACCCGAAAACCTTATCCAGCCAAGAGTCTCCTTTGTTCCATGTACAATCCGTGATAGGGAGGAACCTAGTCTCAACTCTCTCCCAAAGAGTCATTTGCACTGTTGTTTTCTTATACTTGTAACCACGCCCATCTCTACCTAGACTCACTCAAACGGTGCTATAAAACTGTAGTATTGTTAGCATAGACAAAGGTTTAGTTGTCTTACATCTATTGTAAACATTTGTTCTGAGTGGTGTGTTCCACTCTGTATTGCAATAAAATTGATCATAACCTCACTTCTTTTTTTTACAGTGAAAAACGAATCAATCGGGCTCTCCATCTATTTCATTAACGATATACATTTTTCAACATCGATAAGCGTAACTACGGCAAAACCTTTATATCTGTCCCAGGACATCGTGTGCTGCCAATGATATCCATCATTTTGAGACTGTCACGTGTCTAAATCGGGGAGTAAAATCACACACACACACACACACACACACACACACACACACACACACACACACGCACACGCACGCACGCACGCACGCACATACACACCCACACGCACACACATACATATACACACAAACACACACACACGCGCATACACACACACGCACACGCACACACACACACATACACACACACACACACACACACGGGACATTTACACTGATTACATTATTTTATAGTTATTTATTCAACGCAAAATATTTCTTATCTTACCTTGCTCACATAATGCGTCTTTCCATCCAGGTTTACACGTGCAGTTACCAAATTCCTTGTCACATTCATCATTGCAGTTCTTACTGCAGTTATAGCTACAGTTTTGTCCGTATGTTCCATTGACGCATGCTGCCAGACATAAAATTAAGAAATTTATTGATAACTGCATCAGTGCCTATATTTCTACACAGAGAATATTATAATCCATTAATGATTAAAACTGTATAGTAAAATATACCATTACACCATATAACCATAATTTAATTTAAAATGCTCCAAAATGAAGAAATAAATTCTTTCATCTGGAGTGTCGTTCTTCTCCGATACCCCCCCCCCTCCCGAAACAATGAATTGACTTAGCAATAGTTTGAAGAAAGATGGCCTTTAGACTACATCGATTTGCAGTTTCCATATTCCGTCATTCACCAAGATCGGTGATATGGAAGAATAACGGACGTTATTCTGCTTCCTTGAAATCATTCAAACTAAAAGATCAGTGTACCTAATATTTGCACTATTTTATGAACATAGGAACTAATAGCAACAAAGAAGCCACATACACACACTCACCTTTTGTACATAATGGCGGTTCAAACCCTGGCGTACAGGGACAATAGCCAGAGAGCTTGTCGCACACCGTGTTCTCTACACAATTACCACATCTTACATCACACGTATTGCCCCAGTATTCATCTTCACAACCTTTTATTAATAAAAAAAAAAGCAAATATATTCTCTCATTTCAGCTTTAGTTCAATCGCTAAAGCCGAATTAATCAATCAAACTTATATAATTAGCAGGGCATTGCAAAATTAGTATTCATTAATTTTGTCTGTTTTATCAGAGAAGCAGACGACATCAGATAATATTACATCTAAATTCTACTCGATAAAAGGAGCAGCGATCAACAACTCTATTTGACTGGGATTGCACTCTTTCGCGAGCAGACTCACAAGGACATGGCGTCATGACGTCAGATAGTTATTTAACAATTAGAATCACATGACGAAAAAGTTTTTTCTTGAACTTACTAACTTTAGGATCATAGAGTGTTTATTTCCTTTAGAATGTTTGAGTCCTCTTACGGATAAATTAAATTGCTTGGCTCATATTGATAAGTTTTCATACGGATGTCATGGGAAGGGTGTAATATTATGGTTCAATGGTAAAGAAAATGTATTTATTGTCTTTGGGAAAGCATTAGCATTTCCGATTAACTGCACAATTCCTTCCAAGGGAAAAATCATCAGACTTTGAGAGCAGTGAGCTAACAACGTAGGAATGGATACCATAACGCGACACAAATACTGTAACGTTTTGCTGGGAGATGGACAAGATATTAATTCTCCACCACCACTAATCCACAAAACACACCTTCTGGCTGGACACACGTGTTATAAAGATGATAGATATTATAGAATAGACGAATGATAGTTCTAGAAGATAGCTGAGCCATCTGATACATATAGCCAGGATAGTAAGTAAATGCAGGTGACACTACAACATATAATATGTGAGTGAGTAATGCTAACTCTAGTAGTTATGTATCAACAAAAACATATTCAACAATAAATAACATAAGACATGGTTTCATATAGCAAATACAAGTAAAATTATTGCAAATATATATTATGTAAGTTCATGATCACGACCATGTGATGTCGGAAGAGAGTGTCTGATTGTGTTTTGTTGTTACTGTAGTTATTTGATTCGTTCATAGGAGTGAACTATAAATGAGTTTATATGGGAACACTGAATGTTTCTGAGTGAACTCTTGTGTACTTTGCTGTACTTTGTCTACAACTTGGCTGAAGCTGTGCAGTTGTAACTTTATAAATGCATATATTTTGATCACCTGATTTGTAGCCTAGGATCTCAATGAAGTTTGTTAGAAGCCTTGCACATGTCCTGTTGAATTGGTCTTTGGCCCATGGGTAATTCTGCTCTGTGTTGCTTTTTAGCTCTTTGCTCATCAATCCAACATCCAAAATAAAGTGCCAGTATGCCAGTAAAATACACATGTGTTATGAAATTGTCCTATTTTCTCTGATAGAATGTCGCCGCTGTACTCTGGGGTGACTTTGTAATAATGCATTAAATCAAATATTAGTAGTTAGTTGTGATACAAGTGCCGATGCAGAATATGGGTCACTGGTTATATATGTATATCTGCAACTGTTACTCCGATATACCAGTACGCCGCCAAGTTGACTCAGAGCCCCCACCCCCCTGAGAAGCGATGTTAATGAATAGATGTATGACAATTATGAAATAGAACAGAGAACAAGACGTAATCATTAGACTATCACTTCAGACTACGATACAAACATTAGGAATTACTTTCACTAACAAATACGCAGATTAAAAAGTAATAACAAAAATATTAATAAAAGAAAAGTGAACAAGATTTAGAAAAATAAGTAATATATAGTATATAATAGTTTCATCATAATGCCACAGAGAGAAAGTACAAGCCACACTGTAGTCACATTCACATCACAATCTATCACAATGCACTGGCGTGGCGTACACACGCTGGTAGGCTCTCAAGATGGCATGACATCACATCAGGAACAGATTCCAAATCCAAAGTTGAAATTAAAGATCAAGATGAAACCAAAAGAAACCAAAACCAAAAAACCAGAAACAAAATTCCTGAAACACAAGCAATTGCAGAGTCTAAGTGTTCAATCTAATGTTCTATTAATAAATACTAAGTTTTGGCATAGGCCGCTGAAAGAAATAAATGTTAACATGTTCACAATAAAACATAGCATATAACATCTTAATAAAACCTTACCATTCATACAATACAAAGACGCTTTTGCCTTATCCAGCCAGGGTTTACTGCTCCATGTACAACCCAAATAGGGAGGGACCCAGTATAGAACGTTCACCCCAAGAGACGATTGAAAAAAGAGTAAAGGGTAAGATTTTCTATCACTTTTACCTCCCCTTTAAATCACACCTGTGTCTGCTAGACACGCCTTCGATCCGGCCACTTACTTAGAGCTAATACTATTATGACTTTAGTAACAACTTCCGACCACCTTTGCCGGTCCGGTAACAATGTTTCCCATTGTATACCCAAAACACACACATACATACACACACACACACAGACATACAGAGAGAGAGAGAGAGAGAGAGAGAGAGAGAGAGAGAGAGCATTAATCCCTTGCCACGTTTACTGGCCATTTACCATTTAAACAACAAACAATCGCTCACCTAATTGGCGCACATACTGGTCAGTAAATCTGCCACCATGCACGACTCATTCGTTCAGGACCTCACTTCCGAAACAAGCATGATGTAATGCACACGTCATTCGAATTACAAATAACGTTCACTTTCATAAATTACACGTCGTGAAAATTTATATAAAATATATGGGGAGATTTTCCAGCATATAACATAAAACTCTTACCTAGATAATATAACAATATAAAATATAGTTATTGTCAAGAGATAAACTTGAATATAATGTTAGACAAGTAAAAGCACATACCTTTGGCAGAAATATATACAGAAATTGATTTCCTTGTGTTGATAACCAGCGATAAGGTTAATAGTATAATTATACTTTTTTGACATTGACAACCAAACTACATGTCTTTGTGGTGATCTGCATTCAACCAATGATTTTTAGATGAGTTTCTAGTACATTCTTCGGCAAGGATTATGTGTGCTTTGATTGGTTAGTTTAGTAAGTTGTCTGGAATATTCAGGTATTCATAGGATCAGCCTTTCTAGGAGGTAGGTTTACGTTTAGTCCATATTTAGAGGAGGGGTGGGTGTGAGCTACACAAGCCATTATGTAAGTAATACTGCTGATGACATTGTTTGTTATGACAGGAATGACAACGAAGTGGGAAAAAATTAAATAAGATACCAGAAAAGGAAGGAGGAGAGAAAAGAATATTTTTAACATAGATAAGAAAAATATAAAAACAAAAATGAAAACAATGCAAGAGAAGGAAATAAGATAAGAATAAAAAGAATAGGATATAAATGAAAAGAAAATAACAAATCAATAAAAAATAAAAATCTGGCAAACAAACACCAAATCATTTCATAATTAAAATCTTATCTAACACATTTAAAAATTAAGGAACACGTACTTGTAACGTTAACTTCACAAATGTTAAGAAAGTATTCGTTATCGTTAGTAATTGGCTTGGCAACTCGAACAGAGGATCCGGTCATCACTCCCGATGTGCAGTTTATTTCTTTCTTTCTGTCTTTAGTATCATTTGGTGAATACTCGTAACATGTTTTATTGTCGACATAGATCACACAGCCAGTCATTCGTTGTAATTCTGGTAAATAAAGTAAATAAAGTATAGTCATTACGTAATTAATTACCGAAATTCATTTCAAGGCATAAGGAAATATATATACACACGTTTCGTTAAGAGTTGAAGATATTTTATATTTTCCGACATAATTTTGCAATGTCTTTAAACTCGTAAGCAAAGAAGAAAACACCAAAATCAAAAGTCATATTTCACGGTTCAGTGTACAACGGTACAACTGAAAAATAATTATTATCGGATAAAAATAACAACAAGTAAGAAAATGAAGAAACCAAATTGTTACTAATCTAAAATACGAAAAGACACAATATTGAAATACACCAACCAATGTTTTACGATTGTATAATAAACGCATGCACAAAAGCAATTGATAGACTAATGAAATATTAATGTAGATAATAATAATGTGATTAATAAATTAATTAATTAACAAATTCACAAACATTTATGCACACACGTATATTCAAACGTATGATCATAATACATAGACACTTTAAAAAGTGATACATTAGTACGTAGAAACTTAAATAATGGCAATCATATTTCTACTAACAGAAACGTATTTGTTTATAATACAAAAGTACATATACATATCAGGTAAATAATAAAAATTCTCTCTCTCTCTCTCTCTCTCTCTCTCTCTCTCTCTCTCTCTCTCTCTCTCTCTCTCTCTAAAGTTTGTGGATCTGAGTATACTAGTTTTAATGTGAATGAAAGTATAATTTAAATATCTAGAACATATTTAATAGTAAAATAATTTAATTATCAAACTCTTTATTCACTGGTACGTTTACGAAGTTTAAATTATAAATTTGGGAGTTTGAGTACATTTACCTCATGTATTTCGGTGATGGCATTATGGTAGTTAATAAGCTGCAGTAGTGAAAAATGTACAGACAGTTAACTTTATTATAATTTAAACTCACGTTCTTCACGTGCCCACACGGTGATACCCATCACTGGATAAGGGCGTCCTAAGTTTACTTCCCACCAAGGAGTGCGGTCGTAGTAGGCAGTGTGAATACAGTTATTGGCGTTGTAGTCGCCATCAGTATTGCCATTGACCGCATTGCCGCAATCATAGTTGCTATAGTTCGTTGACATTTTGCAGGATTTCCCGAGGGCTACATTTTCTGCAAACAATCCAGCATGCGTTACTATGTGTAAACCGGAAAATGCAAAGCAGTGCATTTAAAATTAATTAATTGTAATTTTAAAGTTTTAGAGTTAATTTTTCTCGTGACGGAAGTTTGCGCTGAATCTCTCCGTGTACAAAACGCGTTAAGTCCGTTAGACCACCGCAGTAGCAATTCACATTACATAAGCGCGCAGGGCGGCCACTGGACAAGAAGTGCCTTTCAGTCACTCCAAACAAATGGGGTTTATCTTAGAGTAGCGATCTTCCAGTACAACCAGTTAACTGCGTCCATCTCAAACAAGCCAGGAAAAGGGGCATAAATCATTTGATCCCCGGCTCCGGCCCTTAACGGTATATATGACCCATGCGGGCAGGAAACTTTACTTTTTATTATCTGAAGTCCTGCGTTGTCCCTCTGCAGTATAGAAAACAGCTACAAGACCGTCTGATATGGTAAATACGATTTTTGTACATGATGGATTTTTATAACATAGCTTATTACAAATTGCATTTCCTTTAATTAATATTTTAATCTAAATGCTTGGAAAACATTGTAATTTTATTCTTGGTGGAAGAAGAGAAATTAAATAACTTATGTAAAAGGAATTTAAAGAAATGAGAACCAAGAATGGAATTGCAAGTTTTAGAGATATTGTAACTTGAGGCTGATGCACGGAAATCATTTATATGTTTCACAGCTTCGAGGGACACAACAGAAGGAACCAACGAAACGAAAGGAACAGAACGAACAACAGAAGGAAACAAAGGAACGAAAGGAACAGAACAGCTACAAGTTCAGGTAAAAGAGCATTTACAACACCAATTCAACTTTGACTTGGTGATCGTGGCCTGATGTCACTTGGGGTCCCATGTCTACAGTCCGTTGGTAGCATTACGCCAGGACTACGGGAATAGAATGCCATGGTTGAGTTATATGGACTGTAAGTTTAGAATTATGACAATGGGGTTGTTTCCTAAAGAGCAAGCTGTGACGTGTTAGCAGTGCTACGGGAATGTCCATGTAATTTGGTGTGCTATCCAGTGGGATTGATGTGTTCTAAGTGTATGTAAATGAGAGGAACTGTAGGCTGGAAATTCAGATTTGGACATTGAGATAAGAAAAGTGTACCGGACCGTATGTGTTATGTTATATCAGTGTTACTAAAACGATAACTGTGTTATTAAATTAATACGTATAACTGTGAACCATAGGACTAAATTCATTGAACACTTCATCAGGGTGGAAAACGAAACTGTCAATCTAAATAATCAATGACTGATGCAACAACAAGCCAAAGGAACAACAACTGTGCACCATACACCAGGTGAATTTGTGTCCATACTTATGTCATGTAACCTGTAATTGTTCAATGATTAAATGTCAATTTCTTATTCTAAATTTCTGATTCTTCTACATAGATTTTTCGTTGACTAGAAGTATTAATGTCTTTTTTCTATCTAGTAATTGTCCTAGGAAGGGCACTATATTAATTCATCTACATGTACAGTCCTAGTAATTGTCCTAAGGACTAATTGATAGCAAAAATTATTGTTTTTCTTAATTAATAACAGTTGAGAGACCTGTGATCTCTGCGTATTACTTTGAGAGTGATTTTCGAAATATCTGTTAACTGTAAATTTGAATTTCTTATTTTTTTCTTTTAATAAATTTATTAACTTTTCACTTGTCTACTCTTGATTCTTGAAAAGAGGTAAATGTGCAAGGGGGTAGGTGGGGGCAGCCAATGACGTAATTACGATAGAAAGCCACTCTACGCACATTTTTTTAGATAAGTCCTATCCGCGACATAGGGAGCATTTGTGGAGGGCTAGACAAGGGATAGACTGACAAGATAGTTCAGTTGAGGGCCATTGACTAGACGAGTAACACCTGAGAGAGAGGAACACAGATTCGATAGACTTTCAGGGCTTGACTTAGTCGCTCCAAGACCGCAAGGACAAGACCCTTTAGGTGAGTGTGGGTATTTGTGAAAGGGGAATTATTAATATGGATCATTTATAAATATAATGTCATATAATTAATTAAGAACGCAAGACACCACACGAATCCTCGCCACACTATGACAACGCCTGAATAAACCACATCGTTTACCAAATCACTGACATTCACAACCCATGTCTTTGATACTATCTGATTGCATTCATTCTCCGTGCCTCAAGGTCCCAGTTATCTAAGAATCCATCCCTTTCTCTCTCTCTCTCTCTCTCTCTGGCTCTCTGGCTCACTCTCCATTTGTCATTCAAAATATCTTGTCAGTGTTTCAAATATATAAACTTCAAAATTTAAAGACATTGATTCTCTGACAAAGTTTTTGAACATGAGAATTATCTCTTAAATCTTGTGGATTGTATTACTTTTCACCTATAATATCATATTCTTCTCAATGCGGACCTAGTATTGGCAGAGTAGTCACCATTTAATGTATTATAAATAGAAAGTAAAAAAGTAAAATTATAAATAATTGGGTATATACCAGAATAGTGTTATTGAAAGTATCTAGTTAATCTTGTTTGAAGTTCATCATTTTCATCTCCCCTTTATTTCCCATAGAGTGTATGACAATGGAAAGTTGTATGATTAACTAATCACTGTGTGAAAGAGTAGTGCCCTAAATTAGGTAATAAACAACCTAATTTCACTTTTTCAAACAAACTTGTTATTCACTTTTTTTTTTTGATTGGGCGAAATAATTTGTATTTGTATTGTTTTGTTCCATTCATCTGTTCAAACGTTTATTCCCTTTTATGATACTTGCTCACCCGCATGTACAGCCACTGAAATGCTCCATTACACGACAGAATAAAAGTGGGCCCCACCCAAACGTCAATGGTGTGTTCTGTTATGTGTCTTGTGTAACAACTTAAGACAACGTATTACAGGCACACGTCACACGAGCTTCTTGGAGATACACCGACACAGCCAAACCCGACTTCACCCCTTGTGTCTCTACATTTAGCTCGCCGCTCATTGCACTTGTGACAATCATTCTTATGTGGAAATATTGAGGCAACAGGTCACATTGACATTGTCAACAAGTATATAATTATTAAGTTTAGAAATAGGGAATGGCATATTTACTCCACCACAACACGCATGTAATTTAAATGACAAGTGTATAGTGTTGCCTCAGGGTATCGCATAACATTAATCAATCCACAGCTACATGCCCAAATGGAATATATATCATTGAGGTTTCACATAGTGGAATTGGGCAATCCGTTTTTGTACTCACTCCGACAGATATCACATGAATGACAGTACCGAGTGATGTTTTCTGTCATACCTGGCCACTAAAATTTAGCCTCCACACAAGATAAAGTTTCTGCTTGGCAAGGGGTGGGGCATGAGCCAAACATTTGCTCAACAGTTCAGAGATACCACCAACTGACTGATATTAGTCCCTTCCTGTTTATGAATCAAGAGACCATCCTTCCAGCAAAACTCAGTAGCTTTGCCAGAAGATTTAGTCACAAACAATCCTGAGAGCAGGAATTTCTAAATGTCGAAAACCGTGACTGCTTGTAAGATGAAATGCGGAGTCCGTGAGTGAGATTTAGCGTGCTCTTGCTGAGGAAAAACTAAAGCCACTGGGTAAAGTTAAGTTTCCCTTAAAGAAATTCCTAGGCTTTGAGATGGTTAACACTGATCATCTCTGATATTTTAGATCGAGCAAAAGCTCAGTTGTGTTTTCAGTAGGCGTTCTCCAGAATTATCTCTTGAGTTAGCGAGGAGGCCGTTCATATAACCGATATTATCGTGTCACTGGGTACAGTTGTTGCCTAGCACAAAACCTGTTCATTCTTTCGGTTCATTATCGTGTCACTGGGTACAGTTGGTATCCAGCTCAACGGCTGCCCAGTTCTGTTTAAGAAAAGGACAGGAGAGTATAGTGCTATATGTGGAGGATGAAGTACGTTTTGGCGTTTTAACTTGATACGCTGATTCCACTGAAAGACATATATTTCACTAGTGTGCACTGTAATTTGAATGCAAAAGTGCTAACTATTGTTTTAAAAGTGCATCAGTGAATATAAATCATTTTGTTGAAAGTGCATTACCTTATGCGTTGTTGATGTTTAAAGTGTAGAGAATGTCAGTCATTATGAGTTGTGATGTTTAAAGTGTAGAGAATGTCAGTCATTATGAGTTGTGATGTTTAAAGTGTAGAGAATATCAATCATTATGAGTTGCTGATGTTTAAAGTGTAGAGAATGTCAGTCATTATGAGTTGCTGATGTTTAAAGTGTAGAGAATATCAGTCATTATGAGTTGCTGATGTTTAAAGTGTAGAGAATGTCAGTCATTATGAGTTGCTGATGTTTAAAGTGTAGAGAATATCAGTCATTATGAGTTGCTGATTTTTAAAGTGTAGAGAATGTCAGTCAATGTACAATCCTAGAATTGAATTAGATGTATAACTTAGCTGCAACCTTAACTTCGATTTTGTACAGTGTGTAAAAGTACTCATTAAGTGAAGAATGGGAAAGATATTTTATACATTGACGTGGTCATGACTAATTTTCTTTTCAAACTGATAATTTTATTTTATTAATTTTACTCGAATAACTTGATTAAATCTCAACACACACTTTCGAAATTTATTTGACTTGTTGTTGGGAGAGTTTCAGGCGTATATATATTACTGCAAAGTGGTAAACACATGTTAAAAGGACGTCTCTCAATCGAGATATTGTCAAGGTCACGCCATCGAACCAACTGTGTATAGAAGCTAGCATCCAATGATGGCATATGTAATTTGTGTCTGAGAACACTGTGTGCTCTGGATGATGGTAATAGCTTCTTGTCCGTGACTGATATGTCCGTTCACATGTTCTGAAATACTTAACGTTGGGGTTATTAATTATTTGTGGAATTAATTCATTAACAATGAATACTTCTTCCATTACATCTGCTTCTTCTATTGCTACTGATTAGACTGACGACACTGTTTTATGTCCAAGAGCAATTGTGTTGAGAAAATTCTAAGTGACTCTAATACTTTAAAAGAAATAAAGAAAATAAAATATATTTCTGACACGAAAGCACATAAATTAGTAATAGTAAAATATAATACAAAATCTATACCGAAAGACGAAGCAAGGGAAAGAAAAACATGTAACACACACACACACACACACACACACACACACACACACACACACACACACACACACACACACACACACACACACACACAATGTACAATAATACTGAATACACAATGGTCGTATGGCAATAGACAACATTGTTAAAGGTGTAACAGGAACACATAGAGGTGAAAGGTTTGGGGAAAAGAATAAAATCATACAGACAAAACCTGGCAGAATAGACTGGTGTTGTAGGTGAAATAATGAAAACCAAGCAGACATTCTTACGAAAATACAAATTGGTGTTGCAGGTGAAAAATATTTCAAGCAATCTTTAAAGATTATAAGGTACAAGATGAAGACAGTTCTGTCTCGGGTGGCACGGCCATACTAAGATAACGTTTGTTTTGATTCTCATGATAGGTATATTCAGGTAAAAATGTAAGAATAAAAGTGAAATGTCGAGAAAGGGTAGAAGTATTTGAATCCAGACAGTTAATTTAATCTTGAGATCTTGAGAGTCACTGAAACATCACAATCATTAGATATATTCGACCTATAGTAAACAGGAAACAAGCGTGAATAGTTGAGGAACAATTTTCACTCCGTAATGAAAAGATAACCACATATTGACTTACGAGGCGTTGGTTTTGATGCTGTAGTGAACGCGGCCAATTTAGGGAGGCAACAACCGTGTTTACGATGCGTGTAAATAGAGAGCCAGTGCTGAGAGTTGAGTAGATGAGTAATGTAATGCGTGTAAATAGAGAGCCAGTGCTGAGAGTTGAGTAGATGAGTAATGTAATGCGTGTAAATAGAGAGCCAGTGCTGAGAGTTGAGTAGATGAGTAATGTGATGCGTGTAAATAGAG
The DNA here is from genome assembly GCA_028829895.1 of Sinotaia quadrata. Lineage (NCBI taxonomy): Eukaryota > Metazoa > Mollusca > Gastropoda > Architaenioglossa > Viviparidae > Sinotaia > Sinotaia quadrata. Next base: position 7,604,437 of record CM054178.1, read on the forward strand.
AGCCAGTGCTGAGAGTTGAGTAGATGAGTAATGTGATGCGCTCTAATATTTGTAATTTTTATCCTTGACTTACTGGAACTTTTAAATTTTCTGCATCTGGCAGTGTGATGAATCTTACATCGTAATCTGCAATAATCGACCCTTGATAGACTTCTGCGGCAACATGTCAGTTGCCGTCAGAGATCAAGTAGGAAACAGAGCTTCCTCATCTCAAATGTATGAATGCTGTTGTAACCGTTTCCGTCTGTTGTTCTAGTGAGAACGCGAAAGGTGCAGAAGTGCTTAATTGGAGAGATAAAATAAGTAGGAGAAAATGGCATGTTCTTACTTTTGATCAGTTTCACATGCATGAAAACAAGTATATAATGCTATATACTCTAGGACACATACACTCTGCATGCTAGGATGCATACACGTATTCACACTAACAACACGCTAGCACACATACACGTTAAATGTTTAATGAAATCAAGGAAGTTAATTATTGAAGTGAACTACAAGAGACTAAGCAGCGTTCCTTATGTAATCTGCGTCAAGGGAACGTTGACGTCACCAAGTGGAATTGCGTAATTTTTAAGTGGATCAAGATACTCAATAGTACATTCCAATTATGAAACAAAAAATAGCAAATAGGAAATATAAAACTAAGATGGAAACAAGACACAATAATAACTATTCCACAACCTGAAAAGGATAGCACACTGGCAGATTCACATAGATCAATATCCCCTCCCTGCATTATTCAAAATAATGGAAACAATAGTCAACAAATAACTGACATTTCACCTTCAAACTAACCAGCTACTATCTCTAATGCAACACAGTATTTAGACTGAAAAGATTTACCGCAGATGCAGCTAATAGGATAATTGATAACATACTGATAGAACAACTACAGGAAAACAACCAGGAGGAATATTTACAGACGTTCCGAACCCTTTACATGACGTGACATCCCACCATACTTATAAAAAGCGTTACACCTAGATATAAATGGTAAAACCTACAACTACCATTAAGAGTTTCCTCATTGACTCCACCTTCGAAGTTCAAATAAACATTTTAAACCACACAACAGATCACTCATAGAAATCCTACCCTGTTTAACACAGCCACATATAATTTAGATGTAATAAATACTGAGAGTGACTCCCAGTTAACTCAATTTTCAGTTGACTCCTCAATATATTATGGACATTGAGGTAGACAAAAGTAACGAAACACCTACAACAAACCATCGAGATCAGGCAAAAATAACAAAACACCTACAACAAACCATACACAACCTTGAAAATGGGGCGTACAAGTTGGGACAAGATCTGGCAAGCGACAAAACAACTGCCATATACTTCACCCTACACAATAAAATCTATCCAACTCTTACAATAAAACAGAAATATAACACCACAAAACACTTGCATTCCTTTTGCCATAATCATTGACGAAAATATAACATTTTCACAACACATCTCCAATGTTCATAGAAAACCCAGTATAACATGGAATATGCATTCAATGAACAAAAGGCAAGGCTGAGTGGCGGATATTCACACCCTTCTAACAGCCAAAGATCACTAATATATTCCATAATAGATTATGACAGTAAAACATACACAGCCAGTAACAACTCCAAAATAAAAGAAATACAAATCCTCCCAAACAAAGCGCTCAAATTATGCACCATGCGCTAAGCAATATTCAAAATAATGAACTTTATAAACAAAAAGGCAAACTAACAATATTGGAAAGACGAGACAAACAAATACTAAAACTCTGAATCAACAGAACACAACATTTGAAAAACTTGCCAACAAACACTATCCTACAGAACACAACATTTGAAAAACCTGCCAACAAACACTCTCCTACAAACCACAACATATGAAAAACCTGCCAACAAACACTCTCCTACAAACCACAACATATGAAAAACCTGCCAACAAACACTCTCCTACAGAACACAACATTTAAAAAACCTGCCAACAAACACTCTCCTACAAACCACAACATATGAAAAACCTGCCAACAAACACTCTCCTACAGAACACAACATATGAAAAACCTGCCAACAAACACTCTCCTACAAACCACAACATATGAAGAACCTGCCAACAAACACTCTCCTACAGAACAAAACATATGAAAAACCTGCCAATAAACACTCTCCTACAGAACGCAACATATGAAAAACCTGCCAACAAACACTCTCCTACAGAACACAACATATGAAAAACATGTCAACAAACACTCTCCTACAGAACTGAAAATGAGATAGAAGGGGTTTAGTAATGTAATTAGTTAGGAAAGGAACCCAAGCCAAATGGACTGATGGGAGATTCCCACCATATCAATTAATTAAAATACCAAACTTAATACACACAAACGTAACTCCATAAAACAGAAGAAACTTTCAAGAAAATATTACCCCTATGATCCATATTACCACCCCCACCCACCAACCCACATTGCTAAAAGAACACCAAGCAAAAGAGAATAGAACACAAACCTCAATTATTCTCATTACTATCACATATACACACATGACTGGAAAAATCCCTTATGAACTGGATCAACAGCAAACACACCTTCAGACAATCACACTTTTAAACTTAATTGAATGTGTACTATACTAACTGCAGAATCAATAGCCATAGACAATGCATTAGAATTAGTCAGAAAAACCAAACTCACACCCCAAAACATACACATTCTTACAGACTCATTAACTTTAATACAATACTTAACAAACCCATTCCGTCATAACGAACAAATTAAATTAACCACCACATAAATAAAGTAAGAAACAACGGAAACCAAACCACAATATTATGGATCCCTAACCACACTAGCATCACAGGAAATGAATAAGCAGCATTGGGGTGGGGATAAATATTGCTCCACACACCATACAACCCTACACCCAATCCCTCCCCCCAATCTTCCTAACATATCTCACAACAGAACAATATACAGATTTAGACTTAAATCAACAAAATACACACATAAATCAAATCATAAACCAAAAGCATACACACAGTGCAGAATAAACATAATTTCCTTTTACAATGCAACCTACACACTGACGAAAGTACCACACTTCAGGAGGTCACAGCACTTCGATAGCTCCCATTCACAACACACAAATTACTCTTACCACAAGAACACAATCACAAACTCATTCACTCAGCACGAATAACATTCATCAACCAAACAAATACAATACACCTCCTGTAACATCTAGGGAAAGTTACGGACTAAGAACAACGATACACTAAAGACACTAAATTAAGCACGTTCAATTGCAATACTAGGACAGATACCCTGCTCGGAGCGAGCGAGAGATGGAGGACCTCACAGAAACATACCACAATCGAGAACAACATTTGAAGTCGAAAGAACAGAAGTCTATTTTTAGAAAGATAAGTAAGTACAAGCAATCGGCATGTTCTAAGTTTGAATCAGTTTCAAGTGCAAGAAAACAACACGCAAATCACATAATGCTATATTTACACTGACACACATACACTTTGCACGGTAGCATACATACCTGCTAGCTCAGATACACATACACGCTGTACACATACGCTAGCACACATGCATGTTAGCACACATACACGTTAGCATACTAACACACACACACACACACACACACACACACACACACACACACACACACACACACACACACACACACTTTGGCACACTAACTCACATATCCGCTAGCACACTAAAACACTCTAGCACACTAAAGCACACATACACATTGCACACTAACACATACACATTAGCATACATAAACACTAGCACACATATAAATTACTGTTCACACTTGCATATTTGCAAACACGCAGGTGATAAATAGTACTATGATAGAACATGCACACGGATTAAAATGAAAATACAAATATCTTACTTGTGTTTTTATTCGGTGTAGTGTGGCCAGACCTGAAAAGAGAAAACCAAGAAATCACGAGAAGTGCAAACTTCGCTTCCATCTTGCTTCTAGAGTGCGTGCTGTCGTCAGACACTAACAAACATTTGCTCAGAAGACAAACGAGGAAGTGAATTATTTTCAAATTGACCTCGCATAGAGGATGTATCTACTTATATTCTAAAGGAAGTGCTAGACTTTATCAAAGCTCAAACATGAAACTCGTTAAGCTGTTTGTCAGGACAGCTGAAAGATTAGTTTGAAGATTTCTAGTACCCACAGGATAAGTCCACATGGAAGTAACGTTGTAATGTGTAAGTTAAAGTGGAGATTACGTGAATAAAGTGACATGTCTGATCTACTAGGTTTATAGATTTGAACAAAGAAGTCTTAAAGGAGACACTGACATTTTGGTACATTTCTTATATATGTTGTAAGGCACTAATAACAATCAGTTTGTTACATTTCACGTACACGTTGTAAAACACTAGTAACACTTAGATTGGTACATTTCTCGTACATGTTGTAAGGCACTAATAACAATCAGTTTGTTACATTTCACATATATTTTGTAAGATACTAATGACAGTTTGTTACATTTCACATATATGTTGTAAGACAGCACATCTAAAGTCCCAAACAAAAGAGCTCAGCGTAGGCGAATAAACATTTTCTTAAAGAAATCAAGGAAGTTATTTATTGAAGTGAACAGGAAGATAGGATGCCAGCGTTCCTTATGTAATCAGCGTCAAGGAAAGGTTGACGTCATCAAGTGGATAGGTAATTTTGATGTAGATCAACACTTTTGTACATATAATCAATAATATTACCCCATTACACAACAAAATATTGCAAAAAGAAAATAAACCACTAACTTGGAAACAAGCTACAATAATACCTGACAAGGACAGCACCTCTCAATTTCCTTTAGACCAATATCCCTCCTCCCTACATTATCCCAAAACAATGGAAACAACAATCAACAAACCACTAAAATTTAACTCGAATTTAATTCGAACTGGATAATGCTTATGAAATTGAATGTTGTACATTATACTTGTGAATTTTGATCGATGCTATATTTCTTATCCTGCGTGCCTATCAGGCTCATGAATATTGTTGCATGATTTGTAAGTTGAGAATGTGTGTAAGAAACAAAGTAATTTAGAGATGAAATATACCTTAAATTTAGTGCTGCCTTCAATTTACTGTTGCAGAAAGGAGCACACATTTTTTTTCTGTTTGTTTCGTAACCTTGCTTCCGCTTCGGGCTACAGTGACTACTATACTCTATTGAATCACATTGGTGTGTATCCAGCGTTATCTTCGATTGTATCAATATACATGTTGGTTCATGTTGATTCATGTGAATACCGTTCGAGAGCCAATAGAATAGAAATGTGGGGTTAGAGTTTGGTCTCGAGAATAGACAACGGTTTATAAGCTTTCCTCGTGGTGTGCTGCGTAGCATACAGGAAGATTCTAAAAGATTTTACGTGATGTGATTTACAGTGCACGCGACGTTCTGGACGATTCTCCACGGTGAGCTTTGCGTGAATATCGAACATTCTGGAACAGTTGTGTAATGCAAAAAAGGAGTACGTTGGGGTGTCATCAAATGAGAAAGAAAGTGACTTGTTGCAAACCACTTTATTGTGAACACCTGCCAGTGACCACTGCCAACAAATACAGTGACTATGATTATATGATTATCTCTCTGTAACTCTCTCTCTCTCTGTATATATATATATACATATATATTGTTAAAATTTATTAAATTTGTTAAATTTATTCAACTTCTTTGCACATTTTTATTACTCCTTTCGTAAGAGGTTTTCACCTACAGAAAATTATGCGACAGTAAATCGTCTAACTTATTATTGTGTAAAGAGTAGAGTTTAGGACACCTTCATAATCCGCCAGGTGAGAGACATGTTGATCTAGTGGGTGAATTATTAATAACTAACGACTAAGATTCTTGAATACTTGTAATTAGTTATGTGTTAATAATAAATACATACTAATCATGACGAGTGAATGGCGCTCAGAGGTGTCACATTTAGCTTATTTTCATGAATTTAAATAATGAAAGACTTATGACTAACTTATTGTGATTTTGAGAATGAATCACCATTATAATTTAATTTTGAAATTCTAGTAATGGGGATTTCATATTCATGCTGAATTTCCGAACCTCAGTGAATTACAACTTCTCCAGTGTATTCACATAATCCTGTCTTGAGGCATGTGGTAAAATTAGAAATGTTACTCTCTTGCTTTCAAATGTAAGGGAGTCTGGGCACTGAATCAGACCGTTGCTAGGTTTCTACAGTTCAATGACGGCATTCATGACATTACATCAAACACATCAATGAATACAGCGTTTTTAAATAGTTAGACATAACACTTTTATTTATTTCAGTTTTAATAAGTTGCATGTAGCTTTGCTAAAATAGTTGTTGTTGCTAATAATAAATTGACACTAATTATAATACGCATGTATTTCAGATAGTTCTAGTGCTGTAACATAATGTACATAAATTGCATTTTCTTCACAACACAGAATCAAGTACACATTTGGAGTGAACTAGTTTATTCTAGTAACCGTCAGACAGACATCTGTTGTTGCATCAACGCCAGAGCTTTGGTGGAGCTGTACATTCAGTTAGGCGACAACAATAGACATGCAGGTAGAGCACACATTTAATTTCTCACAGTATTATTTTCATATTACTTTAGATATGTTTACACTTTTATTGTTATAAGTAATTATTATTCTTGCGTAATTATTGCACTTACATCATCTATTGTTGTGCAGTGTGACAGAATTATTGAAGTTTTATTCTTTATTCATGGTTGCTAGGCTCATCGTGTATGAGAATTATTTAAATGATTGTAAATTCCTCTTCAAGCCATATTAACTACTGGCCATATAGGCTTATCAAACATGACTTATATATGAGTAGTCACAGACAGTACAAACTGTTCCTGTTGTACGCTATGTTAGTGATGAGAGGCTACTAATCTTCTAGTTGCTTTGTGCTTTAAAACATTTACCTATTAAACAACAGTTCGATGTTACTTTTCAGTAACTTGAAATAAAAGAATTACAGACATTACAATTATTACATTTGTTCAAAGTCACTGTATGCGAGAGTTAGTACATAATTGTCAGTTTAGCTGATAAAAGTATGCCATCCACCAACACAGATACACACGAACACACCCCACACAAGTATTTACTGATCTTCATTTTTCTTACTCACATGGTTCTTTGCTTTTGTTCCTCGCTCCTTTTATGCCTGGTACTTAATTATAGAATGTGTGTGTGTGTGTGTGTGTGTGTGTGTGTGTGTGTGTGTGTGTGTGTGTGTGTGTGTGTGTGTGTGTGTGTGTGTGTAACAAAACAGGACTGTACAATTTGTTATTTCCATTGAATTGAATTGCAATCTAGATCTATAGCTAGCCATCCGTCTGTTTTTATGTGAAATTGAATTAAATTATTTCTATTTCGGCATTCCTAATATATAGTCTGCGACTCTAAGAAAACAATAGACTATATTGCTGAATGAACTCATCTATCAAACATTAAATATTTTATGACGTTTTATTCCTAAGATTATCTTTCGAATTTAGGCATATTTCATCCTTCTAGCTCACTCATGTTTTGCTTGACGGATATAGCAGAGGTATGAGGTAACATCAAGGTCACGCTGTATAATACTGTATATCTACTGTGGTATTAAATTAATTTTGTAGAAAATAACATTTTCAGAACTGAGTTTTCATAAAATGTATTCATTCTTTAAATGCATGCAATAAGATGGTTGTCACCACCATAAGCCCTCTCCCTCGTCGAAGGGGAGATAATAGCTAGCCAGCAACTCACCGGGCCTCGTGTAGATGGTATGAGTAGAGTGCCCACATATAAATCGAACCAAGATGTTTGGGATGAAGTTTTTATTCTGTATGAAGGGTTATGAGCAAGTTGGCGTGTGTGGATGCACGAGTGCACGTGGACATGTGAAATGCAAAATGGAAAGAACAACAAAAAACGACCGCACTCACTCACTTTCAGAAACCAAAGACAGAAACTTAAATTCAAAGTATCTTCTTATGCATTTATTGCAAACTAGCGATCTGCTTATGCACAGTTGTTAATCATTCAATCAATATCATTCACTTTCACATACATGGGGTTGGGGATAAAAGAAATGAATGAAACGACAAACAAATGATAAAATAATAAACAATCAGTCTCGGTGGTAATCACACTGCACAACGCATGCATATAAAAATAGCAAAATTGTTCAAAGTTCAAAGTTCTAGGGTTCTCTACCCAAAATGACAAATGTTCAATAAAATGTCAATACAGTTCTCAATATGAAAAATGTTAAGAGTTTAATAATCACATCCTAATAATAAAAGCTCTAAATACTAAATTTTAAGTGATAGACTCTCCTGACTTCTAACATTGTTACTCATTAATGTAGTTGTTGAAGAGTGGAGAAATGAATAAATGTCGTGGGCATATCAAATGAAGATATGAATGTTCATGACGATGATGGTAAATCTGAATATAGAATACACATGTTATTGATGGTAAATGAAGATATGAATGTTCATGTCGATTATGGTAAATCTGAATATAGAATACACATGTTATTGATGGTAAATGAAGATATGAATGTTCATGTCGATTATGGTAAATCTGAATATAGAATACACGTGTTATTGATGGTAAATGAAGATATGAATGTTCATGACGATGATGGTAAATCTGAATATAGAATACACATGTTATTGATGGTAAATGAAGATATGAATGTTCATGTCGATTATGGTAAATCTGAATATAGAATACACATGTTATTGATGGTAAATGAAGATATGAATGTTCATGTCGATTATGGTAAATCTGAATATAGAATACACGTGTTATTGATGGTAAATGAAGATATGAATGTTCATGTCGATTATGGTAAATCTGAATATAGAATACACATGTTATTGATGGTAAATCCAAATAAGAGTGCAAACCACTGATATAAATCCAATAAGGAATACACATTTTGTTGGAAATAAATCCAACTTAAGATTGCAAACCACTGATGAGTTATCTACCTTCCTCCATGAGAATGGTTTTATGTTGATTATTCTTAATGAATATATTTCTGGTAATTCTCTATTTTTACTGAATTCATCACAGGTTATGAGACATATGAACTTACAAAATTCCCCAACTATAACATGTAAATCTCAATATTAAAAGCTGATTTTCAATCATATAACAACAAAAGAAGATAATGCATATGTATGTAGTTGTTATACAAATTAAAATAAGCTTTTAATGCGAGAATACAACTGCTCTCTCATCCTCTGGTAATGCTATATTCAAAGCTTCAGTACTTCAAAATATGAATTAAAGGATTAATATTCTTGACCAGGTCTTCATTAATCAGTTCAGGTTTTTATTACTGATTTCATTTATTTTCTTGTGGTGTGTGCTTATTCTACGTCTGTTTCAGGTAAATCGATATCAACTGTGTCTGAAGTACAGACATTATAATGTTTTCTCCAGCAGCAAGGATAACAGTATCTTTTATGTCTATGTTCGAAATAGCTCAGTGTGTGCATGTTGGTTACGTCAATTTAGTTTTGTTTCTTTTTTCGAGAAAATATCTAGCAATTTGCTATAAGATAATTTTATTTATGAATTCGATTTTTCTTCTCTTTATTTGTTCTTTTACGAATGTGTTGACGTAGCCAATTTACTGGCATTGTAGGTTTTATTTAATTATTTGTGAAGGTTTGAGAGGTTTTAAAAGATAGAGGAATTTATCAACATGAGAACTTTATCAATGTTGTATTTATTATATTCAGCCCTTTTCCCATGATTTCTGTTGACTGTTGTTTGTGAATCAAAGTTTCTCAATGTTATCAAGATTTTGGGAGATTGAAGGTTTACAGAGAAAATTGGCACTACCAAGACGTTTTGCTTTTAGTAGTGGGCGAGTCTGTCTCTTCCAACTCAGATGTTCTGTTCCGAATGCTAATATCACTTAAGATATCACTTCTGCTTTTATATTACACAAACTCTATATTTTTAATCTGAGATTTTAGGAATTTTCTTATTTCTTTTCTTTTTTATTCCTATCACCAGGAACAGCGACATCAATGGTTCCTCCTGTTCTCTTAGATTTATTGAGAAATATAATGTCTGGTCTTCTCGTAAAATTCACACTATCTGTTCTTATCTCGACATCCCACAAGATATTGACTACATCATCTTCGTCGTCGTCGTCATTATCATCTTATTATTCTGCCTTTTTCCACGACTTGTTTGACTGTCGTTCGTGATCTAAGTTCTCGGTCTTACCAAGATTCTGGGAAATCCAAGGTTTTATGGAGGATGTGGACACTTCCTAGGAAAGCTGCTTTGGGTATTGGAGAGAGTTTGTGGTTTCCAGGGAGTTTATTCAGACACCTTTCCAACTCAGATGTTATGTTCCCCAAAGCTCCTATCACTACAAATATGACTTTTGCTTTTAAATTCCACAGTCTGAATTTCTAATCTGAGGTCTTGGTATTTGTTATTTTTTTCTCTTTCTGTTGCTTTTATTTTTCTATCACTTGGAACAGTGACATAAATGATTGCTGCTATTCTCTTGAACTTATTGAGAACTACAATGTCTGGTCTTCGTGCAAGAATCACTCGATCTGTTCTTATCTCGAAGTCCCACATTATTTAGAATTATGTAACGGTGACTGAGTCTGGTTTATGCATTCATGGTCTTTCAGGGGTTTTATGACATAGTTCTCATACATATTTATATGTATGTGTTTTACCAATTTGTCTTTTGGTGACCTCTGTTCTAGTGAAAACCTGGCATCCAGATAGTAAATGCTCTGTTGTTTCATCGAGTCTGCATTTGGAATAATTTGAGATTTCCATGATTTTTAATAGACAAGGATCTAAGACAGGTACAATGACTACAATTGATGAATTTTACATGAAGTAAAGAAGAAAAGAAATGACGCAAGACTGGTGAAAAATTATTTAAAAAGTAAACAATAAAAGAAATGAAACAACAATCAATTACAAATTTCACCAATTACAATTCCACAACATCTAACCAAATAAAATGTAGCCTTCCCTAGATATTAGTGTTCCCCTGAATAAAATGTAACAAGTTCATAAATGCTATTTCTCAGTTAATTTTCCTGTTCCTAATTCTAAAATGTTTTCTTAGGTACATTTCCTGTTCACTATTTCTAAAATGTTCTTTACACAGTTTCTGAATGGTTTTCACAATCCTGACCAATGTAAATGTCCCTCTTAACTTAGTCACACTCCTGACCAATGTAAATGTCCCTCTTAACTTAGTCATACTCCTGACCAATGTAAATATCCCTCTTAACTTAGTCACACTCCTGACCAATGTAAATATCCCTCATAACTCAGTCACACTCCTGACCAATGTAAATATCCTTCTTAACTTAGTCACACTCCTGACCAATGTAAATATCCCTCTTAACTCAGTCACACTCCCGACCAATGTAAATATCCCTCTTAACTTAGTCACACTCCTGACCAATGTAAATATCCCTCTTAACTCAGTCACACTCCTGACCAATGTAAATATCCCTCTTAACTCAGTCACACTCCTGACCAATGTAAATATCCCTCTTAACTTAGTCACACTGGTAGAGTCTTCAATGTCATTACCGACGTTCTTTGTACTTCTGATGTGTCGATTAGGGACCATGCCAATGGCTCTCAAGACAACATAGCATAGTGTCCGTACAAATAAACAGGCTGAGATATCAACCAGCAAAGCCCAATAGATCAACAGGTAGTACAATGGGTACAATGATAGCCTGCAATTAATAAAAATGCAGTAATCAGACGCTGCTAAATTCAAGCTATAAAGTGCTCTTGTATAATGGCTAAATCTATTTTCTCTTAGCAAGATTTCACTAAGCTGAAATAAAAGTGGATTGCTTAAACATAACACATTATCCTGCGTATACTTTACACTAAATAGTAATCATAAAATTTTATAAAGTTCCATTCATAACTTGTCCATTCATCGAAGCCAAAAGGAACAAACGTAATTTGTATCAGCAGTTAATGGATTCTCCACTCAATCACATAGGAACAAACCAAGTCAGAGAACATCAAAAGATTTAAAGTCTATTGCAGTATATGTGAAGAAAAGTAGTTATTGAAAAATAAATAAAAATACATGCAATCATAAATATATTATAAATACAAATTTTGATAAACAAAAAGACCAACACGAGTTTTTATTCGGTAATTACCTTGGACACAGAATGGTGGTTTCCATCCTGCCTTGCACGTGCATTGTCCGTTGACCTTGTCGCAGCAGCAATATAGATCTCAGAACAGTTATGGGCACACCATTTTTCCATAAGTTCCGTTATCGCACTCTTGGATAAACACAGTTAAAGAGTCGAGATTTGATTTAAATTAGTTTGACAAGAATAATACTGATTATAAAGTAAACATGTGATGCGCACATCAATATTCAACAGGCTGTGAATATGGGAGGACTGATCAGGAAAATTCCGTCTGTATATGTGTGTTAGCTTGTGCATGTGAATGTGTGTGTGTGTGTGTGTGTGTGTGTGTGTGTGTGTGTGTGTGTGTGTGTGTGTGTGTGTGTGTGTGTGTGTGTGTGTGTTGCAGAGCCGATTGTGTTTTAGTGTAGTCAGAGTTGCTAGGATGTAAAAAAAAAGAATATTACAACATTTGAAATAATATTTCCAAGTTGTTGGTTTGGTGGAGTAAATTAGTCCATTCCTATTTCTAAACTTAAATGTTATATAATATGTTAAATGTCTACTTAACAAGATTTTTGGGGTATTGCACACGACGATATTTTTTGTAAGTACCAGAGTTAAAGGAACAACACAGGTAAAGAATAAGCTAAAACTTGCTTAAGCAATCGAAGCCAGATCAAAGTGGATGAGTAGTAATTATGGCTAATATTCTCATTCTTGCTCATAAGATTTTCATGCAACGGGGATGGAGCAAAATTTACTTTGTTGAAGAAGGATCCAATTATGTATATTGACATTATTATATCTCTGAAACTGTATTCTCATTTCTATGATGAAACCATTTCTATGAACCTGTATTAACATTTAATCAAACATTGATGTGAAGTGAAGTAAATGTCAACGCTCTTTGGATTATATTCATATGTTGTATTTTTAAATGTTAATTTAATAAATATATTGTTAAATTTATTAACTTTCTTGCGTATATATAAAAACCTTATTTTGTTGTGTTAGCGTGTGGATCTGGGTTCATTAATATATTAATTAATAATTATAAATAAAAGAGGAGCTTTTCTTACTCCTTTACTTTAGTACAGTTTAAGCAACAGAAGTGAAAATTATTATTTTTGAAAAACTAAGTACAAAACCCAATCTTCTGCTATAAAAATTGTAGAAGTTTTATTGTGCTGTATTATAACATCGACCTTGATCTAGGGGAATGAATTATGCTTACATCAAATTGTGTCACACGTCAGCCAGTGACGGCTTGTTCGGATATGAAGAAAGTCGCCTGCTTTACAATGACATCCTTTCAGCCACTAAATACGTGGACCCCATGGTTCGAGTCTTACTGACAGAAGAACAACAAATAATTAAATCTAACGGTTCTGTGTGCGACTTCACCATTTGTATGAAACATGTACTAGAGGAAGATAAGGCGATAACTAAATCCCTACATGACAACATATAATTATCTACATCTTCATCTACAGAAACCATGAAGATAAAAGCTTTTCAAAAAAGTACCAGGACATACAGATTGGGTAATAAGTTGGAACTTAAATTTGGAAAATTTCGGAGAAAGAGAAATTGCATCGTATTTAACTAAATTCAAAATGATTTTTTTACCGAGCACTGATCGAGGTTACGAAATATGATGTTCTTATAAACTGAGCCTTAAAATGCAGTACCTTGCTACCCTCGTGGTTATTAAAGATCCCGCTTTGACTGTCACAACGATACCATTAACTCAAGTCCGTGTGGAATGTGTGTTTTCTCCTCTTATAATCGTCAATTTCGATTTGAGTGTAGCAATGAAGAGATCCTCTGCATAAAAACCAATTCAATTTAAATAAACAGTATCGTTTTATTAAGTATGTTTTTGGATTTCTTTGTATTATCACACTAATGATTAAATAGTTATCAAATAAAGTCCATGAAAGCCACTTATTTATATATCCTATACATATAACCCCATAGAAGTGTATACTTTTATGCCGTATGATATTAATAATAAACTGGAGCTGGAGTCAGATTTCTAAAATATCATGAGTTGGTGGACGAGTCATATTTTTCTCGTTTTTTGTTTTAATTTGCGGTGCCGGAGAGGGGGCACTTTACAACCCTTGAATTTACAAATGAATCAGTAGTCAGAGGAAATGAATATACTGTTATATCAAATTACTATCGACATTTATTTACACTTCTGAAATAGAATAATTTTAAAAGGATACACAAGTGTAGTCATAATAATATGGGTAGTCTGAAAAGTTTACCTGATACAGAAGCACAGACATAACAATACGGGTAGAGTCAGAAGAAAGTACCTCCAAGTTTACCTGGCTGTTGCAGTTCTCTCGACTTGTGATGCTTCCCGCAGAAAACGCCCTCACCAAGTGATTATGAGTACACGATCACGTGTCACCGAATGCGTATTAATTCTACAATAATTATGTGCATTGCTTTTACTACGTCAGCAAATCTTAGTTCAATTTCGACAGCTGAATGACTTTCATTTCTGATTGGCATTTACTTAGTCATTGATCGACAAGCTTATGTCGTCATTACTCGTCATTACCCTAACCCTAATCCGCTGATTGCTACTCGTATTAAAATGGGCTGTCATGTCCGACATTCCGGATGTACGTGTATGTATTTAATGTATAGTTATGTCAAGTTAGTAAAAGTTAGTGACAAGATAAATAGTTAAGAAATTAATTTAAAAGATTTTACCACATATGTACAGTTTAGTTTTCTGTTTAAGTTCATGTGACATACGGCTAAACTATCACAACACCAATTATAATTCTTACAAATGACATGTTTCGTTATTTTGCCTTAATTCTAGTTTTAGACATTAGAGTTGTTGAGTATTTCTCGCGTTTAAATTGTTTTTTTTTCTAACTGAATGTCTAACGTAAGACATTTTTTATCTTTATAATTGTCGTATATGAATTTATCTTTATAATTGTCATATATATATATATATATATATATATTATACTTTGCAGAAAGAGTATACCAATATAAAATTATTATGTTCCATTTTATTTCTATCTCAAGTGAAAATGCACCTTACATATTGTTGCCTGAATTAATAATTAATATTAAGGTAATTAATATTTATGACTTTCTCACACCTTCCTACCTACATTCTGTCAACACGTGTGTCCTATTAAAGAAAGTTTCCAAGTACAACAGCATAAGAATTGTATACCACATAACAAGGCCATAATCAAGGAACTAGATTTAATGTTTAAAAGCTGACGTGATACTGCACAGATGATTTGAGAATATGCTAGAAATTGCTGATGTAATGCAATATTAATCGGAACTAGGTAAGTAGTTTTATTTATCCAATGAATATGATTTATGAGAACGAGACCAGCCAATAGTCTGAAAATAAAATGTTTACATGCTTTAGAGAATTCACTTGAATTTAAGTGGCAAAGAAGTCTGGTCTTGAAATGTGGCTGTTAGCTTAATGGTGAGTTAACTAACTGGTTGAGATAGAATAGACTTAGAAATATTTCGTGCATTTTGCTATTGATATCTCATACTGGTGATTTAATAAGATGTATTATGTGAGTCGACTATTATTTCTACAAATGTCTTAATTATGATGCTTTTGTGTAGTATGCTAATATTTGACATTGTTTTGATAACGCTGTACTTATTATGCTTTGCGCACGTATTGGGCTAATAATATATCTTGCCGGAAATAGTAAGTGGAGACTGGAATGTAAAAAAGAATGTAGTTATATAGTGATAAAGTGGAAACTTAGGTTTGCTCCTTGATTATATTTTTCAGAGTAAAGCAGCCTTTCAGTTTTTCACGTGTGATTTGAATCCTGATTACTGCTTGTAAACACTATGGCCGACCGTGGTAAAGTGTGGAGGCTCACTGCACCCCTTTTAAGTATGATGGCGAGATATACTGACTACATGAGTAATTTCTGGTATAAGGAAATACTGGAGCAGCTGTAATTGTTATTCTGCTTGAAGAAACTGACACGGCGAAAGAAACACTCAAGTTACGTTTGAGAGAATAGACGTGAACAGTGGTTTAAGTGAAGAGGGAAACACGTTCTGCTGACGAAATAATAGTGGACAATAACGTTTGACATTGTTGTAAAAGTGTAGGAGAGATTGTTGAGCTGGTACTTAAATGCAGGTTATGTAAAAACTACAATCACTTATTTCTAATAATTCCATTTCTGTTCCCCGATAAGTTCTATCATGTGATTTATACTGAGTTGTTGAATTGACATTTATTCTGCATATAGACTGCATAAAACAGAGAAATTATTCGAACATGGTTTCTTGGAAATATTGATGTCATGTAATCTACTTCATTGTATTTGTCATATATATTTGATTGTTGATTTAACAAATATATTGTCAAATTTATTGACCTTCTTACATGTATTTGTAACATTAAGTTGGAGAAGAAAATGGGTGGACGAGGGCTTGCTAAATATAGATTAAAGATGGCTTTGTCTTCTCCATTAATAAGTTTTCCACCTACTGAATATTGTGTGACGGTAAATGTTTATCTATAATGTTGTGGAAGAGAGAGACAGTTGTGTTTTCTGGGAATTATTTGTAATATAAAGTAAGATTCTCATCACTTGTAATTAGTTATGAATGATTAATAATTTACAATAATCATAATCATTAACTAATTGGCGATGGAATCCAATATAGTTATGTGAAGTGAGTTAAATTTACTGAGAAGATAAATTAATAAATACATTTTTACAATAATTATATGAACAGTTTAATATCTTGATTAACTACTTGTGTAATATGGCTAAACAATCACAAATAAGCGTATCTACAGCAAAACTTTTCTCTCTGTCCCAGTACAATGAGTACATCGTGTGCTGCGAATGTCGTCATCTTGGGACTGCCGCGTATCTAAATCCGGGACATGCGAGAGGAGTAAGATCTTATCGGACACATATATTTTCTACTTCCTAAAGTCACACCCACACACCCACACCCACCCACACAGACGTCAATCTGTCAACATGGTCTATTTACACTGATGACATTATTTGATATTTATTTACTCAACGCAAAATATTATTTTACCTTGCTCACACAATGCTTCCTTCCATCCAGGTTTACACGTGCAGTTACCAAATTCCTTGTCACATTCATCATTACAGTTCTTACTGCAGTTATAGCTACAGTTTTGTCCATATATTCCATTGACGCATGCTGCCAAACATAAAATTAAGAAATTTATTGATAACTGCATTAGTGCATATATTTCTACTTCAACGTTTATTTTAATGAATGTGTTTATTGAAATCGCATACATAGAATATTATAATCTATTAATGATTAAAACTGTATACTGAAATATACCAATACGTCCTGTACATAATTTATTTTAAAGTGCTCAAAATTTCAGAAATCAATTCCTTTATCTGGAGGTTGTCGTTCTTCTCCGATTTCCCCCCCCCCCTTCCAGATAAAATTAATTGACTTAGCACTAGTTTGAAGAAATATGGCCTTTAGACTACATCCGATTTGCAGTTTCCATATTCCGTCATTCACCAAGATCGGCGATATGAAAATATAAGCGACGTTACTCTGCTTCCTCGAAATCGTTCAAATTAAAAGATCAGTGAGCATAATGTTTGCACTATTTTATGAACATAGGAACTAATAGCAACAATGAAGCCAGATACACACTCACCTTTTGTACATAATGGCGGTTCAAACCCTGGCTTACAGGGACAATGGCCAGAGAGCTTGTCGCACATCGTGTTCTCTACACAATTACCGCATCTTGCATCACACGTATTGCCCCAGTATTCATCTTCACAACCTTTAATTAATAAAACAAAGTGACAAAGAGATCTCTCATTTCAGCTTTAGTTCAATCGATAAACCCGAATTAATCAAACAGATTTATATAATTAGCAGGACATTGCAAAATTATTACATGTCATTTACCAACACACCCTCATACTAAAACATACAGAAATATCTTTACAATGATGCGCTGACATGGCCACAGGCGTCTGCAAGATATCTGAGTAACAAAACGGTTGTGTTCATTCACTAATTTTGTCTGTTTTATCAGAGAAGCAGGAGACATAAGAAACTATTACATCTAAATTCTACTCGATAAAAGGAGCAGCGATCAACAGCTCTATTTGACTGGGATTGCACTCTTTCGCGAGCAGTCTGACAAGGACTAACTTTTAGGATCAAAGGGTGTTTATTTCCTTTAGAATGTTTGAGTCCTCTTAAGGATAACTTAAATTGTTTGGCTTATATTGATCAGTTTTCATAAAGATGTCATGGGAAGGGTGTACTATTATTGTTCAATGATAGAAATACAAAAATATATATTTATTGTCTTTGGGAAAGCATTAGTATTTCCGATAAACTGCACAATTCCTTCCAAGGGAAAATCATCAAACTTTGAGAGTAGTGAGCTAACAACGTAGGAATGGCTACCATAACGCGACACAAATACTGTAACGTTTTGCTGGGAGATGGGCAAGGTATTAATTCTCCACCACCACGGGCTGCCTGTAACTTTAAGCTAATCCTCAAAACACACATTCTGGCTGGCCGCATGTGTTATAAAGATAAATAATAGATATTATAGAATAGACGAGTGATAGTTCTAGAAGATAGCTCGAGTCCTCTGATACATACAGCCAGGATAGTAAGTAAATGCAGGTGACATATTACAACATATAACATGTACGTGAGTAATGCTAACTCTAGTAGTTATGTATCAACAAAAATATATTCAGCAATAAATAACATAAGACATGGTTTCATATAGCAAATATATATTATGTAAGTTCATGATCACGACCATGTCGTATCGGAAGAGAGTGTCTGTTTGTGTCCTTTGGTAATGTAGTTATTTGATTCGTTCATATGCGTGAACTATAAATGAGTTTATAAGGTACCACTGCATGTTTCTGAGTGAACTCTTGGGTAATTTGCTCGTTTGTCTACAACTTGGCTGAAGCTGTAAGTTGTAACTTTATAAATACATATCTTTTGATCACCTGATTTGTAGCCTAGGATCTCAATGAAGTTTGTTAGAAGTCTTGCACATGTCCTGTTGAATTGGTCTTTGGCCCATGGGTAATTTTGCTCTGGTGTTGCTTTTTAGCTCTTTGCTCATCAATCCAACATCCAAGATAAAGTGCCAGTCTGCCAGTAAAATACACATGATCTATGAAATTGTCCTCATGTGTTCTCTGATAGAATACTCTTACTTATATTGTACTCATACTTTTAAACATCGAAGAGTATATAACAATATAAAATATAGTTAAAGTCAAGAGATAAACATGAATAGACAACCAAAAAAGATGATTTCCTTCTGTGTTGATAACCAGGGATAAGGTTAGTAGTATGATAATACTTTGTTGACACTGAGAGCCAAAATACATTTTGCCTTGGTGGTGAGCTGCACTCAACAAACGATTTTTAGATGAGTTTCTAGTACATTCTTTCGCGTGGCTGATGTGTGCTTTGATTGGTTAGTTTAGAAGTTGTCTGGAATATTCAGGTATTCAGGGTCAGCCTTTCTAGGAGGTAGGTTTATGTTTAGTCCATATTCAGAGGAGGGGTGGGTGTGAGCTACATAAGCCATTATGTAAGTAATACTGCTGGTGACATTGTTTGTTATGACAAGAATGACAACGAAGCTGGAAAAAAAAATAATAACATACCAGAAAAGGAAGGAGGAGAACAAAGATTTTAAAAATAGATGAGAAAAATATATAAACAAAAAGGAAAAAATGTAAGAAAATGAGATAAAAATAAAAGGAATAGTATATAGATGAAAAGGAAATAAGTCGATAATAAAGAAAAATCGGGTAAACAAACATCAAATCACTTCATAATTAAAATCTTATCTGACTCATTTAAAAATTGACGAACACGTACTGATAACCTCAACTTCACAAATGTTAAGATAGTAAGTAAAAATATAATTGGTGGTATTTGGCCTGGCAACTCGAACAGTGGATCCGTTCATCACTCCCGATGTACAGTTTATTTCTTTCTTTCCATCATTAGTATATGATGATGAATACTCGTAACATGTTTGATTGTCGACATAGATAACACAGCCAGGCATTCCTTGTTGAAATACTGCCAAATAAAAAAAATAAAATATTGTAAATTCTTAATTAATCACCGAAATTCATTTCAAAGCATATGAAAATATGTACATGTACTACGTTTCAAGAGTTGAAGATATTTTATATTTTCCGACAGAATTTTGCAATGTCTTTATTAAACTCGCCTGAAAAGAAGAAAACAAACAAAGTTAAAAGTCAATTTCATGGTTCACTGTACAACAGTATAACTGAAACATAATTATTATCGGATAAACATTGCAAGAAGTAAGAAAATGATAAATCAAATTGTTACTAATCCAAAATACGAAAAGACACAATATTGAAATACACCAACTAATGTTTTACGAATGTGTAACAAACGCATGCGCAAAAGCAATTAATAGACTAATGAAATATTAATGTAGATAATAATAATGTGATTAATAATATAATAAATAACAAATTCACAAATATTTATGCACACACGTATATTCAAACGTATGATCATAATACATAGACACTTTAAAAAGTGATACATTAGTACGTAGATACTTAAATAATTGCAATCATATTTCTACTAACCGAAACGTATTTGTTTATATACAAAAGTGCATCTACACATCAGGTAAGTAATAGAAAATCTCCTTAAGTCTCTCTCTCTCTCTCTCTCTCTCTCTAATTATATTATATTTGTTTACATAGAAACATACATATACACATGAAGTAAGTAATAATAAATATATATATATATATACAATAAATTTTGTGGATCTGTTTATATTAGTTTTAATATGTGTATGAAAGTATAATGTAAAATATCAATAACATATTTAATAATAAAATAATTATCAAACTTTTTTACTCACTGGTACGTTTACGAAGCTTACATTATGATTTGGGAGTTTTGTTGTGTACTCATGTATTTTTGCAATGGCATTATGGTAGTAAGCTGTAGTTGGGAGTGTTTTGTTGAGTACTTTTGCCTCATGTATTTCTGCGATGGCATTATGGTAGTTAATAAGCTGTAGTAGTGAGAAATGTACAGGCAGTTAACTTTATTATAATTTAAACTCACGTCTTTTACGTGTCCACACGGTGATACCCATCACTGGATAAGGGCGGCCTAAGTATACTTCCCACCAAGGACTGTAGTCGTAGTAGGCAGTGTGAATACAGTTACTGGCGTTGTATCCGAAATTAGTATTGCCATTGACCGCATTGCCGCAATCATAGTTGTCATATTGCGATGACATGTTGCAGGATTTCCTGAGTGCTACATTTTCTGCAAACAATCCAGAATGCGTTACTATGACAACGCCCGGATAAATCACATCGTTTACCAAATCACTGACATTCACAACCCAAGTCTTTGATACTGATTGTATTTATCTCTCTGTGCCTCAAGGTCCCAGTTATCTAACAACCCATCCCTTTCTCTCTCTCTCTCTCTCTCTCTCTCTCTCTCTCTCTCTCTCTCTCCCTCTCTCTCCCTCCCTCCCTCTCTCTCTCTCTCTCTCTCTCTCTCTCTCTAGCTCTCTCCATTTGTCATTCCAAAATATCTTGTCAGTGTTTCAAATATATACACTTCAAAATTTCGAGACATTGATTCTCTGACAAAGTTTTTGAACATGATCATTATCTCTTAAATTATATGGATTATATTACATTTCACCTCTAATATCATACACAATATTATCTAATGCGGACCTAGAATTAGTTAAATAGTCACCGTCAAATGCCAATCAGCGTATTATAAATAGGTACTTTCATTAACACTGACCTATTGTATTGGGAATATACCAGATCAGTGTTAATGAAAGTATCTAGTTATAATGGTAGATCATACACTTTTCAAGGGTTCCTTTATGTCCAAATTTTAATTATTACACAAGCCCCCACATGTGACAAACATTTTTTTGTATCTTCTGAATATATAATATCGTGAAGTGTTGATGAACAATAAAAAGAAATAGAAATGTATTTGACAATGTAAATTTATCTACACACACTCGATATCATATAGTATTTAATCAGATCAAATATAAATAACACACATACACATATTTAAGGAATAAATTAAATAAGGAATTTAATAGTGATAATCTACTTTATTGTCCAAGATGAGAAATACAGTTCAGCCTATGACAGTGTACTGGTCTTTGTCCTTCAGAGTTTGTTCAGTACCTCCTTAAGTTTGTCTGAAATATCATTATATCAATATAGACATATATACTACATCAAAATGATGGGGAGAAGGATGAATAGGTAATTAAACATGATTGCATGATCTGAGTTCCATGGAGATGTCTATCCCTGCCCCTTTCATCTGCAGTAGAGTAGAGGTGACGTCAGTCAGAAATAGCATGTCAGTATCCCAGAGGTAGCACACCCTCTTAAGGTCACTGGGTCAAAGGACCAGAGCTCAACCTTAAACAAGGCCAAAAATTGCAAGGCCACAAACGGTACGGAAACCATATTTGATGAACTTGTGTGCGATTGTAGTTATGGAGTATTAACAGTATATTGGTATTTTAAAAGACTGTTGAATTCTAGGTTTGAGGAGTAATTATTTTCAGTGGCAGAAATGTCTACATGTCGAAGACTGAGACTGCTTGTGAGATAAAACGCGATATTTCAGTCCATGCGTGAGATTTAGCGTGCTCTTGTTGAGAAAAACTAAAGCTACCAGGTGAAATTAAGTTTCCCTTAAAGAAATTCCTAGGCTTTGGGGTGGTTAACACTGATCATCTCTGATATTTTAGATCTAGTAAAAGATCAGTTGTGTTTTCAGTAGGCATTCTCCAGTATTATCTCACGAGTTAGCGAGGAGGCCGTTCATATAACCGATATTATCGTGTCACTGGGTATAGTTGGTGTCTAGCACAATGCCTGTTCATTCTTTCAGTTCATTATCGTGTCACTAGGTACAGCTGGTGTCCAGTTCTGTTTAAGACCAAGACGGGAAAGTATTGTGCTCTATGTGGAGGATGAAATACGTCTTGGCGGTTTGACTTGATACGCTGAAAGTACTTCACATATATATTTCACTAGTGTGCACTGTAATTTAAATGCAAATGTGCTAACTATTCTTTTTAAATTAAAGTGCATCAGTGAATATAAATCATTTTGTTGAAAGTGCATTACCTTATGAGTTGTTGATGTTTAAAGTGTAGAGAATGTCAGACATTATGAGTTGATGTTTAAAGTGTAGAGAATGTCAGACATTATGAGTTGATGTTTAAAGTGTAGAGAATGTCAGACATTATGAGTTGATGTTTAAAGTGTAGAGAATGTCAGACATTATGAGTTGATGTTTAAAGTGTAGAGAATGTCAGTCAGATATATAGATACATACGACTGATCCATGTTCACCAATAGCGAGAAGATTTGTAAGAGGACTACTGCACTGATTTACAAGGAGTTGGATCTTTCGTTGTTCCTTATGCTTGTGTTTCATTGGTTTCCTGTTTGAGACCTAGATGATGATGTAATGCATACGAGTTTGGTTTCTTTATGTGTTTAAGCACTCTTTCGTACAAAATGGCCTGGAACAGGTTATGCATATTTGAGTACATATGTACCGGCCTTGATGGCTGCTACAGAGGACTATCTGATCATCATCGTATTATTTTCGTCACCTCACATGTTGGACATATATGGTCAGTGTGAACACTGTTATCAACTGTTTACAGGAATCGCTAGTAACAAAACCAGAATTAACCAGAATAAATTACCGCTTGTCAATCTCTTCTGTGATGAATACACTCAAACCACGCCACTAATGTGTTGTTTCATGTGGAATTATTAGCTACCAGTATAAGAAACATTCTTTGGCAGCTGAAGACATGTATTGTGATTTCATTATATTGCGTGCCATGTGTTGCATGGTAAGCACTTAACTTCAATTAGCCACATCCGTTTAATGAACTAATTTGGTTATTTGAGACAGAGGGTAATCCTGTAGAGATGAGGTCATCAGTTTATATCTGGAATTCCAGTGCTGCTATTCAGATGGTGCTTTGCTCGACAGCGCATGCAGCACATTTGCAATTCTTTAAAACATTTGGTACTTTTATTGTAGTTCTTTTACTTCCATAACTATATGTCTGCCTATGATTAAATGAGAATATATTTTGTGTGAATAGTGCGAGTCTATCTGTGTGTGAATGGAGCGATTCTATATGTGTGTGAATGGAGCGAGTCTGTGTGTGAATGGAACGATTCTATATGTGTGTGAACGGAGCGAGTCTGTCTTTGTGCTAATGGTTTGAATATATTTCTATGTGAATGGAGTAGGTGAGTGAGTGCTGTGAACCTATGTATGCGTGAATGGTGCTAATATTAGTGAGAATAGGATCGCCTAACTTGTGTATGAATAGTGTGAGCCTATCTATGTAAAGAAAGTTTTCATATTTGCGAATGTGTGAGTCAATATTTGCGAATGTGTGAGTCAATATTTGCGAATGTGTGAGTCAATATTTGCGAATGTGTGAGTCAATATTTGCGAATGTGTGAGTCAATATTTGCGAATGTGTGAGTCAATATTTGTAAGTGTGTGAGTCAATATTTGTAAATGTGTGAGTCAATATTTGAGAATGTGTGAGTCAATATTTGAGAATGTGTGAGTCAATATTTGTGAATGAATCTTTGAGTTTGTAAGTGAATGATTGAGTGTTGTTTGGCAGTGTGTATGAGAGCCGTGACGAAGCGTTTGCAGTACATGAGCTGTGATATCAATGTTCGATTTAGTGGAGTGAGAATAACCCAAATGAGGGTGACCTGTGCCGATGAACTTTTAAGAAGTGCGGTCGGACCGGTCAGCGAAGAAGCTGAATGGAATCATCCAAGAAAACATTGCTTTAGCCAGCTCAGTCGTTTCCTGTAACTTCAACCATCCAGGAAAACATTGTTTTATCCAGGTCAGTCGCTTCATGTAACCGCAATCATCTGTGCTCTGTAGTTTACTGTCATTCTTTCTTTTATGTTTATACAATTTAGTGTTAATAATGTGATTGTTTAGTGGAAATACCCAGTTTTTCTGTGTTTTTTGTAGCATAAAACTGAGACACTGAGCTGGAATGTTGAGTTCTTTACTTCTTGTGCAATATGAGAACTGAATTAGATGTATAACTTAGCTGCAAACTTAACTATTGATTTTTTACAGTGTGTAAAAGTACTCATTAAAGTGGATAATGGGAAAGACTTTTTATACATTGGCGTGGATTTTGACTAATTCTTTTTAAACTGATAATTATTTTTTAAAAATTTTACTCGAATAAATTGTTTATAGCTTCAACACACCGTTTTCAAATTTATTGACTTGTTGTTGGAAGAGTTCTGGGCGTATATATAATTGCAAGTGGCAAGCACACGTTAAACGGACGTCTCTCAATCGAGATATCGTAAAGGTAATTCCATCGAACCAACTGTGTAGCTAACATCTCATGATGGCATATGTGATTTGTGTCTGAGAACACCGTGTACTCCGGATGATGGTAGCAGTTACTAGACCGTGATTGATATGTCAATTCACATGTTCTGAAATACTTTCGGTTGGGGTTATTAATTATTTATGGAATTAATTCAAAATACCCCTGCCATTACACCTGCTGTACCTATTGCTACTGATTAGACTGAAGATACTGTTTTATGTCCAAGAGCAATTTTGTTGAGAAAATTCTAAGGGACTCTAATACTTAAAAAACAAAAAACCATATAAAAATTAAAATTGAAAGCACATCATTTAGTAATAGTAAAATATAATACAAAATCTATACCGAAAGACGAAGCAAGGTAAAAAATGCATGTCACACACACACACACACACACACACACACACACACACACACACACACACACACACACACACACACACACACACACACACACACGCACACACACACACACACACACATATATATTGTACAATAATACTGAATACACAATGGTCGTGTAGAAATAGACAAAATTGTTAAAGGTGTAACAGGAACACGTAAAGGTGGAAATATTGGGGAAAAGGAAAAAAACACACAGACAAAGCCACGTCCGAAGAGACTGGTGTTGTAGGCGAAATAAAGAAAACGAGGCAGTCATTCTTACGAAAGTACAGGCTGGTGCTACAGGTTGAAAAAAATTCAAACAAACTTTAAAGATGGTAAGGTGCAAGATGAAGAACATTTGTCTCGGGTGGCACGGCCATACTAAGATAACGTTTGCTTTGATTCTCATGATAGGTATTTGTTTTGATTCTCATGATAGGTATATTAAGGTAAATATGTAAGAAAAAAAAGTGAAATATCGAGAAATGGTATAAGCATGTGAATCCAGACAGTTAATTTAATCTTAAGATCTTGAGAGTCACTGAAACATCACAATCATTAGATATGTTCGACCTATAGTAAACAGGAAACAAGCGTGAATAGTTGAACATACATTTTTCACTCTGTAATGAAAAGATAACCGTGTATTGATTTACGAGGCGTTGGTTTTTATGCTGTAGTGAACACGGCCAATTTAGGGAGGCAAAAAACCGTGCTTTTGATGCATGTAAATAGAGAGCCAGTTTGAGAGTTGAGTAGATGAGTAATGTTATACGCTCTAATATCCGTAATGTTGATCCTTGACCTACTGGAACTGTCAGGCAGTGTAATGAATCATACATCGTAATCTGCAATAATCGATACAGTTCTGCGGCAACATGTCAGTTGCCGTCAGAGATTTCGTGGTAAATAGAGCTTATCCAGCTCAAATGTATGCTGTCATAACCGTTTCGTTAGTGAGAACGCGAACGTGCAGAAGTCCATAATTGGAAAGATAAATAAGTACGTGCAAATGGCATGTTCTTACCTTTTTATCAGTTCCACATGTATGAAAACAACAAGTATATAATGCTATATATACTCAGGGACATTGACAATCTGCATGCTAGAATGCATACACGTTATCACACTAACACACGCTAGCACACATACACGTTAATTGTTTCAAAAAATCAAGGAAGTTAATTATTGAGGTGACTGAGACTATGCCAGCGTTCCTTATGTAATCTGTGTCAAGGCAAGGTTGACGTCACCAAGTGGAATGCGTAATTTTTAAGTGGATCAAGGCTTTTGTACACATACATTATAATATTACCCATTTATGCAAAAAGTATAGCAAACAGAAAATAGAAAACTAAGATGGAAACAAGACACAACAATACCTATGCCACAACCTGAAAAGGAGAGCACACTTGCAGATTCACATAGACCAATATCCCCCTCCTTACATTAGCCAAAATAATGGAAACAATAGTCAACAAATGACTGACATTTCACCTTGAAACTAACCAGCTACTATCTCTATTGCAGCACGGATTTAGACCGAAAAGATCCACCACAGATGCAACTAATAGGCTAATTGATAACATACAGATAGACCGACTACATGGAAAATACCCAGCAAGAATATTTACAGACGTTCCAAACCCTTTACACGACGTGACACCCACCCCATATTTATTAAAGCGTTATGCCTATGTATAAACTATAAAGGGTAACATCTACAATTACCAATAATATTTTCTTAATTAGAACGCATCAAAGTTCAAATAAATAATATATTTTAAACCACACGACACATCACTCATGGAAGTGCACTAAGCCCTACGCTGTGTAAAACAGCCACATATAAATTAGATGTAATAAATACTGAGAGTGACTCCCAGTTAACCCAATTTTCAGCTGACACATCAATATATTATGGACATCGAGACAGGCAAAAGTAACGAAACACCTACAACAAACCATACGCAACCTAGAAAAAAGGACGGAAAATTGGGGACAAGGTCTGGCATGCGACAAGAAAAATGCAATATACTTCATCCTACACCAAATAATCTATCCAACTCTTACAATAAAACAGAAATATAGTACTCCAAAACATTCCATTTGGCATAATCCTTGACAAAAATATACCATCTTCACAACACTTCTCTAACGTTGAAAGGGCAAGATTGGATGGCGGATACTCAAACCCTTCTAACAGCCGAAATATCACTAATATATTCCATAATAGATTATGGCAGTAAAACATACACAGCCAGTAACAACTCAAAAATAAAAGAACTACAAATCATCCAAAACAAAGCAGTCAAATTATGCACCCATGCCCTAAGCAATAGTCAAAATAATGAACTTTATAAACAAAAAGGCCAATTAACAATAATGGAAAGACGAGAAAAACAAATACTAAAACTCTGGATCAACGAAACGCAATATATGAAAAACCGTCCAACAAACACTCTCCTACAGAACTGAAAATGAGGTAAAAGTTTTTTTTTTTTAATGATATTAGTTAGGAAAACATCCAAGCCAAATGGAATGATGGAAGATTCCCACCATATTAGTTAACAACCCCACACACACACACACACTAACTACATACACGCAAACGTAACTCCATAAAACAGAAGAAACTTTCAAGAAAACATTACCTACAAGGTCCATATTAACCACACATAAGTCTAACATTGCAAGAGGAACACCAAGCAAAAGACAATATAACACAATTCTCAACTAAGCTCATTACTATTACATATACATATAAGATTCGAACAATCCCTTAAGAACTGGATCAACAGCAAACACACCTTCAGGCAATCACACTTTCAAACTTAATTCAATGCATTCTATTCTAACTGCAGAATTAATAGCCACAGACAAAGCACCATAATTATAAAAACCAAACCCACACCCAAAAGCATACACATTCTTACAGACACATTAACTTTAATACAAAACTTAACAAACCCATTCCGTCATAACGAAAAAATTAAATTAATCACATCATAAATAAACTAAGCAACAAAGGAAACCAAAGCACAATATTATGGATCCCAGTCACACTAACATCACAGGAAATGAATCAGCAGCATTGGTGCGGGGATAAATATTGCTCCACACTCCATAAAACTCTACACCCCTTGCCCCCCAACCTTCCTAACATATCCCACAAGAGAACAATATCCAGATTTAGACTTAACTCTACAAAATACAGACATAAATCATAAACCAAAAGCATACACATACTGCACAATAAACAACAATATTCAACATTTCATATTCCAATATAACCTACACAATTATGAAAGAAACACACTTCAGGAGGTAACATCCCTTTTACAATGTAACCTACACAATTATGAAAGAAACACACTTCAGGAAGTAACATCACTTCTACAATGTAACCTACACAATTATGAAAGAAACACACTTCAGGAGGTAACATCACTTCTA
The DNA here is from genome assembly GCA_028829895.1 of Sinotaia quadrata. Lineage (NCBI taxonomy): Eukaryota > Metazoa > Mollusca > Gastropoda > Architaenioglossa > Viviparidae > Sinotaia > Sinotaia quadrata. The sequence goes on from CM054178.1 coordinate 7,634,064, forward strand.
CACCTCCCATTCAGAACACACACATTACTCTCCTCACAAGAACACAATCACAAACGCATTCACTCAGCACGAATAACATTCCTCAACCAAACAAATACAATGCACCTCCTGTAACATCTAGCGAAAAGTTACGGACTAAAAACAAAGATACATAAAAGACACTAAATTAAACACTTTCAATTGCAGTACTAGGACAGATACTCTGCTCGGAGGACCTCACAGGAACATACCACAAGCGAGAACAACATTTGAAGTCGAAGGAACAGAAGTCCAAATATAGAAAGATAAGTAAGTACAAGCAAATGGTATGTTCTAAGTTTGAATCAGTTTCACGTGCAAGAAAACAACACGCAAATCACATAACGCCATTTTTACACTGGGACACATACACTTTGCACGCTAGCAAACATACCTGCTAGCAGACATGCACACACACGCTAGTACACATACGCTAGCACACATGCATGTTAGCACACACACACACACACACACACACACACACACACACACACACACACACACACGCACACACATACACACATACACACACATACACACATTCACACACACTTTGGCACACTATCACACATATCCACTAGCAGACATACACCTTAGCACATTAATACACTCTAGTACACTAGCACACATACACGTTGCACACTAACTCGTACACATTAGCATACATAAACACTAGCACACATATAAATTAGCGTTCACATTTGCATACTTGCAAACACGCAGGTGATAAATAGTACGCTGATAGAACATGCACACGGATTGAAATAAAATACAAATATCTTACTTGTGTTTTTATTCGGTGTAGTGTGGCCAGACCTGAAAACAGAAAACCAAGAAATCAGGAGAAGTGCAAACTTCGCTTTCATCTCGCTGCTTGAGTGCGTGTTGTCGTCAGACACTAACAAACATTTGCGCAGAAGACAAACGAGGAAGTGAATTATTTTCAAATTGACCTCGCATAGGGGATGTATCTACTTATATTCTAAAGGAAGTGCTAGACTTTATCAAAGCTTATACATGAAACTAGTTAAGCTGTTTGTCAGGACAGTTGAAAGATTGGTTGAAGATTTCTGGTACACAGATAAATCTCCATATTTACGTTGAAGTAACTTTGTAATGAGTATGTTAAAGATTACGTGAATAAAGTGATATGTCTGATCTGCTAGGTCTATAGATTTGCACAACGAAGTCTTAAAGGAGACATTAAAAACACTTAGATTGGTACATTTGTCATATATATTGTAAGGCACTAATAACAATCAATTTGTTACATTTCACATATATTTTTGTCTCCGCTATACACATAGATATTAAGGTAACATATACAACTACATAAAAAAAATTCTCACTGACCGCGCCTACAAATTTCAAATAAATAATACATTTTAAACCACACGATACATCACTTATTGCCTCCCCCCATCCCCTAGAGAAGTCTGCTAACTCTATCCTGTTTAACAATACCATACGTGATTTAGATGGAATTAATACTGATAATGACTCCCATTTTTCAACATGACTTCTCAATATGCACATCTAGATCAGGCAAAAGTAACCAAACACCTACTACAAACCATCTAGATCAGGCAAAAGTAACCAAACACCTACTACAAACCATCTAGATCAGGCAAAAGTAAACAAACACCTACAACAAATCAAGCGCAACAAGAAAAATGGACGGACAAATGGGGACGCGACCTGGCAATTGACAAAACAACTGCAATAGATTTCACCACTCATCACAAAAAATATAAATAACTCTTACAATAAAACAAATATAAATACTCGAAAACATATTCATTATCTGGCCTAATTTTGACGAAAACTAATGGATTACTAATATATTACATAACAGATTATTACAGTACCACATGTACGAGCCTCTTACAACCCAAAATAAAGGAACTACAAATCCTTCAAAATAAAACATTAAAATATGTGATCATGCCCTACCCAATACTTAAAATAATGAACTTTACAAACAAACAGGCCAATAACAATGTTAGAAAGACGATGCAAATACATACTAAAACTCTGGTTCAACAGAACACCCAACATTAAAACAATCTACCTACCAACAAACCCTCTCCTACACAACACAAAACGGAAACATTCAACCAACAGACACTCTTCTACACAACATAAAATGGGTCAGATGTATGATAATGAAATAAGGTAAAACAGAACACTCACAAAAGCGAAATGCACTGATGAGTGACTCCCACGATGCAAATCAACAGAAAATCTACTTAATACACACAAACTTAACTCCATAAAAACAGAAGAAATTTTCAAGAAAACACAACTCCCATGGTCAATATTACACCCACCCACCCTACATAGTCCTAACATTGCTTAAAACACTATTCAAAAAATCACCCTCCTCCTCACCAGCAAAAGACACTAAAAAAAATAGACCCTCAACCATGCTCATTACTATCACATATACACAAACAGAGTGTTTTACACCCTTAGGAACTGGATCAGAAGCACACACACTTTCAGTCATTTACATTTTCAAACTTAATTCAATGCATTTTAAACTAACTGCAGAATTAATAGCCATTGACAAAGTATCAGAATGTCAGAGAAAGCAAATCAAAACCCCAATACATACTCATACGTAGACTCATTAACATTAATACAAATGGTTGCAAACCCATTCAACCAGACAAGGCTACAATTAACAAACCAAATCAACCACCACATCAATAAACTAAGAAACAAAGGAACTACAAATTATGGATCCCCAGCCTCACTAACATCACAGGAAATGAAGCAGCATGGGGTGAGGATACATATGGCTCCCTACAAGGGAAACAACTGTACATCCTGTCGCCGCTATACTCTGGGGTGACTTTGTAATAATGACTTATACCAACTATATATAATTAGTTTTGATAAAAGACATCTACAAGTGCCGGTGCAGAGCATGGGTCACTGGTTAAATATGTATATCTGCAACTGTTACGCTGATATACTGGTACGTCGCCAATTTGGCTCCGCCCCCAACTCAGAATCAGCTGAGATTTAATGTTTATGAATAATTATATATATATATAGAAAACAATTATAATTAAACGAACAGAGGACAAGACGTAATCATTACATTATCATTTGAACTACGAAAATAACGATAGAACTAACAAACACGCGTTTTAAAATAATAACAAGAAATGTAATAAAAGAAAAAGTTAACAAGATTTAGAAAATTCAGTTCATCCTAAGCCAGTTCATTTATACTGAAGTCGCATTCCGGATGGGAACTTAGCTTATGTATTGAAATGACGTCAGTCTGGTAGACTTGAATTTTTCCAGCCAATAGATCGGCACGTCCCAATTCAGCCGGGACAAGTAGAACGGCCACACAGGCACAGCCACACAGGCAAACAACAGGCAGCTATAAACGAGCAGCCGAGAATACACAATAACAAGAAAAAACCCTGCAACACAAACAATTGCAAAGCCTAAGTGTCCAGTCCAGTGCTCGATTAATAATTACTAAGTTTGGCATAGGCCTCTGAAAGGAAGAATATTAATATATTCATAAATAAAACATAGTATATAGCATCCTAATAAAACTTAACCATTCACACAAATACAAAGACGCTTTTACCTACATAGTCAGGGTTTTCTACTCTCATATACGACCCAGTGTTGTTTTGGGCGGACTACCCTTTTCCAGTCGTCACCCTCAGACGATTTTTCAGGAAGTAGTGAAGATAACATTTTCACTGTGGGTTTTATTACCCTGCTTAGACCAGCTGCTGACCTGTTCAATTCATTAGCTCTAAGATGATTATGTCCCTCTAACAACTCTAACCACCCGCTAAGCGTACACACTGATCACACGCTGACCGCCGCGCTCGCAGACTTCAAACACCGCAGACATCAAACGCCAGTCCCTAAATCTTCCACACATGTCTCTCATTCATTTCAGGGCTTCCCTTCTCTGTAAACAGGACGCAATACGCACTCATTCCACAAATGAAAATTTATATAAAATATATATATGTGGGAATATTTTCCCATCATACAACACATCCCAATCCATACAACTGAATTAGAAGCGCAAATTAAAAACATACGAAAACCCACCCCCACCCCCACCCCCATTCCCCAACCTTCCTAACACATCCCACAACAGAGCAATATCCAGATTTAGACTTAACACCACAAGTTACACACATAAATTAAATCATGAACCAAACATCAAACACACACTGCAGTATAAAAACAAACACTATTTAACATTTTCTTCTACAATGTAACCTACACACTAATGAAACACACTTCAGGAGGTAACATCACTTGTACAACTCTCATTCACAACCCACACATTACTCTTCACACAAAAACACAATCACTAACTCATTCACGCAACACTGTTACGTTTCCAGTATTTATTTATAGACCCTGCCCTAGAATAATTAAGGACGTTAAATATAATTAATTCCTTCTCTCATATCCTATGCAGACTGGTTGCTCAATTTACCATTTGACTAATTAAAAGTGTGTCTTGTAGTACAGACGACAAATTTACAAACTAATAAATTGCGAACTTTTAGCTAGATTAAAAACAGTTAAATTCCTCTAAATTAATATGCATTCGTCATCAACATTCTGCTCATTCGCCCCCATTCAATCTAAGAAAATCTATAGGTCTATTATGCATAAAAATTAACTACTAAGAGGTTTTAACAAAAAAAAATAAGATTTAATAAAGTTTAACAAGTTAACAATAATCAAAATACGAGCGCGAATAGTCTATTTCTCGATTCTTTGCGCGTACATGCCTTAACGTTTAACCAACGAAATGCCAATCGAATTGTCCTATGATTTTTGAATGTACACTGAAGAATACTCAGCTGATTGTCTGTATCTGCCTGGTCTCTTTATTCAGTCAGCCAGTCTATTTTCACAGTCTCACTCTAGCGACGATGCACGTGGCGCTTAGGAAAGGTGTCCCTTTACGTAGCTAGTGAACTTGAATTTTTCAATGGCGTGGACTCTCGGAATAGAACTCACTCTTAGAGCTCGACCAGTTCGTACCAGACGGAACAAAGGCAAAGGCAAAGCAGAGCCAAAGCAGAGCCAAAGCAAAGCAAGCCAAAACCAAGGAAGGCATGGACCGACCTGAGGAAGTAAACGTGTCCTAATGTAATTCAGATAACACATTCCTACCCAAGCATGTCCCAGTTAAAATGCGCTGAATCAGAGATTCGACCTCGCGTCGTTTTACAATTAGATTTAGAAAAAATGTAATCATCTCACTCGTGTTCCATTTAACAGCATGACGTATGAATCAATAAAATTAGTTACAACGTTAAATTAATGTTCATACAAAAAGGGTAATTCAAAACAGCAAAGGCTTCACAATTTACAATTAAAATTACACGCAATAATTGAATTACATGAGAAATTCATATCGAGCACAGGCATCTGGCTCTTAGTGAATTAAAACAATATAAATTAAAGTTACAAATGGAAAAAGAGTTACAATAAATTTATATTCCATAACTTATAGGTTTTTCAGCCATTTCTTTGGACCATGCTCAAGCATATATGGAAATAATATAATACATAGCACAAATACATACTCAAGATATACAAAATACTATCAGATAAAATGGTACCTTTATGAGAAGTCGAAGGTATGGTTCTCATCTGCTCGTCGGCTGCCGCATGACCCGAGTTAGCCAGTGGATATAGCTAGTTGTGTTCTCGCAGTAAAGGAACGGAAGCGTGCACCCATATTTATAGAAAAGCATATTGCGTATCACGTGACTGATCGCGAGGTATGTAGTTGGTTCGAGAACCTGGACAATGGACCTAAAGTTACATAACATCTTGACCTGTTCTAGAAGCGTCTCGAAAAGGGAGAGCTTGAACAAAGGAGCCAAGGGTTTCAAATCTCAATATTTGAAGTAAACAAAACAAGTAGGTCACCAAGTCGGACATTTTTATCAGACTGTGACAAACACTAATCACATTCTTCAACCAAATAAATACAGTACACCTCTATAACATCTAGGAAAGAGCCACGGACTAAGAACAAAAATATATTAAAGACACTAAAATAAAACACCTTTAGCTGACAGATACCCTCTTCACAACACCATGTCAGACACCCCCTCACAACACCATTACAGATACCCTCCACACAACACCATGACAGATACTCTCCTCACAACACCATGGCAGACACCCTTCTCACAACACAGCGACATATACTCTCCTAGTAACACCATGACAGATGTTCTCAAAACACCATGAAAAATAATCTCCTCCCAACACCACGACAAACACCCTCCTCCCAGGTCCATGACAGATGCCCTCCTCACACCACCATGACATAATACTCTCCTCACATCATGACTCACAACACCACGACAAACACCATCCTCACAACTCCTTGACAGACACCCTGCTCATAACAGCATGACAGACGCCCTCCTCACAACACCACGACAAACACCCTCCTCATAACACCATGACAGACATCATCCTCACAACACAATGACAGACACCCTCCTCACAACACCATGACAGACACCATCCTTACAACACCATGACAGACACCCTCCTCACAACACCATGACACACACTCTCCTCGCAATACCACGACAGACACCCTACCCTCATCACAACACCATGACATACCCCTCTTGAAGGCAAGTGAGAGGAGGAGGACCCCACAGGGACATATCACAACCGAGAATGTACTGTGTTAATCAAACATTGTTGTGAAGTGAAGTAAATGTAAATGCTCTTTTGAATGTATTCATATGTTGTATATTTGATTGCTGAATTAATAAACTTATTGTTAAATTTATTGACTTTCTTTACATATATATTAAAGCCTTACGTATTAGTGGATGTATGGTAGCTCGTTAAATATAAATAAAGACGGATTTTTATAACTCCTTTAGTAAGAAGTTTCCACCTGTGGAACATTAAGCGACAGTAAAACGTCTATCTTATTATTGTGTAAAAAAATAGAGTTTTACGACACCCTTATAATCCGCCAAGTGAGAGACACGTTGGTCTTGTGGAAGTATTATTAATAACTATAAATTAAGATTCATGATCAATTGTAATTAGTTAAGTGTTGTTAATAAATAAATAATAATCATAACTTTACATAGCTTATCATCATGAATTTTAAATAATGAAATACAAAGAACATATTGTGAGCTTTGAAAATGAATCTCCATCATAATTTAATTTTGAAATTCTAATAATGGTGATTTAATATTCTCGCTGCATTTCCTAACCTCAGCAAATGACAACTCCTCCAGTGTATTTACAACTCTTGCAACTAAAAATAGAAATGTTACTCTCTTGCTACCGAATGAAAGGAAATCACGACATTCAATCAGATCGTTGCTAGGTTTCTACAATTCATTGACGTCATTCATGATATTCCGTCAAACACATCAATGAATACAGCAGTTTTAAATAGTTCGACAGATTACCTTTATTTATTTTAATTTTACAAACGTGCATGTAGTTTTGCTAAAATAGTTGTTGCTGCTATGAAAATAATTTATAATATACACGTGTTTCAAATGGGAATTGTGCTGTAACAGAATGCTTATGAATTGCATTTTCTTCAAAACCACAGAATCAAGTACACATTTGGAGTGAACTATTTTATTCCAGTAACCGTCAGACATACATCACTTATTGCGACATCGCCAGAGCTTTGGTGGCGACATTTGTCTTGCAGGTAGAGGACACTTTTATTTCTTACTTTTATAGTTAGGAGTCAATTATCACCCCTGCGTAATTATTGCACTAAGAACAGCTATTAATGTGCAGTGTGACAAATTTATCGAAGTGTTATTCTTTATTGATGTTTGCTAGGCGCATCGTGTATAAGAATTCTTTAGTTGACTTCAGTTTGCTAGGCGCATGGTGTATAAGAATTCTTTAATTGACTTCAGTGCATGTGAATTCCTATTGAAGCTATTAAATACTCGGTAATGTAGTCATAACAGACAGAAATGTCTGTGACGTGGTCCCTAATCGACACATCGCCGATGACAACTGAGACCCGCCAGTGGACTAAGTTAAGTACAATAAGTTACATTGACCATGAGTATGAAAACTGTGAGGGAAGCTTTTAGAGAAATAGAACTGAAGAGAATCAAAAAGGGAAATTACGAACTTGATAGAATTTGTCCAGATGGAAGCGAGGACTCTAAGGGAGGCTAATATTTCTCTGATTAGACTAACAGTTACTGTGGAACTGTAATTCTGGAATTTGTAATTTTATAAATCGTACCCATTGGATAATAAAAACTACTCATCCACCTAAAGCCGATTTAGCTTGATAGAATATTCTATAGAATAAGTTGTTTACTCCCAAAATATCATAATCAGTGCTCAAGATCGGGTCAAATTGACATATATATATATAACACCTAAATTTAGAAATAGGAATAAGCAAACTTACTCCTCCACACCCACAATGTTCAGACAATAAAAGGAGTGCAATACTTTCTTATCATCCTTGGGTTGAATATTTTTATGATTATTCATGAAGAATTTTTGTAATGCTCCTCAATATATACTTCTTCTGCCTTTTTAATTTCTTATAATTGAAACCACACGTTTTTAAATCTAAGCACCATTTCTGGTTTCGTTTTGTTAACAGATTAGTATCCAATTAGTATCCATGATTACCATGACTACACAAAAGTGAAGTGTCAAACTTAAATTGCCACCGAGAGCACCATGATGTCACTACGGGTTATAGTGTTATGTTTCTTGACACTGTTATCTTCCTGTTTCTGCCGGAAGCACATGGGTGTGTATAGTTATCATGATTTGTCATAATTTTTATTTATGACATGTCATATTTATTTTATTTCTCTGAATACTGTTTCTATTAAAATGAATATTGCATCTGTGTTATGGTATTAAATAAATTCTAACGCAATTTGCACAAGCTCCTTCTTAGAAAACAAAACTGAAATACAAAAATACATTGTCAATTATTTAAGGAATGAAATAATATTGTATTTCTTATTAGTGGCATTCTTCCAGTTCAATTAAATTCCAAGGTATTTACAATTATTCCAGGCTGACACTGTTTTTGGACACGCTTCCCTTCTCTACAGATCTCCATTCGTCCTGCAATTCTAAAAGATGTAAAATACAAACCGTTGAAGTCTCTGCTGAGATTTACAGTTGAAATATATTCTTTCATATGGTGATATACTTCCCTTGTTAAGAAACTGTATTGGCCATCTTGTTTAGCAGAATTAACTAGTCTAACTTAAAGTCTGTTATTAATAACTACACAAATCACTAGTCTAACTTAAAGTCTGTTACTAATAACTAAATAAAATGTCGTTGAACATTTAGAGTATTTATATGAACTACAGATCCATAAATCCAGTATATAACAGTTATAGTAGACATTACAATACAAGACTATTACAGGACTACCTGAGCAATAAAACTTATCGATGCTCTGAAATATGTTCATTTTAAAGTAGATCTGGAAACCCAGAATAGTATTTTATTGTCATCAGCATATTTTCGGATAAATTTATTTGACAACACTATATTTTGTGCTAATACGATTTTATTATGATTTAGATAAAAAGAAATATTTTAATGAAACAATTTTATACGCCTACATATCCCTTTTAATTTCTCAAGGCGTAGAAACCTCATGGCTCAGCAACCCTACTTCTCATTTTACACCGATAGGTATAGCATTATCTTCCCCTCTCTCCATAATATTAATAGCCTGTTCTACTTCTTGCCACTCTGACGCCGTTTTTATACCGATAGTTAGAAAATATCTCCCTCGTCTCCATAATTAATAGCTTGTTCTTCCTGTAATGTGGGCTAGACAAAACTAGCCAAAGCAGGAGTTTACTGGATATATGGTGTAGGCCTACGTGTATACACAGCTGCGTGTGTGTGTGTGCGCGTGTGTGGACAGTGATGCCTGAAGCAAATTAGGTCAGCTCAGCACCCGCTAGTTTGAATCGCGCGGCGCGGTCTGCTAGAATAGTGGTCCCCAACCTTTTCATCGCCGCGGACCGGTCAACGCTTGATAATTTTACCGCGGCCCGATGATGTGGGGGGAAGTTGATTGTTTATATTTTAGATTGTTTTGATTTAATAATTTTAATTTAATTGTATTTAAACGTGCCTTCAAATTAAAATACAGTTACACCAAAAAATGAATATAAAGTGATTTAACATTTTAACTCACTAGAACGCTAAATCAGAGAGAACCCAGAGCTTGTTTCTTTGCAACGAGAGGGTTCCATCTGGGGGTAATAGGAGACAATTACACCCGAAGTGAGTTGCTTATGTCCATCCGTTGTTTTGTTTTGGTTGCTGTCACTGCAGAAAACCCCGCTTCACACAAATAGGATTCGGAAATGGCAATACGGATTTAAGTGCTGTGGTGGCCGTTGTTGTATTGGCAGGTGAGGGGGTTTACAGAGCCCAGGATAATACCACATCGTCTGTACTTTGTGTGTATGTGCGCCCAGGATGTTCACTCCCCACCCTGTAATGTTCACCAGTGGTGTTGTTGTTGTCGTTGGCACTGTTGTTGTTGATGTCCCCGGTAGCCGTTGGACTGCATATAGGTGGGTGTTGGCGGCAAGCATTAGTTGAATTAGATCCGCAATGGGGTGGTTATAATATCCCCACTGCATGTGATGTTGCTCCCTGTGCTGCCACCGTTGTTGTTGTTGTTGTCGGCGGTGGTTGTTGTCGCAGCGCTGCCGTTGTTGTTGTGGATTCTGTTGTTGTGGCTGTAGTAGATGATACTGTTGTTGTCGTCTGATGTGTTGTGGCGGGCGCCTTCTTTTTGATTTGGGGCTCCGTTCTGTAGTGTTTCCTCGTGTGTCTGTTGTGGTTGTCTTTGTTGCAGTCCCTGGTGGTGACTCTGGCTGTGGATTGGGGGCAGTTGGTTTAGTCGTTGTTGTTGTTTCTTATGGTGTAGTTGGAGCGTTGTCGACTTCTGTTTCGGTCTTTGCGTCAGTTGTCTTCACTTCTTTTTCTGTTTGTATTTTTCTTTCTTGCGTCTTGATATGTACCGTTTGTGTGCTGGAGATATTTTGGCGTTTCTTCTTATTTTCGGTGGTAGTTGTTTTAATTTCTTTTTCTTTGCTGATAGAGCTTGTAGTCTGAGTTTCCTTATTATCTGTTGTGGGTTTTTGGAGTTTGCGAGAATGCCTGGCGGATTTCTTGTTTTGCTGTTTGAGTTGAATTCACTTTGGCCGTAGGTGGAATTTTCCAGATGATGTCTGTCTGTGTTTCACAGTCTGTTGATGTAGTTTTTTTTTCGTGTTGCCTTGTCAGGTGCTTGTTTAAAATCTTATGGAGACCAATTGCGGTTAAGATGGCTTGTTGTCTAGTGTAAGTTCATCTTCTGTTTTGTGTGGAAGAGGGTCAACAGCAAATTAGTGAACGCATTTTTTAGTTCAACGTTTTTAGTTTCTAGTGTGAAGGTGAAGGGGGTAACTTTTCGTATGCCCCCATTTTCGGTTGGTTTGCTGATTTCACAGCAGTATTTTGTCCAGTCTTCTCCTTTGTACTTCTTAATGTTTGCATCTCTTCAAGCCTCTTTTGCCGTATCTGTCTAAGCTGTGCTATGCGCTCGTTTGTGAAACAGAAAGGGCCGTCCGCATCTTCTGTGACTGACTCAGAATCGCGTAAAATGTCACTTGGTGGAGTGGGCAGTAGTGGCATTTTTGCCAGCCCTGAAAAGGGCTGAGTCTTAGTGCTGGTTTGTCTGGTGTGGCGCTTTGACATGACTCTCCTTCCGGCGGTCCAATGGATGGAGTGCGTTCGTCGGTGGTCCGAAGCGAAGTGTGTTGGTGTGGTTGGGAAGTAGCGCTCAAATTCTTTAAAAGCAAAGACAGATTATCGTGCACCAACTGGGAGAATGAATGCTCAGTCTCAATCTCGTCCATGGAAAGTCGCACAAACCCGAAAGAAATACACCAGAGTAAAAATAAAATTGGGGGGCCCTGTACCATTTGGTCCGCGGACCGGTACCATATGGTCCACGGACCGGTACCGGTCCGCGGACCGGGGGTTGGGGACCACTGTGCTAGATAATGTATATAGCCGTGCCATTGTGTACGTGTTTATTATATTATGTATTTATTAAGCAAAGTTAATGTTTATGTATTCTAATAGGTAGTGGGATGTAGTTTATATTTATATAATTTTTTAAAGTTAGTTTATAAAAAATTATATAAATATAAACTACATACAAAAAATACACTTAGAAAACTATATATGTTAGTTTATATAGTTTTCTAAGTGTATTTTTTCCCTTTTGTTCACTTGTCTAATGGTGTATTGCAGTTCTCCTCTTTAGATCACTTATTTAATTAAGTATTTCATTTCCATTCTTTTCTTCACTTATTCCAAAGCTAATTATGCAGCCAGTGCGAAAATTCCTGCCCTCTGTAGAAATTGCGAACTTGGTCAGACTTGTGATCCTGCAACTGGACTTTGTCCAGTTTGCAAGCCTGGATGGAAGCTACCTGACTGTCAGCAAGGTTAGTCTTTGAAATAAAATATTGTGCAATTTAACTGACATTAAAACTCGCACTTTGTATTTATATCCTGTTTGTATGTGCGAAATGTATAACTCTAACTTTTACAGCACTGTTATCCTGTTCGTTTATCGGGTTTACTTCTGTTCTTCATTTTATTTTTGTTATCTCTATCGTTCATTTGTTTTCTCTCTTTGTTTTTATAAGTTTGCTTTTCCTCACTCTCTTTAATTTTGTATGCATTCTTTAATTAACAATTCTTTTATCACTGTATTCTTTTATCACACATATTTTTATTAATTGAGAAGATTAAGTATTTAAAAAATATAAAGGATTCATTTAATAATAAATTGCCTCTTTTATAGAATTCAGAGTTTGGTGCTATAAATTGCACACGCAATTTATTTTTATTACCTCAGGGTGTGGTTATCGAATGTACACTAATTTAGTTTTTATTATTTCAGAGTGTGGTTATCGAAAGTACGCTAATCTACATGACATTCTTTCTGTCAGCTGGGCTAATTGGTATTTTAATTTCCGGCATGTTTTACTGAAATCTATTCTTTATTTCTATCAACCCTCCTAACAATGCTCAGTTTTAGAAAGACAAGAACTTTTTTTTTTTGAGGCTTTAAAGTTCGACAACTCGGCTTGCTTTTCCTTTATTTAATTTACAGGCCTTAATGCAATTACTAGCGAAAGAGTGATAATTTATCTTCAATTTCTAGTGTAATTACTAGTGTAAGACTGACATCCACATTTGCTAGTATAAGTGTGATATCTACAATTACTTGTATGAAAAACGAGTGCATTTTTGTAAAGAGCAGACGTCGGCCGTCCAGAAGAGGGAAATTAACAGATCGCATCAAACGTGTCGTCAAAGCTCCAAAGAGCTATATGGCGGTCATAAAAGGCTTTACGTATTGTGACAAAACTCCTAAGAGCTATGTGGCGATCATAAAAGGCTTTACATATTGTGATAAAACTCCTAAGAGCTATGTGGCGATCATAAAAGGCTTTACATATTGTGACAAAACTCCTAAGAGCTATGTGGCGGTCATAAAAGGCTTTACATATTGTGAGGTGTAGCTCGATAGTGTTAGGGAGGTTTAGATGTGAAATATTTATGTGTCGGGGAATGTATGTGTAGTGTGATTACAGCAACATGTTGCCCTATTACATATTATATTCAAGATTACTTGTGATTTGTGTCTATTTGATTCTACTGGGTTTTATGCCAGCAACATGTTGCCCTATTACATATTATATTCAAGATTACTTGTGATTTGTGTATATTTGATTCTACTGGGTTTTATGCCAGCAACATTTTTAAAGGTGAAGACAGAGGAGTCCTCAGAAATTGCGTAATGATAATGTTAAAAAAAAAAAGTTTGACAACTACATTTAAAAGTACGAACATTTAATACGCACTCGCCAGAATCGCCAGTAACAGATGAATTAACATATGTTAAAATGAGATTTAATATTAGTACTTTGGCAAACGTTATTATCCTTGTAAAGATTCAGAACTGCCAATAACAGATTAATTAACATATGTTAAAATGAGCTGTAATATTAGTACCTTGACAAGCGTTATTATCATTGTAAAGAGTCAGATGGCTCTTTCCATATCTAAAAATATGATTCTTATTTTATTTATTCTGGAGGTTTCTTCATCAGTTTATTTTAGTTTTATTTTTATTCATCGCTTTGTTAAATTCTTGTCATCTCGCCTCTTGGCTCTAATAATTGTTGGTTATAATACTGTGTGTGTGTGTGTGTGTTTGTGTGTGTGTGTTTGTGTGTGTGTGTTTGTGTGTGTGTGTGTGTTTGTGTGTGTGTGTGTGTGTGTGTGTGTGTGGCGTGCGGAAGCGAGGTCTCGAGGATGTTCACGACGTTATCAGCCAAATTAGTCTGTACGTGCGTCCGTCACTTTATCTGTAGCAGCGTGCTACTTTATCCGGGCATTGTAAAGTGCGAGCGACACGCACGATTGTATTTGTGTGTGTGTGTGTGTGTGTGTGTGTGTGTGTGTGTGTATGTGTGTGTATGTGTATGTGTGTGTGTGTGTGTGTGTGTGTGTGTGTGTGTGTGTGTGTGTGTGTGTGTGTTTCGCGGACGTGATGGGTTACCCCAACGCAAATGTTAGTACACTAAATAAAATAATGGTTTCTTCATCACGACTACTTCTACCTTTACCATATGGTAAGCCGCAAACATGTCAACAAATCCATAAAGACGAATTGAAATACTTTAGCTGGATAAAGTATGACTATAATTCATTGTAAAGACTGTGATGACTATAATTCATTGTAAAGACTGTGATGACTATAATTCATTATACAGCTTTTGATGAATATAATTCATTGTACAGCTTGTGATGACTATAATTCATTGTAAAGACTGTGATGACTATAATTCATTGTACAGACTGTGATGACTATAATTCATTGTAAAGACTGTGATGACTATAATTCATTGTAAAGACTGTGATGACTATAATTCATTGTACAGACTGTGATGACTATAATTCATTGTAAAGACTGTGATGACTATAATTCATTGTATAGACTGTGATGACTATAATTCATTGTAAAGACTGTGATGACTATAATTCATTGTAAATACTGTGATGACTATAATTCATTGTAAAGACTGTGATGACTATAATTCATTGTAAAGACTATGATGATTATAATTCATTGTAAAGACTGTGATGACTATAATTCATTGTAAAGATTGTGATGACTATAATTCATTGTACAGCTTGTGATGACTATAATTCATTGTACAGCTTGTGATGACTATAATTTATTGTACAGCCTGTGATGATGGCACGTTTGGACACGACTGTTCTTTACTATGTGGACGATGTGGAAACACTCATCCATGTAACAAGGTCAACGGAGCTTGTTTAACATGTGAACATGGATGGCAACCTCCAAATTGTCGGATAGGACCACCATTAAAAGGTACTACTGCATTTTCTTTTAATCATATGTTATAGAGTTCTTATGCTTTTCTGTTTGTATTATAATATGTGTTACATACATTTATGTATTTCTATTTGTATTATAATATGTTATAGGACAATGTATGTTATACGACAATTAACTAGTTCTATTTGATTATAATATATGTTATATGGCACTTATGCATTTATATTTGTATTATAATATATATTATAGGGCTCTTATGTATTTCTATCTGGATTAAAAATCTATTTTGTAGGGCACAAGTTAACTTTTTAGTTTTCAATGTTACAATTAGATGTATACTTTGACTTATGTATTATACAATTTATTTTTTAAATTCTCTCACTTTTGACACTTTTATGGTTATTGATTGCTATATTGTTTAAAAATAATGTTCAGCTTATCCTTTTTAAATGTATTATTTTTACTATTATCAATTATGGTTATATCGTTTTAAATTATTGTTATATTGCGTATGTATATGCGCGCTATCGTCAAGCCAGGACACGCACACATGAAAGCACACACACACACAACACACACACACACACACGCACACACACACACACACACACCACACACACACACACACACACACACACACACACACACACACACACACACACACACACACACACACAGACAAATAGAATACACATGCTCCATATGTACTAAACGCACACATATAGATGTATAATTGTATATGCTAATTAACAAAACCAGTACCACAACAATAATGCGCTCAAACGATACCAGATAAAAATAGCAACAACAGAAATAATTCTGATATCTATATATTATAATCATACTTTAAGACATGATTTTAAACTGGTCTTGTCAGGATATGTCGATAAATAATTCATTAATTTCTTTTCGTGTCCAATCGAAGGAGAAGAAGATGTAAAGATGGCGGGTGGAATGAATTACTTCTGGATTATTGGTGGAATTGTCATAGCCTTGGTGGTCCTGTTTTGCCTGATGTATGTACATCAATAACAGCCACGTGACACTCTGTTTATCGTTTTCTTGATTATTGTTAATCGTTGGTATTTTGTTTGCCTGTTTTAACCAAAATCTTTTATTAGGAGACATGGCCATGTTTGATGTAATTGCTTTGTTTTTTTTATTTCTTAATGTTTTTCCCGTGTCACTTAGGAAAACATATTAAATACGGAACTCAATTGTGACATACGCGGAAAATATGGCGCAGTACATTCTCGCATTTATAGATGTGAGGAAAGGGAGTGAATGATTTGAAGATTTAATTTAAAATATTCAAAGATAGGTGTGCAATGACACTTGAGAGAATTGCGGTTCCTCCTTAAATGTCATTATGAATAGCACTCGCAATTCACAGATCTTCCACATTATCACGAACTAAGTAATAAAAGTGCAAATAAAACATCCTTGACAATAAATAAA
This sequence comes from Sinotaia quadrata, assembly GCA_028829895.1. Lineage (NCBI taxonomy): Eukaryota > Metazoa > Mollusca > Gastropoda > Architaenioglossa > Viviparidae > Sinotaia > Sinotaia quadrata. The sequence continues at coordinate 7,651,030 of CM054178.1, forward strand.
CAGCATATAAAAACATCTAAATGGGATCAATACAATCACGCCCATAGATAGATAGATAGATAGATAGATAGATAGATAGATAGATAGATAGATAAATAGATAGATAGATAGATAGATAGATAGATAGATAGATAGATAGATAGATAGATAGATAGATAGATAGATAGATAGATAGATAGATAGATAGATAGACAGACAGACATGTATTCAACATAAAGAACAAGCAACTCGGTCCTACTCTAGGCGTTCAGCAAGTCTATCAGAGAGTCATCGGAGATCCGAACGTAATGCCCGATTAGGTGAGAAGACAAACTCCTCTGCAGACTTGAAGGTGGTGTATTTGCACCATAAAAGTCACCAAGGACCAGTACGCAGTGGAACATATCAGGAAGACCAAGGATGTTGATGATTTTAGGATGATGGCAACTTCCAGCTATCTGCTGATTTCGCAGTCCGGCACTGGATGTGCTGCTGTTGGGAGGGTCGAAGATGATGAAAGAGTGGAGGGTTATTGAGAGGAAAGTTATACTATGGTAATAATCATTAGTGACCGGTGTGTCCGTGGCGCTCATGTCTGGCCGGTAGAAGCATGCATAGCTACGGTATCCATGGTCTAATGTCGTGGTGGTTGGTGGTGGTATAGTCATCGACGTAGTCCCGAAGTTGGAGGAGAGAGAGTATGTGGATGTATCTTACAGAGACCAGGCTAGTAACACACCAATTATGCACCTGGGATGTTCAATCCACTTTCTTTTTCACTGGCCTTGTTGTCGTTGTTGTTGCTGCTGCTGTCTCGGAATTATCCATTGGAATGTGCTGAGGCGAGACAGGCGCACAGTATAGGTGGTCGAACATCAGTTGTATCCGCAACTGGGTGATTCAAACATCCCCACTGTGGATACTGTTCTCTGTACAACTATCGTTGTCGATGTTGTTGGTGGTAGATGTCGTTTTTATTTGTCTTTTGTCTGCGACTGATTCTTCTGAGATTTTCCTGGCACTTCCGATGCTGGGAAGCGGTCTGTTTCTATATTGGTTTGTTGTGATGTATATTTGTTGTTCCGTTGTTGTGGCTCTGTTGTTGTCATGGTTGTTGTTGGCTCTGACAAGGGCGAGAGAGGAGAAGCCTCAAGCACCTTGAGTGTTCATCAAGAGCGGCCTAAATTTGGTTCAAATCTGGTTCAATCTGGAATATTTTTCTCTTCATTTCTACCTTTTTGTCTGAATATTCACAGTGGTAGGGGTCTGGATTTTCTATCCTCGGCCTCGATAGCTGTAGTCTGAAAATAGACTTCCTTCACTGGTTGCTTTGTTGTCTATGGGAGTTAGCTTTCATTTATGGTAGAATTTTCCAAATAAAATGAGTATTGCTTTCCTTTTCACTTGTGCAAGTGGACGTTGTTTGCGTCTCATTTTCTGCTGTATAATTTTTTTTTTAAATTCTTTAATGACATTTACTCTTGATCTCTCGTGCCGTATGTTCTTGAAGGATATTACGTATTGTGACTGTTGTGAATATGGAATGGTCGAAGGTAATAAATAGTTCTAAGCCTCGTCAAGAGCTCTATTTTTGGTTCTGATTTTTAAGCACTGAAGTCACTAACATCTGTAATATTCTTCATCTTATTTGTTTGGCGGGGTGGGGGGATGTGCATAGAATCGAACCTTTTATGCCCGGAAGTGTCTTTCTTTCTCTTTCTGATCTGGCCCTGAAACAGGCGTTGTTGTAGAAGATAAGACTACTTGTTCATCAGGCCCCAGGAAAGGGCTTGGGAGGGAGGGGTGATGACTTGTGACCGTATGTGTAAATGTGTATTTCCCTTAATTTACATTGCACGTGAAGTATGTGTAAATGTGTATTTCCCTTAATTTACATTGCACGTGAAGTATGTGTAAATGTGTATTTCCCTTAATTTACATTGCACGTGAAGTATGTGTAAATGTGTATTTCCCTTAATTTACATTGCACGTGAAGTATGTGTAAATGTGTATTTCCCTTAATTTACATTGCACGTGAAGCGCATATATAAAATATGTTATTTGTTTGTGTGCGACATTTATGATTGGAACAATTTATGACGTCACAGAAAAATATATTCTCTCCCTCTCTCATACAAACACACCCACGCATACATACATTCTCGTGCACACATAACACGTAAAAACAAGAATTGTGTTCACACACTTATTATCAGATGTGTGTGTGTGTGTGTGTGTGCGTGCGTGCGTGCGTGCGTCCGTGCGTGTGTGTGTGGTGTGTGTGTGTGTGTGTGTGTGTGTGTGTGTGTGTGTGTGTGTGTGAATATATGAATTTTACCTTGAATTACACAACAGTAAAATGTTTCGCAATTCTCTATTAAGACTCTGGATGGTGGGTCAGAGGAGCAAAACAAGGCGTGGCCCAGAAACACATAGTGATAAAGGTAAATTGGTGCTAGTAAACACGCTTATTTAAATAGAAACACATAGTAATAAAGGTAAATAACTGCTAGGAAACACTCTTATTTAAATCGAAACGCATAGCGATAAGGGTACGTTGACAGCAAGGAAACATAAAAATCTAGCGATAACTGTAAGCTGACAGCAGACGACACTTATTTAAATCACAACGTATAGTGAGGTGCTATGGTAAGCTGACAGCAGACGACACTTAATTAAATCACAACGTATAGTGAGGTGCTATGGTAAGTTGACAGCAGACAACACTTATTTAAATCAAAACGTATAGTGAGGTGCTACGGTCGGTGGCTTGCATGTGGTTTGACTATTTCTTTGCATTTGTAATCCCTAATCTGGGCAGCAATTATGAGAAAGGCTTGTATAATTAAGAAAAAAAGAAATAATAGGAATAAACCTTTTGGAGTTTCAAATAAAAGTACAGAAATTAAGAGACGACAATATTGGATTATTACAATTGTGTTTGCAAGAGAAAATCATTTGAATGAAAAAGTTAAATTGCATAACTTTGCAAGCAACAGCTGGTGACAGAGTCAAACAGGCAAGTGTAATACATTTGTGTGGAACAGTACGTTCTAGAATAAAATCTTCAAAGTGTGTCATGCAATATGTGCAACAATCGCTTTTAAAGTCAAACACTTAATATGTCTATGCCATTTGTGTAATCAGGGAGAGATTTGTATCAAAATTAGAGAGAATGAACTGACTCGAATAATTCTAGAGAGTGATTTGAATTAGAACGTTTTAGAGGGTGATTTGATTGAGAACGTTTTAAAGGGGATTCGATTGAGAATGTTTTAAAGGGTGATTTAATTGAGAACGTTTTATTATTATATATGGTTGTCTTTGAGCTGGTTGTTATTACGATATTTTGAATTAGGAATTAGGAATTAGATGGCAAATTTACAAAATTAGTTGACATATACACTTGGTGAAACGAAGACTGATTTATGTAGTGATTAACAAAATGCATTTCTGTGATCGTGAGAAGATTGAAAATGTTTTGGCTAAACTTCAAACATGTTATGTACAAAGTACACTGTCAGTATTATATTTTCATTGAAAAGGTCTTGGCTAAACATGTTATGTACAAAATATACTGTCAGAATTGTACGATTTATCACACGAATCTTTACTATGCCATATAAGCAACGTTCATTTTATTTATTATTTCTGATACTCGTTTTAGTTTTAATGCGCTATATTTATCTTGAGCAAGCAATCTCCAGGTATTTTTTTTATAAACTACAACAGTAGAAATATGGCTAATTTCAATGAGTTAAAAGTGAATGTATTTTTAGCTGAAGTCAAGTCTCAGTTTGGTCAAATTATGTAAAACGTTTTTAACTAAAATATCTGAGTGCTAGTAAAACCTGTTTTTTTCCCTAAATAAAATATCGCATGTTGATTTTGCATTGAATGATCTAGATGATCTAGAAATATTTTAAAAGGTATTTTCAAAATGGCTTACACATTTATAATCAATTCATGCAGGGCAGAATAATATCTACGAGATGACGAAATATTCTGAGGATACGTACGATAATCTGTCTTTACGAGACGAAAAATTCTGAAGATACGTACGATAATCTGTCCTTAAGGGTAACTAAAACCAAAGACCAAACGTTTCAGGACAGATAATTCTTTGGACCGCAAGGCGAAACAGCGACGAACATCAATGGTGTTTTATGTCTAATGAACTTCACGTGTGTGTTGAATGAATTTTAATATATTTTAAACTATACCTGTGATTTTTCTATTTTTAAATATTTACCTTTTTGTTCCTGTAAAAGTAGGAATATTTTTTATTGATGCTGACCGAATGTACGTATGCATGGCTGTTAGATGAATGGAAGAAAGGACTGCGGTATTCTCAGTCAGGTACCGTCTCCACCCAGTAGTTATATCGAAATAACAAACGAAATGAGACGAGTGTGTGGTTGTGATAATTACTCTTTATTTACTCTTACGCCAATCTATTATTGTTTAAAGTTGTAAACTTTTCTACCATCTATGCCGACGTACCCGAAATACCAGTTGAAGACAGAGAGATGCACCTTCTCCTCCCTTACTGTTGGAGTGTAGAAAGAATCCTAAATCAACCCTAACACTTTCATATCCCTAACTGTACAGTTAACCCTTTGACTGTATTTTAAACGTTTTTATTCATAAAGAGGTGAGTTCTAACACAGCATACATTGCAGTCCAGTGAATCTTGTTAACACACATTTTTATTTTAATTATTTTGAGTACAAATTATGACCTATTAATTGTCGTACTCAATAGTCAGACTCGCACGCACGCGCGCAAGTTTTCCGCAGTGTTCGTGTGAATGCAAATCGTAATATATTTCACAGTGTTCGTGTGAATGCAAATCGTAATATATTTCACAGTGTTCGTGTGAATGCAAATCGTAATGTATTTCAGTTTTATGCTTGAATCACGTTCTCTGCTGAAATTGTTATCTGAAAGATATTTATAAGTGTAAGGTCACCCAGTGCATGTTACGTATCGTGTTACCTCTACAATAATAAGTTTATGGTCAGGTAGTGCACTCGGGGTACCACTGAATCCCATCACGATGAAGACATCGTTGACTCTAATCGCCCTTGACATTTCGTTCTGACCTACTGAAATGGCGTCAGACAAAGAGAAGAAAGTTGACGGTGAATGACATGTATTGCAGGACATATCCCTAAGGAAAACCTATTTGTTTGGTGCATTCTGGAACTGTTTTTGTCATATAAAAATGCAGCTTTAAAAGACACTATGGATCAAAACATTTGAATAATAAAAATACAGCTTTAAAAGTCAGTATAAATCAAAACATTCGAGTAATGAAAATGTAAAGGGTGAACTAAGAAAAATGTCAATAGTCTAAGAAAGCGCTGGCTTGTCAGAGAATGGTATTCATGAGTTCAGAACAAAACCAGGAATAGTGTAATGACAAGCATATATGCAAGTGGGGAAAAGTTGCAAAACACTCAAAACCATTTTCTGATGGTGAATTTGTCAAAATAATGTCTTAGTGCAGATGTGAATATATTAAGTTAACTCAAAGAACATTAAATGGCTGGCGATCTATAATTAGTAAAGTGAAGTGAACGAAACGCACGAATTATTTCTTTTAGTAAAAATAAAGTATATATGTGAATGAATTTGTGAGGAATAAGAAAGCAAAACAGCTAAGATTATAAAACGTATACATTTAACATACAAAATACAAGTGTGAATGAATTTGTGAGGAATAAGAAAGCAAAACAGCTAAGATTATAAAACGTATACATTTAACATACAAAATACAAGTGTGAATGAATTTGTGAGGAATAAGAAAGCAAAGCAGCTAAGATTATAAAACGTATACATTTAACATACAAAATACAAGTGTGAATGAATTTGTGAGGAATAAGAAAGCAAAACAGCTAAGATTATAAAACGTATACATTTAACATACAAAATACAAGTGTGAATGAATTTGTGAGGAATAAGAAAGCAAAACAGCTAAGATTGTAAAACGTATACACTTAACATACACAAACGTATACAGTTAATATACAAAGCCTATACAGTTAACATACAAAACATATATAGTTAACATATAGAAGGGTATACAGTTAACATACAAAAACGTATAAATTAACTTATACAAGTGTATACAGTTAACATATAAAAACGCATCGTAAACAGTAATACAGTTCATAAACACATATTATTTTTTCACACGCACATACAGATGCGCACGCAGATACACGCACATATAGGCATGTAAACATGTGCATATTTTCACAGACACACGCACCTATGTGTAAACATGCATTAATTCTTTGTTACTTAATGCGGTTCAAAATATCAAAGAGATGATGGGACTGCAAATGAATTGTAGCTGAAATTATTACAGTTCCATACAGCTATGTATGTAGGACTGCAAATTGATCATGGCTGAAATTATTACCATTACATACAACAATGGCGGGCCCACGTGACAGTCAGCGGTAGTTGCCAAATTCATTGTGACATAAATTATTATGAACTTTAATATTGATTATTTCTATTTCACAGACACTTACTGCCCTGGAAGATCAATGACGGGTTAGAGTTGAGTCTGATATAGGAATGACTTCCCCTCATTTAGCCTAGTAATTGTTCTAGGAAAGGTATCAATATTAACTTCTGTATGTATCCTCCTAATAATTGTTTTAAGGGATAAAACTAATGACTATTTTTCATTCTTCTAATTTTTTTAGTTAATGAGAGTGTTGTGAAGTGTTGTGAAGTGTTGTGAAATCTGAAATCTATATATATATATATTGCCTTGGTGTGATTATAATATTATCATAATTGTAAATGAGTTAATTTTATTATTTTTCTTTCTTTAATAAAATTGTTGAATTGTTAAACTATCCATTATTATTATTGTAGTAGAGGGGTACATGTGTAGATGACAGGAGGGGGCTGCCAATGACGTATTGACACACAGAAAGTCGGTTACACATATGTTTTAGGACAGTTCCTGTCATCGGGGTGAGAGATTGTGGAAGGGCTAGAAAAGACAGATTGACGGACAAAATAGTGCTGTGGAATCTGCTATTCTAGACAAGTAACACTTGAGAGGAGACTTAACCATTGGGTAGACCTTTCAAGGCCAGACTTAGTCACTCTCGAACGCAAGACCAAAACCCTGTCGAATGACTGATTGATTGATTCAGTGGAAGAATCCTATATGTGTATAGATTAAATATATGACCACTCAGATAGAGACTGACGATTAATTAATCAGGAACCATGTAGTGCCACATAAGATTGAATAGTTTCAACAATCGGTTACACATTTTAATTAATTATTTACATTTAATTACAAGCATGCATATATTTATATATATATATATATATATATACACCAAGTGTATTCAATAAACTTAATGCATATAATAATGTAGAACTAATTTTCCAACGATTAATTTTAGTTTTGTGAGTATATGTACTCCTCTTGTTTACTTAACAGCAGTCAGTAAAAGATTATATCTCCATTACGTTTCCGTTATCTAATGAAAGAAACACGTCATTTGCTACAGAGAGAGAGAGAGAGAGAGAGAGAGAGAGAGAGAGAGAGAGAGAGAGAGAGAGAGAGAGAGAGAGAGAGAGAGAGAGAGATGTTCTATACTTATTCTTAATAGTCAATCAGATCGTTGCTAGGTTTCTAGCGTTAAAAGCTGTTAAAATTGCAATCCCTTGAAAGACATAATATGTCGTTGATGTAAATAGTCCCAGCAAATTATTTTTTTTAAAATTTCAGTTAAATGTAGGATTATAAAATAAATGTTGTACTTAATTTAAAACTAAATTGGCAATAATTTACAATAACCTATAATAGTTCTTGTGATAACAATACTGTTGTAAAGATATGCGTATGAATTGCAGTTTTATGTGTGACAGCCAGATAATTAGGTACACATTTTAGAAATACCATCAGAGAGAAATTTGTTTCATCAACATCGGACACGCATCGCTGACTTTTCAGTTTGGCAATAACTTTTGTCTCAGAGGTAATGTACAGACATTGCAGTTTGAAATTTTGCGATTTTATTGATATATATATACTTTTGATTTACTAAATACTTATTACTACATAAGACTACCTTTACAAAGTACTACACTTTGAAAAGAGCAGTTAAATTGAAATAATGGTATTCATTACTAAGTACTAATCTTTAAAAAAGAACAGTTAAATTGAAATATCTGTATTCATGGTCAACTTGTAATTGTCTTGTACAAGGATGTATTAAGAACAATGTGTTTATTAATTTCTATGCAAGGCATATTCAGTAGTGGACCAATAGCTATAGCGATAAAAATATTTTTATGATTACCATAGGAAACCCACAAATATCCAGATGCACGTTAAAATAAAGGTTCGTTTGTTCATTGTGACAATATGTTCTCAGAATGGAATGTCATTAACATATCTTTAGGGAGGGGTGATCAACAATGTCAGAATTATGGTGTCACCCACCCATCCTCATTTTCTCATACACACATATACTTACACTACATTTGTGTTTTGTGCTTCCTACATTTTTATTTCGAACCACGTGATGCTCGGTTTTATCTCACAAGCTATCCACGTATTTTTGTTTTATCTCACAAGCTGTCCATGTGTTTTTGTTTTATCTCACAAGCTGTCCATGTGTTTTGTAATACCTCACAAGCTGTCCATGTGTTTTTGTTTTATTTCACAAGCTGTCCATGTGTTTTGTAATACCTCACAAGCTATCCACGTATTTTTTTTTATCTCACAAGCTGTCCATGTGTTTTGTAATACCTCACAAGCTGTCTATGTGTTTTTGTCTTATCTCACAAGCTGTCCATGTGTTTTTGTTTTATCTCACAAGCTGTCCATGTGTTTTGTAATACCTCACAAGCTTTCCATGTGTTTTTGTTTTATCTCACAAGCTGTCCATGTGTTTTGTAATACCTCACAAGCTATCCACGTATTTTTTTTTATCTCACAAGCTGTCCATGTGTTTTGTAATACCTCACAAGCTTTCCATGTGTTCACAATGTCCGTAAGTCATTGTTTGCTCTAGTTCACAAGTTATAAATGTGTACTCTTTATTTCGTTTTGATTTGTTTTGTTTATTGAACTGTGATTTGCTAAATATTGTTATGTCGCATGATATTCATTATAAAAATACTTTATGAACTGGTGTTATAATTTAACTTGTTCGTTCATAGACATTGTGACTGTGTTAGCAGAAGTTTAAGTCTTGTATTATAATTATCTATTTCTAATCTTTTTTTTTAGTCGTTTCATTTGTTAATTTTATTTGTAAAGTAACAATTATCATTATATAGTATATGCCCGATTTTTTTAACCCAAAACCTAATTGACGTTTAAGATCAATTCCTTGTTCTGAAATTAATTTTCAAAAGCTTTGTTTTGCTCCTGTTACGCACTAGTTAAAGAAATGTACTACTATATAAATCAGTTTTAAAAAAAAAACCTAATGATTATTTTAATTATTATTAATTTCAAAACAATTCAGTTAATATCAGGTTTCAGGCAATGGTATAGTTATTGGAAATCAGACAACAGTATAGTTATTAGAAGTCAAACAGTGTTATAGTCATTGTCAAGCGGTATTATATTCATTAGAAGTCAAACAGTGTTATAGTCATTAGTCAAGCAGGATTGCAGTTATTAGAAGTCATACAATGTTAAAGTAATTAGAAATAATTCAATGCTGTAGTTATTAGAAGTCAGACAACGTGATAATCATTAGAGATCAGACAATGCCAAAGTAATTAGAAATAATACTACATTATTGTCCTTAGATGTTAGACGCTTAGCACACGTGATATTGTACAAACAAATAATTGTATTATTTCATTAGTTTTCTGTATCTAATATTGATTCTACAGTTTTATGTTGCCAGTTTGAATTCTTATTTAGTGGTTAACCACATTGCTTGGATTCATAGTTAGTGGTTAACCACATTCCATGGTTTCTTAGTTAGTGGTTGACCACATTCCTTGGTTTCTTAGTTGTTAACCACATTCATTGGTTTCTTAGTGTTTAACCACATTGCCTGGTTTCTTAGTGGTTAACCACAATCGTTGGTTTCTTAGCTAGTGGTTAACCACATTCCTTGTTTTCTTAGTTAATGGTTAACCACATTGCTTGGTTTCTTAGCTAGTGGTTAACCACATTCCTTGTTTTCTTAGTTAATGGTTAACCACATTGCTTGGTTTATTAGTTAGTGGTTAACCACATAGACTGATTTCTTAGTTAGTGGTTAACCATATTCCTTGATCAAAAGAGTCTAATTCCAATTCGCTTTGTCAACACACCAGATATTTACCAATGACATTTGTTACGACATACACGATTGCCGAACTTAACTGATATCCGAGAAGACAATGTTGGTCCCGCGAAGGACTGTTTTATGTTTCCTGACACTTCTCTCTGGATGTTTCTGCAAGAGCCCCTTTGGTAGGAACATTTATCTTGTTCGATTCTTTGCTTATTTATTGTTTAATGAATGTCTTTTCTTTAGATTATACAGATTACATGTTTTATAATTAAATGGATAATGTATTATTAATGGACAAAATAAACATATCTATCTATTTATCTATCTCTCTATTTATCTATCTGTCTATCTGTCTATATCTCTATCTTTCTCTCTATCTAGTTATCTATCTATCTATCTATCTATCTATCTATCTATCTATCTATCTATCTATCTATCTATCTATTCATATATATAATTATTTTTATTAATAATTAATCTTGCCAAAGTAGTTTCAAGTGATAAGAATAATAATTTTATATAATAGAATTATCTAAGCCTATGTTGGTTTTTTACTGTCAGAAAGGTGAAGACCAATACAGCTTCAAAATATTACTAAGACGCTGACGTAATACAGACGCCCCTTGAAAGTCTAATAGTAACCAGAAAGCAGTGATGGAGCAACAATATGTTGCGCAAAGAGTCCCTAATAATTAATAAATATTCTCTTAGTAAAAATCTTTTAAGTAAGAACAAATGGAATTGAAACCGATCGTCATGTCATTTTGATCATTCCATGATGAATAGTCGTGTGAAAATATGAATAAGTAAAAGTATTACCATTTTGATCTAACCTTCAACTAGTAAACATTGTCAAAGAGATTCAAAAAGACGATGCTGATGAGAAATGTAAATCTTTAAATAAAATATAAATTAACGTTACAATATTCTTGATTTGCTGACGTAATTGAATCTCAGTGAGCAGTTTCCTATTATCCAATGATGATCATTTATGAGAATGAGACCAGCCAGTGGGCTAAGTGTAAGGGGTTTACTTGCTGTAGAGAATTTTACACCTTAATCACTTTTAAATTTGAAGTAGAAGGCAGAAGTCTGGCTTGAAGGCAGTTTGAGTGGTGAGTTTAATTGATTGAATGAGAGAGAATGGATTTTGAAACATTTCATGCATTTTACATGACAACTGTTGATGAGTACCATGACAGCATTAATTCAATATTCACAGGCAATTTTCCAATAATATAACTCTAAGTAAAACACAAGTATAACATATCAATAGCAAAATGCACGAAATATTTTCAAGTCCATTCTCTCGCAATCAGTCATTTAACTTGCCATTAGACTGTCATGACCGGACTTCTTGCCACTCCAAATTCAAAGTGAATAGACAAGAGAGTTCTTTAGTGCACTGGCACGGATCTTCTCTAGCTGGACATTCGGTCTGCCTCACTACAATAGAGCTCTGGTCAAAACTTGCTGGTTGATTTATCGATGTGGTCAGGTATCGCTCTAAGCACCTACGGTATCTAGGGTGACTCTAGTCCATGACTGCTGAGATAAAGCTTATACTCCAAACGACCCTCTAAATCCTTCCTCTGCAGCATTCTCCTCAACGTAGCAACGCAGTACCGACAATAACTTCTTAACTTGGCTACTAGTTCTAATAAACACCACTCAGACTAATATTCTTCAAATAAGTTTAAAGCAAAATCGATAAAGATAGAATTAATTTGCTGACAGCAGCATGTCACTAATAGATAGATAGACAGATAAATAGATAGACAGACATACAGATAGACAGACAGACAGATATACAGACAGACAGATAGACAGACAGACAGATAGATAGATAGATAGATAGATAGATAGATAGATAGATAGATAGATAGATAGATAGATAGATAGATAGATAGATAGATAGATAGATAGATAGATAGATAGATAGATAGATAGAAAGAAAGATAGATAGATAGATAGATAGATAGTGTGGCAGAGTAAATTTGCCTATCAGCCTATCTGTTTTACAATCATATACACACGAGAATTTCCATGTCTGCAGAGACATAATCCCTAACCGATTAACTGACCTTTTAGTAGAGAATTGCTGACATTAGCTTAAGAATTCCATATTGACACGTTTGTACCACATTTAACTGTGCATTGTAATGGAATATAATTTTTAGACCACTTGCGAGTGCAATGGCGAGTTATGGTTACTGATAACTGTGCATTGTAATGGAACATAATTTTTAGACCACTTGCGAGTGCAATGGCGAGTTATGGTTACTGTTAAGTGTTGCACAATGCAATATAAAAAGATATCACCGATCAATACTGATTAGCAATTGAACGTTGGTTGTTTAATATGTATTTTGCATTAGAAATTATAAAATGCATAGTGTCAGCCATGCAAGGCTAACATAATGATTAAACTACAATGTGAAGTCTCTGTACAGTTAGAGGAAGGAATTTATCAAATTACTTTATGAAATTAAGGAACAAAAATTATTTCGTTCTGTTTTGTTGTCCAGACAAAATCTGAAGAGCGCAGTGACGAAATTTCAGTTTTCCTCAACACGTTCATTGTGTAAAGGGTTCTGTAGCACTAAATGGTTAGGATGGTATTTGTAAAACTTACTCACAGGCAAAGATGACTAATGTACAACTCGGAAAGAACAGTTCGCAGCATTAGTCCTGTGCATGTTTTATCCCTCAGGATAATTCAGCATTAAACGTGCATTTTAATCCCTCAGGATAATTCAGCATTAAGTATGTGCATGTTTTATCTCTCAGGATAATTCAACATTAAACCTGTGCATTTTTATCCCTCAGGATAATTGAGCATTAAACATGTGCTAATAGCTTCAAATTACCCAGTTTATTTTATAGGCAAGGTCACGTCGCAATCAGTGAACTGTCGCTAGTGTAAAGGTCAAGGTAGCTGTTCCAGATGGTAGATAATAGTGGTGTATTTCTTTGATTAAAATTTTTTTTAAAAAAAACAAAATATTGTAGAGTTTTTTTTGGTTTTTTTTATACTTTTTTAGTGACTAAATCAGAACACAGCGTAATGTACTGTGTAACAATGACGTACTACAATTATACTAATTCTACACGTGCGCCATCTTGAACTGAGTAGCACGATAATGTAACGCTCGGAATTGAGATCACTCAAGATGATTAACCGAACACAGTTCGTGTTTTCTGATGGAATCTTTTACGAGCAAGAACTGAGTGCATTCAAAAATAAATAAAGTGATGAATTATAGGAATTTGTACTTTTTAATTTATTACCTCTAGCAACTGCAGATTTAATCTAGCCATACGGTTAAAGAGGAAGACAAATGCCCTTCTTATCAAAATTGTAACGGCTGAGCTCATTAGTTGTGGGTATTCAAAGCATTATTCCGACCCTCAGTTACACGAGAACAATTCTTTATTACGAAAGTTATGTCTCTTCCTTTTATATTTTCACAGTACTCCCATATAGCAACATTCATTTATACCGATTATGAAACTGTAGTAGAATTTCAAAAATAAATCTTCATAAATACAAGTATTGTAACTGATATATCATATTGTCGTTTACACCGCATTATTTCTTGGTATGGTTATAATTCCAGAAAATGTGGCACTTGGAAAAAGCTGCCGGCAAGATTCAACGTATTCACAAAATCATACCTGTCATTATGGTGTTGATGGCAGCACTGAAGGCTTGAATAAATCTTCCTCATTAGGTTGTGTGCGTTCTAAATGCAAAAGTCTGGATCAATGGTGGGAAGTTAATTTGGGTCGGACGTACCCGGTGTACAACATCACTGTGTGGGCACGTAAAGGGTGTAAGTATACACGGGACGAATGTTTCCTTTCTTTTCTCTCTATTCCCATTTTCTTTCTTTCTTTCTTTCTTTCTTTCTTTCTTTCTTTCTTTCTTTCTTTCTTTCTTTCTTTCTTTCTTTCTTTCTTTCTTTCTTTCTTTCTTTCTTTCTTTCTTTCTTTCTTTCTTTCTTTCTTTCTTTCTTTCTTTCTGTCTGTCTTTATTTCTTTCTTTCGATTTATCGTTACACTATGCTTAATTGTATTTATATACAGAAAACTTCTTAATGCATATTTGAAGATAATTTATGTTAAGTATTATTTCTCTTCGAAGTAAACAATATTATTTTTGGCATATCAAGGGAATAGCAATAGCTTTGGAAAGGACACTATGCTTTAAACTTTGTTTCGAAACTACTAGAAACTACTACCAAACAGGTCAAACATAACACTTTGTATAATGCGTTCACATGTTTATTCATTTCAAATGTAAAATGTGTATGCACCAATAAAGTCTCTCTCTCTCTCTCTCTCTCTCTCTCTCTCTCATCTCTCTCTCTCTCTCTCTCTCTCATCTCTCTCTCTCTCTCTCTCTCTCACACACACACACACACACACACACACGTTCTAGTCTTTCAGCCAAATCTAAAACTGACAATATAAAACCTCTAAAGCAATAGACAACAGCCTCTACTTGTATACAATTCCAGATCTTTGCCGAATGACGGGATCTGTCATTACTGTCGATGGAAAACATTGCTACACGTTATCTCAACCTAAATCTAGAAAAATTAACATTAAATGTACATCGGGTGTAATCAACGGAAGTGTTGTACGTATTTCCAGAAAGCCAACTAAAGAACATCCAAAACAAAACACCCTTGATTTCTGCGAAGTTCAAGTTTGGAGTAAGTGTCCATATTTATTCAATTACTTTGAACAATTTTCTTGGAATGTGTCATTATAAAATATTTTGGAAATTGAAAAAAAAACATGTTTGTTTTTCACGATCAGTCCCTTTTCACTCACTGTTGCTTCTAAGTGCTAGGTGTATAATGAAAATACGTTAGATTTAATTATTTAAATTAATGAATTGTTCATAAATTATGATTAGTGTAATGATTCAAATTTAATGTATCTAATTTGAAACATTTTTCATTTCTACAAATGTCCTAATGTCGGTGTACCTCAAGTTGTTTATCTCTATTACTTCTGCTACTACTTTCCTAATTTCTGTGTACGTAAAGTTGTTTATATAGTATAGCAGTGTTTATCTCTATTATTCTATTACTACTGTCCTAATTTCTGTGTACGTTAAGTTAATTATCCCTATTATTTCTGCTACTACTCTCTTAATTTCTGTGTAAGTTAAAATTTTATTTTTGAAGGTTGTAGTGATCAGTTTTGGGGAGCTCAGTGTGAAAACAAATGTGGCCAATGTTCTATTGGCAGCATATGTGACAAAGTTACTGGTCACTGTCCTGGTAAGCCTAGTTTCACACCTCCATTTTGTTTACAAGTTGTGCGTTACTTGATGATTATATCCTTCACTGAATACACCACAACACACACACACACACACACACACACACACACACACACACACACACACACATACTGAAGATAGGATGATCCTTGACATTTTTCTTAAATACATTTCATTATAGATTATGTAATGTTGCAAAGGTCTATTGTTATTTTAGAACAGAAAAGTTATGAATCTATATTTCGATTAATAAAGCAGATTCCATAAGCATATATTATTAAATGTAAACGCACACATTTTATCGGAAAAATAGAAACAATGTTACTTTCATATTTTAATCTGGCATCATGTACACTAGCAAGGAATTCTTTAAATGTGTGCAAGACTAAAAAAAAATGCCAATAGATTATTGAAACAGTTACCAGTATTATTCAGATGTTTTCACTGTTTTCGAGAAAGTTTAGTATTAGGACACCTGGAAAGAAAGATAACATTTTCATCGGTATGTCCCCTTCCGTTAACGGTCAGTTGGAAGTAAACATGACACAATTAGGACATAAGTAGCACCGCCATTTACCCTGCAGACCTAAATTTTCTGGTGTTCTTGAGTACTCCTGCTTGGTGTTCTTGAGTAATGTTGTTACTCAACAACACCACACAACAATACTCAGGAACACCAGACAACATTACTCAAGAACATCATGCTACATTAGTCAAGAACACCCGAAAATATTACCCACGAATAAAAGTAAACAATTTTGCTTTTATAATCATTGCTGCAACGCAGAGCATTTTACAAGGTTACCGTGATATCAGCATTGTGATGTATTCGATATCTAATACATTTTTTACACATGTTTGATAATATGGATAGCTGTCTTGATAAACAGAATACAGAGAAAATGTTTGTTACATTAGTCTCTTAAGTAAAATGTTCTGTATATTATTTACTACAGGTAGTGTTTATGATATAATATTATAAGTTTGGAAAAAGTATAACAGAACTACATTTAAACTACATTGTGACGTCGGCGACTGTTTCATTCGCTTTCTCCAAAGGCTAATTTTGTGCTAGTATGGAAAATGTAGGGTGTGTGGGATCAGTGGTAAAAGTGACATTTTTGCTGAAATGGCATTATCCTTCTTCTTATAACAATTATTCTTAAAATAGCAAATCTTGACGTTTCCTTGAAAATCGCTATAAAATTAATTTAATGCACCTACCCCTCTTTGCTTATTCGAAAAATTCCGCAACTATTACAAAATCATTAACTTTGCCTGCACGTCACCCCTCAACTCTGCAAGTGGACCCGTCTTATTGTATATCGCAGGAAACGTCCACAGGGGTTTCCGAGGAGTTAATAGAAATAGAAAATAGAAAGCAACTGAGAGCTCTGAAAATAATAGCGTGCCTATAAACAAGGGTTTCTGAGGAGCTGAAATTAAAATAGAAAGCCCCTGAGAACTCTGGAAATAATAGCGTGCCTATAAACAAGGGTTTCTGAGGAGCTGAAATTAAAATAGAAAGCCCCTGAGAACTCTGGAAATAATAGCGTGCCTATGAACAATCGCGTCTTATTGGCCAAGTAATTCACTTGATCCGCCCATGCCAATGACAAGTAAACATTTCAAAGATGGCAGCCGTTAGCAGAGATGGTAAGACGACTTTAATCTCTCAAATCGAACAGACAGCATTTTGGATGGAGATGACACTGATTGTGTAGGCAGCCTGGTTACTTTATTACTTTCGATCACCTGGACATAGTGATGACACCTAATTTGATGAGAGTGATAGCGATGATGCTGACAAGTACATGATTTCACTCACCAGCGAAGCCGAAACACAGCGATGTAAAAACATATACTTTTCATTCTGATTCTGATTTCGATGAAACTCTTATTATACTCTATGTAGTTATTTTCACTCAGTAAGTAATCTTTAAGTATAAACATTTAAGGCTTTGCCATTTTATATAAATAAGGGCAGTGTAGGTTCAAGTTGGTATACCCCAAAAGAAATATTGGTATGGCAATAGAAAGCGTGAATCATTAATGATTATCTATATTTGAGATGTTTCATATAAACAGAATAGTTTTAATAATACTATTTTTTGTTCTCTAACTGCCATAGATTTATTGACAATGTGTAAATATTATTACAAAATATCTTTAGATGCTATGGTAAAGATGGTTTTGAATTTTTGTAATTTCTTTCAAAATAACATTCCCTAATTGTTTAATATTTAATACAACATATACCAAACACAATTGTCCGATTTCAAACCTGTTTTCATCATAGTTTTCAGTATTCAAAACTCTGTTACAAAATCTATTAATAACCTAAAATGGCGTATTGGACAGTGTGGCTGATGTGGTGGAGTGTCACATTTTAACTTTTTGAATGACTTTTAAAATGAATAAATGTAAATATTTTGTTTTCGCATTTGTCTACCATCTAAAATATTAATTTATTAGTCTTAATACGTATTAGTATTCTGCAGTAGTACAACGGCAATCATTGAGAACGGATTAATTTAAATAGAAGATTCAATGATAAAGTTACTCTCTATCTTCTCACAGCATGTCAAGAAGGGTTTTTCGGACCGACTTGTATTACACCCTGTGAAAAATGTGCCAAGGGACAGGCCTGTGACAAGGTGACTGGGCGTTGCCTGCCTTCCAAGGATGACGAGAAAACGCCTAAAGGTAGTGCTACTAAAGAAGTGTACGGCGTTAATGATTGACTAACTTAAAGTGTTCTCAGCGAACCAGTCTGCCCTAGCTAATCTCACATTATGCAACAACAATCAGCTCTAGTTTATCTCACTTTTGGTAGAACAATCCGCCCCAGCTGATTTAGTTTTTTTTGCCAACCTGTTGGTACCCCGTACGAGGACGACACAAAATAGACAAAAGTTTGAGGTCATTATCTCCGTTGACTCGTTTCAGCCCCCAGAGGAGGTCCTCACATATAAAGACAGACAGGATGGACAAACAATTAAACAAACGGACGGAAGGCAGACAAACAAACGGATAGACGGACAGACAGAAAGAATAGGATTACAGACGCGATGACTACGAGTAAATGAATTTTACACGAAATGGAGTTGATAAGAATTGACACAAGAGAGATGAAAAATATTCAAATATTTATATGTAAAATATAAACAAGTAAAGAAAATAAAATAGCAATCAATTTCAAAATACACCTAGCACAATGTTCATACTATCAGAGAAAATTTAGCCTCCCCTAACTAGTTATATTTTCCCCGATCAAATTCATTTAGTTTTCTTCTCAGTTCTCCAAAGATTTGCACAAAGTTCTATAAAAGTTTGTACAAAGTTCCCAATAGTTCCTACACGGTTTTAGACCGTTCTCACACTCCTGGCCAATGTACTGCCAGAAGCTATGTAGACCTTTTCCAAGTGACGTAATGTGGCGTTCTCTTGAACCAACTGCTGAAACACTTCAGCAAACTGTTGCAAACAACAGAAGCATTGCTAACTATTCTGTGCAAAAAAAAAAAAAAAAAAAAAAAAAAAAATTCTGCTGAATTGTGTGATGTGAACATGTAACGATTAAATTTTAGGTGAGGTCAAGTTTTAGTCTTCCGGAGTATGAAATGTATGTTTATTATGCTGGAACAGAATAAACGAATGTAAATGTGATAAAGTCATTTCATAGTAGATTCAAAGAATAGCCATTTTCTTCTTTTTTGTACAGCGTGTTAGTAGAAAACTGCTTTAAATATAGATTCGTCTCAGCTCTGTGAATGTTTTGTTTCCCTGCAAGTGATTAACATTATATTAGTCCGCCACTGTGTGCACAAATTGAATTCTCTGCCGGAGTAAATTTGCTTCTCCCTTTTTTTTAATTGTAAATTGTTAAATTGTCAGAGTAACCTGATCTTGGTCACTCACTGATATCGGTCTGTGGAATTAGATGTCTTGATCACATTACTGGCTCAATGTTATATGTGTACATGTTTCTGGTCTCTTGACTTTAATAATGGCTCACTGTAATATGTGTACATATTTCTGGTCTATTCACTTTAATACAGGTTCACTGTTATATGTGTACATATTTCTGGTCTATTCACTTTAATACAGGTTCACTGTTATATGTGTACATATTTCTGGTCTCTTGACTTTAATACTGACTCACTGTTATAAGTGTACTATTTCTGGTCTCTTGAATACAATACTGGCTCACTGTTAATTGTTATATGTGTACATATTGCTGGTCTCTTGAATACAATACTGGCTCACTGTTAATTGTTATAAGTGTACATATTGCTGGTCTCTTGAATACAATACTGGCTCACTGTTAATTGTTATAAGTGTACATATTGCTGGTCTATTCACTTTAATACTGGCTCATTGTTTCACGTTTTAGACTTCTGACCTCTTGACATTAATATAATAGTGTTTGCTGTTACAGACTTCTGACCTCTTGACCTTAATATAATAGTGTTTACTGTTACAGACTTCTGACCTCTTGACTTTAATAATGGTTCACTGCTTAACCTTCTAGAATTCTTTCCTCTTGAACTTAGTACTGACCTAAAGTTTAATGTTACAGACTTCTGATCTTTTGACTTTAACCAAAGCTTACTTTTTAATGTTGCCGATGTATTGTATCTTGACTTTAATACCAGAGTACTGTTATAAGTGTACATACTTCTTTTCTCTTGAACACAATACTGACGAGTTGTTCAACCTTACAGACTTCTGATCTTTTGACCTTAACTCTGGATAACTGTTTAAATGTACAAACTTCTGTTCTCTTGACATTAATACTGGCTCACTCTTTAATGTTACAGGCTTTTGACCTTAATATTTCCACTCTGTTTAATATAACAGACGTTTGTCTCTTGGCCTTAGCTCAATGTTTAAGGTTACAGTCTTCTGTTCCGACTGTTATGAACGTTTGCTCTCTTAACCTAAAAATCGATCGTTGAAAGTTTTAAAGAAACATATATTGTTTCCATCCAGTATGACCTCTGACATTTACGTTTTAAGTTTTCAAATAGCATTGAACTCGAAATATCACAAAAAGACAATTAAAGTTGAATTAAATATGTGTATATTAATATAAAATGTTTGCCATTTATATTTTGTACAGAGTGTGAAGCTGGTAAATATGGAGAAGACTGCCGCAAGGATTGTGGACCCGGATGTAAAAATAATGTTTGTGACGCATTTTCCGGTCATTGTGATTGTTTACCAGGATGGAGGCCACCCTATTGTCAACTAGGTAACCTAGTCTGTTTCATGTTTGTAAGCACTACTATCAATATTTAATCAACTAGGTAACCCAGTATGTTTCATGTTTGTAAGCACTACTATCAATATTAAATCAACTAGGTAAACTAGTCTGTTTCATGTTTGTGAGCACTACTATCAATATTTAATCAATAAACTTCTTTGGATAGACATGTGTTTTTGTGTGTTTTGACTGTATGGACGGTTTCAGGTTAACACCAGTTCTGAATATCATTAGTAGAAAATTAAAGCAATGTAATAATTTGTCCAAAGTACTGTTGGAGTTTGATCCGTTTGCATTGTACATGTGATATTCGATAAACACATTTTTAGTAATGCATTGTCCGTTGACCACTTGACATATACAGCCTTGTCTAATTTCCAATCTTCGTGTACATAGTTGGTCTCTTTTAAAGTTTATGATACTGATTGTTAATAGCACAATTTAGTGTATGTAATCATGGACGTAATGCTGTATACTTATATTGCTGTTACGTTATCATGTTTTGTTTGTACGTATATGCTTCCTTTTAGTTTATAATGCTGATAATGTTTCGGTTTATTGTCACATAATGGCTTATGTATGTCACATCCATCCCTCCTCTAAAGGTAGATTACACGTAAACCTTCCTTCAAGAAAGGCTGGGAGCATACCTGAATCTTCTAGACAACTCACTAAATTAATCAATCAATGCACAGCTCATCCACGCGAACCAATGTACAAAAAAACTGTAAATTGTCAGTCGAATGCAGCTGAGCGTAGAGGCACATAGTATATTCTTACTACTAACCTTATTGCCAGTTAACAATACATATATATTACTGACAAAGTATGTGTTATTGCCAGTTAACAATACATATATATTACTGACAAAGTGTGTGTTATTGCTTGCCTAAATAATACGTTATGTTTATTTCTCGAAATTAGCTATATTTCGTATTTTTATATTTCGCTTATGATATGTAAGGATATGATGACCATGTAAGAAAGAGTGTTCTGTCAGAGAGTACATGTGGACAATTACTCAGGCCATGTGTATTTTATTGGCACGTGAGCATTTTATCTTGGATGTTGTTTGACGAGCGATGAACTGTAAGCAACACCAGAGCAGTATTGCCCATGAGTCAAAGACCAGTTCAACGGACCACGTGCATCTTTGCTAACGACATTCATTGGGACCTTAAGGCTACACGTCAAGCATACCTATAGTTAGTCATTATAAATAACAACCGTCCAGCTTCAGTCATGCAGTAGACAAATTCTGCCAAAGTTCTCTAGATTCACTCACAAACATTGAGTGTTCTCTTATAAACTCATTTAAACTACTGCAGTGTCATAGGACACAATGGACCTTCTGTTATAACACCATATTTATATTGCCGACAGAATAAGCGCCATATTGTAACTTGACTGCAGTAATTGCGCATGAAACCTTACTCAGTGTTTCAAGGACCTATTTTGATTTTGATGGGAAAAGCAGAAGTGAAATTTGACAAAAATAAGAATTATTTTCATTGACAATTCTTGTATTATTAATTCAACTATTTTATGCATTAGAAAGCAGACAAAATACTATTATTGCTCGGTTGGGTCAGGATATATTGAAACCAGCATTGTAACTTGTAAATTTGTCAGAAAAAATGTTGAATTTGAAGCCATATCTATAGCGAAAGTGATTTGATAAGTTGTATTTGAAGTTATATCTATAGCGAAAGTGATTTTATAAGTTGTATTTGAGGTTATATCTATAGCGACAGTGATTTGATAAGTTGTATTTGAGGTTATATCTATAGCGACATTGATTTGATAAGTCGTATTTGAAGTTATATCTATAGCGAAAGTGATTTGATAAGTTGTATTTGAGGTTATATCTATAGCGACAGTGATTTGATAAGTTGTATTTGAAGTTATATCTATAGCGAAAGTGATTTATAAGTTGTATTTGAAGTACTGACAATAACGTCAGTGTACTGGTAAGTAATGCTAGAAGTCATTTCTATAACAAGATGGTCTTGATAATTATTATTTGAAGTCATTTCTATAAAAAAGAGGGTCTTCATAAGCATTATTTGAAGTAATTTCTCTAACAAGAGGACTTGAAAAGTATTATTTGAAACCAATACTCCTGCGCGAGTCTTGATAAACTTCATTTAGAATAAAGAAATAAAGAAATGTTAAACGAATAATAATCAGTTACAAATAACTGTCTTCTTTTAGTATTAAATATATCTATTTTCGAAAAGATGTTTCACTCCAAAGTTCATCCTAACAATTGTAGAGCGTGGTGGGTAGATCATAGGATGAAGCAAACTATATAGTCATACTGGATAATATAATATTATAATTGTCTGTGTTTGTATTTATTTAATGATATATATAATTATATCGTAGCATGTGCGAACAACACATACGGACAAAACTGTACAAGCGTATGTGATTACTGTGCCGGTGGACAGGCTTGTGACCCAGTGACTGGATTATGTCGGTCGTGCGGCCCTGGAAGGAAACCGCCTACCTGCCAGTCGGGTAGGTCGTGGAGACAAGAACGGATCTCTCGTCTAACAGACTTCGTGATCTTATATAGTTGTTCGTTAAAGGTTTTAATTTCTACCTATCTCGACTCCTACCTTTGAACTTTCATAACTGTTACTAGCATTGTCGTTTTCGTTCTTGATGTTCTATTTACCCTATCCATTGGCAATAAACGTAGTCTGTTTCCCTACGTTAGTTACTAATGTTTTTGCATATGTCGAAAAGCTAGCATTAAACGTAGTCGGTTTCTCTACATTAGTTTCCTAATGTTTTTACATATTACAAAATACTAGTAATATTCTTAAAGATTAAATAATGATCTTAAGGTGAGATACGTGGAGCACACATATTTGAATTATGTTTACAAGAAATGGAATTTGCTAATCATTTGGATTATGTTTACATAAACGGAACGCGCTATTCATTTGAAGAATGTTTACAAATAAAACCGGAATGTGCTCATCATTTGAATTATGTTTACAAACACGGAACGTTCTAATCATTTGAAGAATATTTACCAAAAACGGAACATGGAAATCATTTGATTTATATTTACAAAAAAGGGAACATGGTAATCATTTGATTTATGTTTAAAACAGACGGAACGTGATAATCATTTGAAAAATGTTTGATCAGACTTGGCCCCTTACCAGTTTACATTTTTCTGCAGAAGTCTCTTCAAGCTATTTGTCTCATATTCTGCAGAGGTCTCTTCAGTCTATTTGTCTCATATTCACTGCATAACGTTATAGAATTCTTTCCTCTGGAACTTAGTACTGGCTTAATGTTTAATGTTACAGACTTCTGATCTTTTGACTTTAACACAAACTTGCTTTTTAATGTTGCCGACTTATTGTATCTTGACTTTAATACCAGAGTACTGATATAAGTGTACATATTTCTTTTCTCTTGAACACAATACTGACTAGATTTTTAACGTTACAGACTTCTGATGTTTTGATCTTAACTCTGGATAACTGTTTAAATGTACAAACGTCTGTTCTCTTGACATTAATACTAGCTCACTCTTTAATGTTACAGGCTTTTGACCTTAATATTTCCTCTCTTTTTAATATGACAGACTTTTGTCGCTTGGCCTTGGCTCATTGTTTAATGTTACAGTCTTCTGACCTTAATATTTGCTCTCTGTTTAATATGACAGACTTTTGTCTCTTGGCCTTAACTCAGTGTTTAATGTTACAGTCTTCTGTTCCGACTGTTACGGACGTTTACTCTCTTAAAAATAAAAATCTAACGTTGAAAGTTTTAAAGAAACATATATTGTTTCCATCCAGTATGACCTCTGACATTTACGTTTTAAGTATTGAAATAGCATTGAACTGGAAATATGACAAAATGACATTTAAAATTGAATTAAATATTTGTATATTAATATATAATGTATGCCATTTATATTTTGTACAGAGTGTGAAGCTGGTAAATATGGAGAAGCCTGCCGGAAGGATTGTGGACCCGGATGTGAAAAAGGTGTTTGTGACGCATTTTCCGGTCATTGTGATTGTTTACCAGGATGGATGCCACCCTATTGTCAACTAGGTAAACTTGTCTGTTTCATGTTTGTAAGCACTACTATCAATATTTAATCATCTAGGTAACTAATCTGTTTCATGTTTGTGAGCACTACTAACAATATTTAATCAACTAGCTAACCTCTTCTGTTTCATGTTTGTGAGCATCACTAACAATATTTAATCAATAAACTTCTTTCGATAGACATTTGCCTTTGTGTGTTTTGCCTGTATGGACGGTTTCAGGGTAACACCAGTTCTGAATATCATTAGTAGATAATTAAAGCAATGTAATAATTTGTCCAAAGTTCTGCTAGAGTTTCATCCCTTTGAATTGTACATCTGATATTCGATAAACACATTCTTTTGTAATGCATACTCCGTTGGTCACTTGACATATATAGCTTATGTGTACATAGTTGGTCTCTTTACTTGTAAAGTTTATGATATTGATTGTTAATAGTACATGTTAGTGTAGGTAATCATGGACGTAATGCTGTATACTTATATTGCTTTTACATTATCATGTTTTGTTTGTACGTATATGCTTCCATTTACTTTACAATGTCATGGTTTATTGTCTCAAAATGGCTTCCATCCCTCCTCTAATGGTAGAATACACGTAAACCTACATTCAAGAAAGGCTGGGAGCATACCCTGAATTTTCCAGACAACTCACTAAATTAATCAATCAATGCACAGCTCATTCGCGAGAACTAATGTACAAAAAAACTGTTAATTATCAGTCGAATGCAGCTGAGCGTAGAGGCACATAGTATAATCTTACTACTAACGTTATTGCCAGTTAACACTACATATATATTACTGCCAAAGTGTGTGTTATTGCTTGCCTAAATAATATGTGATGTTTATTTCTAGAAATTAGCTGTATTACGTATTTTTATATTTCGCTTATGATATGTAAGAATATGATGACCATGTAAGAAAGAGTGTTCCGTCTGAGCACTTGTTGACAATTTCTCAGGCCATGTGTATTTTATTTGCACGTGAGCATTTTATATTGGATGTTGTTTGACAAGCTATGAACTGTAAGCAACACCAGAGCAAAATTGACATGAGTCAAAGACTATTTCAACGGACAACGTGCATCTTTGCTGACGACATTCATTGGGACCTTAAGGCTACACGTCAAGCATACCTATAGTTAGTCATTATAAATAACAACCGCCCAGCTTCAGTCAAGCAGTAGACAAATTCTGCAAAAGTTCTCTAGATTCACTCACACACATTTAGTGTTCTCTTATTAACTCATTTAAACTACTGCAGTGTCATAGGACACAAGTGGACCTTCTCTAATGACACCACGCTTATATTGCCGACACAATATGCGCCGTGTTGTATTTTGACTACAGTAATTGCCGCCACAATAAGCGCCGTATTGTAACTTAACTTGTCTGCAGTAATTGCCGACAGAATAAGCGCCATATTATAACTTGACTGCAGTAATTGCCGATACTATAAGCGCCGTATGGTAACTTGACTTGATTGCAGCAATTGCCGACACAATAAGCGCCGTATGGTTACTTGAATGCAGTAATTGCCGACACAATAAGCGCCTTATGGTAACTTGACTTGACTGCAGTAATTGCCGACACAATAGCGCCGTATGGTAACTTGACTGCAGTAATTGCCGACACAATAAGCGCCGTATGGTAATTTTGAAACATTTCATGCATTTTACATGGCAACTGTTGATGAGTACCATGACAGCATTAATTCAATATTCACAGGCAATTTTCCAATAATATAACTCTAAGTAAAACACAAGTATAACATATCAATAGCAAAATGCACGAAATATTTTCAAGTCCATTCTCTCGCAATCAGTCATTTAACTTGCCATTAGACTAACGGCCGCCTGTCATGACCGGACTTCTTGCCACTCCAAATTCAAAGTGAATAGACAAGAGAGTTCTTTAGTGCACTGGCACGGATCTTCTCTAGCTGGACATTCGGTCTGCCTCACTACAATAGAGCTCTGGTCAAAACTTGCTGGTTCATTTATCTATGTGGTCAGGTATCGTTCTAAGCACCTACGGTATCTAGGGTGACTCTAGTCCATGACTGCTGAGATAAAGCTTATACTCCAAAAGACCCTCTAAATCCTTCCTCTGCAGCATTCTCCTCAACGTAGCAACGCAGTACCGACAATAACTTCTTAACTTGGCTACTAGTTCTAATAAACACCACTCAGACTAATATTCTTCAAATAAGTTTCAAGTAAAATCGATAAAGATAGAATTAATTTGCTGACAGCAGCATGTCACTAATAGATAGACAGACAGATAGATAGATAGACAGAGACAGACAGATAGACAGACAGACAGACAGACAGATAGATAGATAGATAGATAGATAGATAGATAGATAGATAGATAGATAGATAGATAGATAGATAGATAGATAGATAGATAGTGTGGCAGAGTAAATTTGCCTATCAGCCTATCTGTTTTACAATCATGTCCACACGAGAATTTTCATGTCTGCAGAGACATAATCCCTAACCGATTAACTGACCTTTTAGTAGAGAATTGCTGACATTAGCTTAAGAATTCCATATTGACACGTTTGTACCACATTTAACTGTGCATTGTAATGGAACATAATTTTTAGACCACTTGCGAGTGCAATGGCGAGTTATGGTTACTGTTACTGATTAGCAATTGAACGTTGACTGTTTAATATGTGTTTTGCATTAGAAATTATAAAATGCATAGTGTCAGCCATGCAAGGCTAACATAATGATTAAACTAAAATGTGAAGTCTCTGTACAGTTAGAGGAAGGAATATATCAAATTACTTTATGAAATTAAGGAACAAAAAATATTTCGTTCTGTTTTGTTGTCCAGACAAAATCTGAAGAGCGCAGTGATGAAATTTCAGTTTTCCTCAACACATTCATTGTGTCAAGGGTTCTGTAGCACTAAATGGTTAGGATGGTATTTGTAAAACTTACTCACAGGCAAAGATGACTAATGTACAACTCGGAAAGAACAGTTCGCAGCATTAGTCCTGTGCATGTTTTATCCCTCAGGATAATTCAGCATTAAACGTGCATGTTTTATCTCTCAGGATAATTCAACAGTAAAACCTGTGCATTTTTATCCCTCAGGATAATTGAGCATTAAACATGTGCTAATAGCTTCAAATTACCCAGTTTATTTTATAGGCAAGGTCACGTCGCAATCAGTGAACTGTCGCTAGTGTAAAGGTCAAGGTAGCTGTTCCAGATGGTAGATAATAGTGGTGTATTTCTTTGATTAAAATCTTTTTTAAAAAAAACAAAATATTGTAGAGTTTTTTTTTTTTTGTTTTTTTACTTTTTTAGTGACTAAATCAGATCACAGCGTAATGTACTGTGTAACAATGACGTACTACAATTATACTAATTCTACACGTGCGCCATCTTGAACTGAGTAGCACGATAATGTAGCGCTCGGAATTGAGATCACTCAAGATTGTTGGTACCCCGCCACTTGACGTCACGAAATACACAACAATTTTTGAAGTCGTCGCTCCGTTGGCTCGTGTACAGCCCCCAGAGGTTCGAACCTCACATTTAAACGATAAACAGAACGGACTAACAAACACACTGACAACGGACAGACAGACCGACGGACAGACAGACAGACGCTATGGTTACAATAAATGAATTTTAACACGAAACGAAGAGAACAAGAATTGACACAAAGCCGATGAACATTAAGAAAATATTTATATAAAAATTAAAAAAAACGAATTAAAAGAAATAACAATACACTGCAATTATATTTATGCTGAGCACCAAGCTCGAAATCTATTCAGAGAAATTAGCCTTCCCTTAACTGTCTCTGAGTCTCTATGATTTCTTTTTATAAAGTTCGGTCAAGTTCCCGATTTTCCTAAAGAGTTATTATGTATCGTTGCACACTCCTGGCAAAGTACTTTGTTACTTAACTGGGAGGAATAGTGCAGGAAGTGTCCCAGGTTGATCACACAGCAACCAAAGATTCAGGTTGATCACACAGCAACCCAAGATTCAGGTTGATCACACAGCAACCAAAGATTCAGGTTGATCACACAGCAACCCAAGATGCAGGTTGATCACACAGCAACCCAAGATTCAGGTTGATCACACAGCAACCAAAGATTCAGGTTGATCACACAGCAACCAAAGATTCAGGTTGATCACACAGCAACCAAAGATTCATACGAAGAGTAAAATAAAAAAAATCCTGCAATATATAATATAAAAGGGCTCAGAGACCACTAACATAATCTTTCCTATATTTACTAATTAAAAGCTAATCATTTCTCTGAGTACAATATCACTAACCTGAAATAGAATGAATTAGTTTTACATATCAATTCTTTATCAAATGACATTCTATACATTAATTATTTATTTAAAGTGATGTAAAAGCAGCCGGCTTACCTTTCGTTTTCGGCAAAAAACCAAGGATTAAAGAAAAATTGTAATGGTGTAATGATACACTCTTTTCAAGCCTTCTGGCTGTTCTATGCATATAAATTTTTAACTGTTATTAAAACTGGGCTGTTCCGGCACTCTACCAGCGTTGAGATCCGATGATGGTGCCCTTGTTGTGGAAAAAGCAAAGTGAGTGGGAGATTTTCCCTATTTATAGTTTTGTTTTGTTATCCTGACCTTAGGGTCAACCTGTCCACTCTTTCATTCATAGTGCGGATAGATACTCCCGATTTCGTTCCGCCCATCCTCCATTCAACTATCACGCTTTGGTCACGCTTCCTTCCTACGCGTGTTTATTTAACGTCCCTTTCTCTTCTTGACGATGGACACGTGCGTCGTTCCGTGCAAGCTTGTTTCAGACTGCCGTAATTCGATACTGCTGTACTTAGATATAGTTCCTTCCTACGTGTTTTATTTGACAGGTCAGTCTAACGGACCCAGAAAACAACTGGCCCTGCCCTGCCCCTGCCCTCGACGATGCGATACGCGCGTCATCCGCACGAGCCTGTCCTAAACCGCTCTATTTAGACATAGCCTTCCTCACTTGCTAACTTGGTTTAAAATGTCATTCCCTCCTATATTTAATTTTTGATATTTATAGTTGGGATCCGGGCGAGATTTACAGAAGATCATGACAAATAATGGTTAACCAAACACAGTTCGTGTTTTCAGATGGAATCTTTCACGAGCAAGAACTGAGTGCATTCATAAATAAATGAAGTGATGAATTATAGGAATTTGTACTTTTTAATTTATTACACCTAGCAACTGCAGATTTAATCTAGCCATACGGTGAAAGAGGAAGACAAATGCCCTTCTTATCAAAATTGTAACGGCTGAGCTCATTAGTTGTGGGTATTCAAAGCATTATTCCGACCCTCACTTACACGAGAACAATTCTTTATTACGAAAGTTATGTCTCTTCCTTTTATATTTTCACAGTACTCCCATATAGCAACATTCATTTATACCGATTATGAAACTGTAGTAGAATTTCAAAAATAAATCTTCATAAATACAAGTATTGTAATTGATATATCATATTGTCGTTTACACCGCATTATTTCTTGGTATGGTTATAATTCCAGAAAATGTGGCACTTGGAAAAAGCTGCCGGCAAGATTCAACGTATTCACAAAATCATACCTGTCATTATGGTGTTGATGGCAGCACTGAAGGCTTGAATAAATCTTCCTCATTAGGTTGTGTGCGTTCTAAATGCAAAAGTCTGGATCAATGGTGGGAAGTTAATTTGGGTCGGACGTACCCGGTGTACAACATCACTGTGTGGGCACGTAAAGGGTGTAAGTATACACGGAACGAATGTTTCCTTTTTTTTCTCTCTCTATTCCCATTTTCTTTCTTTCTTTCTTTCTTTCTTTCTTTCTTTCTTTCTTTCTTTCTTTCTTTCTTTCTTTCTTTCTTTCTTTCTTTCTTTCTTTCTTTCTTTCTTTCTGTCTGTCTGTCTGTCTGTCTGTCTGTCTGTCTGTCTTTATTTCTTTCTTTCGATTTATCGTTACACTATGCTTAATTGTATTTATATACAGAAAACTTCTTAATGCATATTTGAAGATACTTTATGTTAAGTATTATTTCTCTTCGAAGTAAACAATGTCATTTTTGGCATATAAAGGGAATAGCAATAGCTTTGGAAAGGACACTATGCTTTAAACTTTGTTTCGAAATTACTAGAGGCCAAACAGGTCAAACATAACACTTTGTATAATGCGTTCACATGTTTATTCATTTCAAATGTAAAATGTGTATGCACCAATAAAGTC
Organism: Sinotaia quadrata; assembly: GCA_028829895.1. NCBI lineage: Eukaryota > Metazoa > Mollusca > Gastropoda > Architaenioglossa > Viviparidae > Sinotaia > Sinotaia quadrata. The sequence continues at coordinate 7,682,194 of CM054178.1, forward strand.
TCTCTCTCTCTCTCTCTCTCTCTCTCTCTCTCTCTCTCTCTCTCTCTCTCTCACACACACACACACACACACACACACACACACACACACACGTTCTAGTATTTCAGCCAAATCTAAAACTGACAATATAAAACCTCTAAAGCAATAGACAACAGCCTCTACTTGTATACAATTCCAGATCTTTGCCGAATGACGGGATCTGTCATTACTGTCGATGGAAAACATTGCTACACGTTATCTCGACCTAAATCTAGAAAAATTAACATTAACTGTATATCGGGTGTAATCAACGGAAGTGTTGTACGTATTTCCAGAAAGCCAACTAAAGAACATCCAAAACAAAACACCCTTGATTTCTGCGAAGTTCAAGTTTGGAGTAAGTGTCCATATTTATTCAATTACTTTGAACAATTTTCTTGGAATGTGTCATTATAAAATATTTTGGAAATTGAAAAAAAAACGTTTGTTTTTCACGATCAGTCCCTTTTCACTCACTGTTGCTTCTAAGTGCTAGGTGTATAATGAAAATACGTTAGATTTAATTATTTAAATTAATGAATTGTTCATAAATTATGATTAGTGTAATGATTCAAATTTAATGTATCTAATTTGAAACATTTTTCATTTCTACAAATGTCCTAATGTCGGTGTACCTCAAGTTGATTATCTCTATTACTTCTGCTAATACTTTCCTAATTTCTGTGTACGTCAAGTTGTTTATATAGTATAGCAGTGTTTATCTCTATTATTCTATTACTACTGTCCTAATTTATGTGTACGTTAAGTTATTTATCCCTATTATTTCTGCTACTACTCTCTTAATTTCTGTGTAAGTTAAATTATTTATATTTTATTTTTGAAGGTTGTAGTGATCAGTTTTGGGGAGCTCAGTGTGAAAACAAATGTGGCCAATGTTCTATTGGCAGCATATGTGACAAAGTTACTGGTCACTGTCCTGGTAAGCCTAGTTTCACACCTCCATTTTGTTTACTTGTGCGTTACTTGATGATTATATACTTCACTGAATACACCACACCACACACACACACACACACACACACACACACACACACACACACACACACACACACACACACACACACACAGAAACACACACACACAAGCACACACACACACACACACACACACACACACACACACACACACACTGAAGATAGGATGATCCTTGACATTTTTATTAAATACATTTCATTATAGATTATGTAATGTTGCAAAGGTCTATTGTTATTTTAGAACAGAAAAGTTATGAATCTATATTAATCTATATTAATAAAGCAGATTCCATAAGCATATATTATTAAATGTAAACGCACACATTTTATCGGAAAAATAGAAACAATGTTACTTTCATATTTTAATCTGGCATCATGTACACTAGCAAGGAATTCTTTAAATGTGTGCAAGACTAAAAAAAATGCCAATAGATTATTGAAACAGTTACCAGTATTATTCAGATGTTTTCACTGTTTTCGAGAAAGTTTAGTATTAGGACAACTGGAAAGAAAGATAACATTTCATCGGAATGTCCCCTTCCGTTAACGGTCAGTTGGAAGTAAACATGACACAATTAGGACATAAGTAGCACCACCATTTACCCTGCAGACCTAAATTTTCTGGTGTTCTTGAGTACTCCTGCTTGGTGTTCTTGAGTAATGTTGTTACTCAACAACACCACACAACAATACTCAGGAACACCAGACAACATTACTCAAGAACATCATGCTACATTAGTCAAGAACACCCGGAAATATTACCCACGAATAAAAGTAAACAATTTTGCTTTTATAATCATTGCTGCAACGCAGAGCATTTTACAAGGTTACCGTGATATCAGCATTGTGATGTATTCGATATCTAATACATTTTTTACACATGTTTGATAATATGGATAGCTGTCTTGATAAACAGAATACAGAGAAAATGTTTGTTACATTAGTCTCTTAAGTAAAGTGTTCTGTATATTATTTACTACATGTAGTGTTTATGATATAATATTATAAGTTTGGAAAAAGTATATCAGAACTACATTTAAACTACATTGTGACGTCGGCGACTGTTTCATTCGCTTTCTCCAAAGGCTAATTTTGTGCTAGTATGGAAAATGTAGGGTGTGTGGGATCAGTGGTAAAAGTGTTATTTTTGCTGAAATGGCATTATCCTTCTTCTTATAATAATTATTCTTAAAATAGCAAATATTGACGTTTCCTTGAAAATCGCTCTAAAATTAATTTAATGCACCTACCCCTCTTTGCTTGTTCGAAAAATTCTGCAACTATTACAAAATCATTAACTTTGCCTGCGCGTCACCCCTAAACTCTGCAAGTGGACCCGTCTTATTGTATATCGCAGGAAACGTCCACAGGGGTTTCTGAGGAGTTAATAGAAATAGAAAATAGAAAGCCACTGAGAGCTCTGGAAATAATAGCGTGCCTATAAACAATCGCGTCTTATTGGCCAAGTAATTCACTTGGTCCGCCCATGCCAATGACAAGTAAACATTTCAAAGATGGCAGCAGTTAGCAGAGATAGTAAGACGACCTGTCATGGAAAAATAAGGGAGGTAATCAGAAAATTAATTTTTATCCCTGATTATCTCCACTTGGCCATCGCGCGCGACGCAACAGACGCTAGCAAGTGTCGTTTGCTAGCTAAATGACGTAATTAATTACGTGCACAGTCAGCACGTTTGTTTACATTTTCTCTCAAGTCTCTGCTTATTGTGTTTGCATACACCGTCAGCAAGTTTACTAATTTCATGTTTCAAATAATTTTATAAAAATACAATTGAATAATTATTTGAGTTAGATGTTCAAAAATTGTGATTACAATATCTTGAAAATGTGTTTGATTTTTATTATCAATTATTATTACAAATTTAATTAGGGACTATATTACTAGACGTATTGCACCTCAGCGTAATGCACCTTTTTAGCGTGGATAAAGCAAGGATACACGCTGGAGTTTGATCTTAGAGAGAGTGAGAAATGATTTTGCATAAAAGGACTGACGGGAGCTATTTTAATTTAGTGTACGTCTGTCTGGACTACAGAGAGGTGTAAGGCCATCTCCTACACGTTGAGTCTGGACAATCTTTCCATCACCGTTATGACCGGGGAGGAAATGAACTGAATATTCTCCACGTAGAATGTAGAATTAGACGTGTGTTTTGGTCACACACAACTCGTCGTGGCAGCCTATAAAGCTTGTCATTATTCTACGTTTGGATCCGAACCTTGGGCAATAGCTGGCCATCAGGGAAATGAGCTGAAGGGACCAGGATTGCGCCGAGAGAAGAATATTCCACGCCAATCACGTGTCGGAGCTGCTGCTGCTGCTGTAGACAGGTGTCTGTGAGCTCCATTTTGTTACTGTCGTGGAAGACAGCTGTCCGTGTTCTTCGTCATAGAACCGGGTACCCCAGCTTTAGGCAACGTGGGACGAGTATTCGCAAGTCGCAAGTTTGTACGTACTGCACTCTCCATGTACCGAGTTTTCATCGCCAAGCATGTTATTTTTCAGAGGACAGAAACTGTAACGTTTTGTGTTCACCAGCGTGTCGGCAATTGTGCTATTTCGTTTTTTGTGCCGTGTGTTTCTGTGTCGACAATTCAGCGTGGTTCAAACACTAGTAAGTAGGAAAACTTTTATTAGAGGTGCATTACTAGGTAGGGTAGTTAGAATATAAACATTTCCATAACTGAACTACTTTTCATGAACATTTAACTTTGACTTTAATTTAATGAATAATTTTTGAGGTTATCGCTGCAGTTCTAAGTAGAATTAACATTCGTTGACGTTGGGTTTTTCCACCCACTAATTTTAAGCTAGTAAATTTTAAGGTTAGATATTTTTCTGCGGTCATTACCGCTAGTTGTGCTGTAGTGGGGCTACGCCCAAAGTATTTTTGTGCCACTCGATTTTGGCGGAAGTAGTGAAAACGGTCATCACCGTTTATTGTTTGATTATTGTAGTTTATTCATCATATTTTTAAAATTATTTTTTCATTTTCCATCGCCCCATGGATGCCGTGTGTGGATGTTACCGAATGAATGACTAACACCGTGTGAGAGTTAAGCCCGTTTTCCATTTTAAAATCCTTTTTAAAATTAAATTCTTTGTTAACTCTTTCTCAAGAGTTGGGCTTCCTTTCTCGGGTTTTGAAAGTGTATGTTGGTGCGGTTGTTTGTTTGTTCGTTCCGTACGTCCCTCACACGACATTCACACGCCTGCTCACACACACTCACGCCGGCTTTCACATTTTACCCCACATCTCAGAATAAAGTTAATCCTATCCCCCACAAGATCATTCGTGGTGTCTGAGTGTGAGAATGATCATCAGCATCTGATTATTCGATGTGATCCCGGCAAGTCGCTGCTACTGGGTCTGACCCCCCCTACCCACCGAGGAGGAGATAGGGGCCAGCAACAAACCAGCTGTGGCGGAAAGGGGGTTTCCTCCTTGTGCGTCTTGGTAATTAATAAATAATTTATATTAATATCTTTCATGCCAATCGCTCACAACCTCCTTAAGGGTCTTGTGCGGTCTGAGAGTGACTAGGTCAAGCCTTGAGCAGTCCGTCAGTCAGTGACCATCTCCCAAGTGTTACCTGTCTCAGAATAGTGACTACACTGCGATTATCTTGTCAGTCGTTCTATCACTATTCCGGCCCTACCACAAATCTCTCATCGCTGTCAATGATGGGAACTATTTTAAAACATGTGTCTAGACCGTCTTCTCAATTGTCTTACGTCATTGGCTGCCCCCACCCATCATTTACACATGTACCTCCGAGAATGAAGGAGTAAATAGTTTTAAAGAAAAACAAATTTATTAAAAGAAATAAAGATAACAATTTCAATAAATTTACATTGACTTCAAATCACACACTAGGCAATTTCGAAATCACAAATCTCATAAGATTTCCAGAATTTCAATAAATGAAAAGATATATCAATACAGTTTTAGAGAATAATTATTAGAAAATTTCATGTGACACTATGATCCAATTTAGTTAAGCTTACATAAACACTTCACATAAATAAGCCAACTACATAGTCAACACTTTAGGAAAAATACATAGAAGAAATTTCATAGAAGAATCAGACATAGAACAAGGAATGAAAAATCATAGAAACATGTACAGATTACACAGAATATTCATGTAATTGAATCACCTGATTACGGCCTTGTTCAGCAGTAGCCTCGTTTTCGGCAGGGTTGGTTTGACAATTAAATGTCTCGTGGTTTAGCCCGCCTGGTGACGTTAAATGAATGTTCTGTACACATAGCACTTTGTCCAAGAACAGTTATTACAGTATATGGAAAAATCCTTTCACTGGCACTGAATACCACACAGTCAGAATTATCCACAGTATAGTATACTCCTTTCACTGGCACTGAATAACACAGTCCAAGTTCACAATATATTATACTCCTTTCACTGGTACTGAATAACAGTCCGAGTTCACACTGGTTTGGAAAGTTTCTTGTTTATTACAAGTGAGTCAGACTCACGCACGCACCTGCTGCAGCTCACTTCGTAATACTGTCTCCCTTGTTGGTCCCGGTACATACAAGTCCAAACAAGTCATTACTCCACACTAGCCCTCACACATTCAGCAGGCTGAGTGGCAGTACTGTTGTCATCCAAGACAACCAGACAATGAGACGCAATGGAAAACAAACCCAGGAACCAGGAGAACGACGAAAACGTTGAAGAAACAAAACACAACGGCTTTGAACTGCAATAGATAAATGTAATGGCGCATACCAGGATCATGCTTTAAAATTCTGCAATCTGTACTTACATTTCAATTTCTCATTACAATTCCTTTTAACAATTTAATTTATCTGATTCTCTCTCTAAACGAAAATAAAGCATCATAGATTAAATTCGTTATAAATATTTACAAGAAACATGATTCAACATATTCAAAAGTAAATGTTAAAATCAGTTACAATGCAATTTCTATATCGGACATACCTTTCTCTCAGTTCTAACCAATGAGCCGTGCATGGGACTCCAAAGATGTGTAAAAGAGTGTAGAGAAATTTGGGTCTGCTCTTTTATGTATTTTCAGAGGTCATGGAAGCTTCTAGAATTTCTTAGCCTCTGGCTACTACTTGTTTTGCTCCCTGACTCCTTCCAAAAATAGTCATGGCTGAGCGCACGCACATAATAGACTAAGTGAGATGGATGCCCAAAATAGGTCCATGTTATGTAAGAATTAATGGCCCCTGACTTTAACTCCTTTCAACTACGGTTGTGGGTCAGCGTTGTTTATGCCAAACAATTCTACTCAACCTTAAATTGTGAACTTCAAATCAAATTTATAATTAAAATTTGGAGAAATAACGAAATTAATTAAAGATTAATTAAATTAATTACGTAAGTGTAATAATTAGCATTTTTCCGTTTACATTCCTCCCCACTAAAAAGATAGTGAACAGGGTGAACTATCTTGCCCACTAAGGAAAAATGAAAATTCAGGTTAACAAAATAAGAGAGATCCTACAAATATGTACAAATATTCAAGGGAATATTTTTTGATCTACGTCCCTTATTTTCACAAGCTTTCAGTCTTACTAGCTCCCGTATTTTTTTTTATTGAGTTTTCAGTCTGACTGGGTTCCTGTTTAATACAGATATTACAATGCCTTTTACAAGTTCTTTCACACCCTGTGTGCTAGGTTTGCCCTTCTTATTTATTTTGAAGATTGTCCCCCTTGTAAAAGTGTAACTGTGTTCCCAATCTCGGCTTGTGTGTTCAAGTTGCAAGTTGGTTCTTAGCATCATACATGGCGGTAATTTTTCTTTGAACTTCGTGCCTGTCTGACGCTGTGTCTCTCGAGCACTGGGGTCGCGTTCGACTTCCGTTGCCCGATCCCACCTCCCATACCTTCCATCACGTGAGATAACACTTTCTCTAAGCGTGTCCCCACTCTCAAGTGTACAGTGTATTAAGGGTTTATTGCACTTATTGTCCTCCATTCCACTATCTACTTGATCTCTTTTCTTTCTGGTCCTAATTCTGGTAATGGTCAACATAAATTTGTGGTTTGTCGACAATAACCTTGTTTGTGAGCCTGATTGAAACTTCTGATCTAACGTCTCAATCTCGCACTGCAGATTCATCAAACTGATGACGTCTTTGCTTTCAGTCATAGCTTGATGGCTCTTGGTAGCAACAATGTGCTCTTGTGTCGCAATTATCTGCCCTTCTCTTAAGGATACAGATTGTGCGTTGATTGACAGATCGTCACCCTGCAGAGACTCGTCTGATTGGTCAAAACTAACTGTCTGACTGATTGTTTTTATCCAATACAATTCTACATCTATGCAGGCCATCCTCCAGTCTCCAATGATAGGTAGACTGTCTGTTTCGCTCACCCTTACATTCGGGTAGCATTGCCTAACTGCTGCATCTGGTAGAGTGACAGTTTTCACGTCTATAATTTTAACCAATGCCTTGCCTGCCTCACCTCTCCTACGATCGGTCCGAATGTCCATCACCTGCCTCCTCCCTCTTCTTCGTGAATGAATGGAAATGTCCGTGTTTCCTTCATTTTCGGTCATAGTACTAATAGCATAACTCGCGGTCATGTGTGACCCGTATTTATCTGTTACTGCTTTAGCACTCGGTTTTTCCATGTTCAGTAAGCACTTAGACCTCGTGTCATAAAGTGTCACTGGCAAATCCATTTTGAAATTAGCGTCTTTGACTCTATTTCTTTCCTCCAGACCATCATGCACTCTGTCTTTCAGAACCGTGGCTGTAACTAGATTCAATCTCTCTGTACCCATGAGTTCTATATTACTACAGTGCTCAACACTAGATGCTGTTACCTCTTGTGTGCTATTGAGCAGAATTATTTCAACTGTCATCCCTGTGGCAGCAACAACTCCCTCAATCTCTGACACTGCAATTTCACTATCTTTAGCTATTTCGAAGCTCCAAGAAGTGTCCTTGCCCTCCCAACATACTACTCTGTCGGTTGTTGTAACGTCCTGTCTACTCTGAGTAGCTTTTGATAGACTCTGTTCAGATGTAAACTCATAGTGTTGTGGCGGTTGGTTGGCGTCAATGCTTATTTCACTCTCTTTTCCCGTCAGCCTGTCATATGTCTCACGTAAGCTATCAGTTTCTAAAACAGCTACGTCAGTCTCTGTCACATCTCTCTTTTCATCAGGGTTCTGAAGTTTACAATATTGTTCAAAGTAATTATTGCTTCCCCTTGACCGAGAGCTGACATCTTGGTCATGAGTGGGCGTGGTCAACACACACACTTCGTCTGCATAACCATCGCTTCTGTTTTCTTGGTCCACATTAGATTTCAGGTCCGTTTCTTTGTCACTGGAATCTAACCCAGGGTCTGTTGAACAGTTGTCAGTGTCTAAACACTCTCTGTTATCACCCCTATCTTTCTGTGGTTCCCTACTGTCTGTGTCATGGTCTGTCATGTCAAATGTCATGTCTTCGTAAGTAGGTGTGCTAGTCATAGGTATGCTGTCACTGTCACTGTCGTCACTTGCTGACTCATTCGAACTCAATGAATCAGTGGTGGACACTTCATCTGTGTCCCATGGTTTTTCTCCATAAACCATCTCAGTGGTTACTGAATCATTCACAACTAATGAATCAGTAGTAGACACTTTGACTGTGTCCCATGGTTTTTCTCCATAAACCATCATGGTTACTGAGCCATCTTCATTCAATGGGTCAGTACTAGACATTTTGCTTGTGTTCCCTGGGTGTATCTTACAGCCCATAACATCTACTGAATCATCTACACAAAATGAGACAGTATTAAACACATGGCTAGTGTCCCCTGGGTTGATCACACAACCCATGTCCGTGGTTACTGATTCATTATCCTTACTCAATGAAACAGTACTGGACACATTGTCTGTGTCCCTTAACGGGGTCACCTCGTGCGTGTCTGCCCTACTGACCAGTCCCTTGGCCACGACAGTCTCGCTAGTTTCACCCGTTCCATTGGCTCCGTGCACCTCTCTGTGGGTGGGCGTGGCCAACACATCGCCTTGTTCTACTGGAGCAATAACCTTTGTATTCTCCTTAACAGGCGATTCATTCTTATTGGTGTTTTGCCATTCCTTATTGGCGCAACCATAAGAACCAATAGTTGTAGTACCCCTCTCTGGTAGGAGGTGCTTACAACCCATACCACTAGAAGCCAACAAAGTTTGGCATGGCGCAATAACTTTGTTTCCTGAAATTGCGTCAGAATTCGAACACTTATTTATCTCTAACTCTGGTACTGGCACTATCCCAACTCTGTCATCCATTCCTTCATCTGATACTCTCCCGTGACTCACCGCTACACCAACACCCTTGTTAGCATCAACAGTGGCCATAGTATCCTCGCTACTGGTACGTACGCCCTCTATTCTCTTAGCAACGTCATACCAAGATAATGCACGGTCCGTAACAACCCTAGTTACCATCCTTCGTGCACTTATTCCCGCCTTCCTAGTGAAATCAGACTCCATGTCTATTTCAACTGTTTGCCTTACTGAGTTTAGATTTTGTTTCTTATGTTCGAAATCTAGCTTTTGTTTTGTTGCTAGGCTCTTAGTGTCTCTGATGTCATCAGTTTCCTTAACACTACGTTTGTTTCTTGTAGCATTAAAATGTGACGTGTTTTGTGGTTCTATCGCACTACTTACAGGCTTAACTTTTGATGTGTGCGGCCTGTCCACTACTGGTCTGTGTAGCGTGTCAATGTGTCGCAAGTCCCTTTCAGTTTCTGAACTGCTTTGCTTAGCGTTATTTTTTACTTTAGCGCTATCTGTCGCATTATTTCTAATTTTCTTTCTTTCAGCCTCACTCATGTCTTCCTCTCTTCTTTCTCTAGCTTTCTTTAACTCTCTAAATTCTACGATCTCAAAGTACTTCCCCTCTGCTTCTACGTATTCATCTACATGCTTGGTAAATTCCTTTCCAACTAAACGTAGATAGCGTGCATCCTCTCTTCCGTACTTTACCCATTTCTTTCTCTCTTCTCGCCATCTTTTCTCCTTTCTATCTACAAAATTTTTAGCACACTCGTTTTCGTCCATACCGAACTCGAGTACTGCCCAGCGTGCTACATCTTTTGCTTCTCTTTCCCATGCTACACGCAATTCATGTGAGATAGACATTTTCGCTTTTTAGAAGTAATGCTACGTGGACGTTTATTGACTTTACGCGTTTTTGTTATCCAGTTAGTGCTGACAATGTTACTTGATAAATTAATTCACGCCTATTGAAAGGGATGTCCGATATAGTGTACAATATGATCAAATCTTACACACTCATATCAATCAATACAATATCATCTCAATCAATGCATGAATCAATTAGTAAGTAATCATCCATATCAATCAATATAAACAATATCAATTAATATCAAACAGTACAGTACAACAAGATGTACATATAGGACAAACTGTGACTTTACAAAGTTTACAAAGGGATAGAAAAGATAAAGGATAGAAAAAAGAATGAATTCTAATTCTGTCTTAGAGATTTCTAGCTGGTCTTGTCTAAGGGTCTCCCTATGGTTCTATAATTCGATTATGACAATCCACCGGGCGAGCCCACAATATGTGGCGGAAAGGGGGTTTCCTCCTTGTGCGTCTTGGTAATTAATAAATAATTTATATTAATATCTTTCATGCCAATCGCTCACAACCTCCTTAAGGGTCTTGTGCGGTCTGAGAGTGACTAGGTCAAGCCTTGAGCAGTCCGTCAGTCAGTGACCATCTCCCAAGTGTTACCTGTCTCAGAATAGTGACTACACTGCGATTATCTTGTCAGTCGTTCTATCACTATTCCGGCCCTACCACAAATCTCTCATCGCTGTCAATGATGGGAACTATTTTAAAACATGTGTCTAGACCGTCTTCTCAATTGTCTTACGTCATTGGCTGCCCCCACCCATCATTTACACATGTACCTCCGAGAATGAAGGAGTAAATAGTTTTAAAGAAAAACAAATTTATTAAAAGAAATAAAGATAACAATTTCAATAAATTTACATTGACTTCAAATCACACACTAGGCAATTTCGAAATCACAAATCTCATAAGATTTCCAGAATTTCAATAAATGAAAAGATATATCAATACAGTTTTAGAGAATAATTATTAGAAAATTTCATGTGACACTATGATCCAATTTAGTTAAGCTTACATAAACACTTCACATAAATAAGCCAACTACATAGTCAACACTTTAGGAAAAATACATAGAAGAAATTTCATAGAAGAATCAGACATAGAACAAGGAATGAAAAATCATAGAAACATGTACAGATTACACAGAATATTCATGTAATTGAATCACCTGATTACGGCCTTGTTCAGCAGTAGCCTCGTTTTCGGCAGGGTTGGTTTGACAATTAAATGTCTCGTGGTTTAGCCCGCCTGGTGACGTTAAATGAATGTTCTGTACACATAGCACTTTGTCCAAGAACAGTTATTACAGTATATGGAAAAATCCTTTCACTGGCACTGAATACCACACAGTCAGAATTATCCACAGTATAGTATACTCCTTTCACTGGCACTGAATAACACAGTCCAAGTTCACAATATATTATACTCCTTTCACTGGTACTGAATAACAGTCCGAGTTCACACTGGTTTGGAAAGTTTCTTGTTTATTACAAGTGAGTCAGACTCACGCACGCACCTGCTGCAGCTCACTTCGTAATACTGTCTCCCTTGTTGGTCCCGGTACATACAAGTCCAAACAAGTCATTACTCCACACTAGCCCTCACACATTCAGCAGGCTGAGTGGCAGTACTGTTGTCATCCAAGACAACCAGACAATGAGACGCAATGGAAAACAAACCCAGGAACCAGGAGAACGACGAAAACGTTGAAGAAACAAAACACAACGGCTTTGAACTGCAATAGATAAATGTAATGGCGCATATCAGGATCATGCTTTAAAATTCTGCAATCTGTACTTACATTTCAATTTCTCATTACAATTCCTTTTAACAATTTAATTTATCTGATTCTCTCTCTAAACGAAAATAAAGCATCATAGATTAAATTCGTTATAAATATTTACAAGAAACATGATTCAACATATTCAAAAGTAAATGTTAAAATCAGTTACAATGCAATTTCTATATCGGACATACCTTTCTCTCAGTTCTAACCAATGAGCCGTGCATGGGACTCCAAAGATGTGTAAAAGAGTGTAGAGAAATTTGGGTCTGCTCTTTTATGTATTTTCAGAGGTCATGGAAGCTTCTAGAATTTCTTAGCCTCTGGCTACTACTTGTTTTGCTCCCTGACTCCTTCCAAAAATAGTCATGGCTGAGCGCACGCACATAATAGACTAAGTGAGATGGATGCCCAAAATAGGTCCATGTTATGTAAGAATTAATGGCCCCTGACTTTAACTCCTTTCAACTACGGTTGTGGGTCAGCGTTGTTTATGCCAAACAATTCTACTCAACCTTAAATTGTGAACTTCAAATCAAATTTATAATTAAAATTTGGAGAAATAACGAAATTAATTAAAGATTAATTAAATTAATTACGTAAGTGTAATAATTAGCATTTTTCCGTTTACACCAGCAACGACAAAACCAAACGCACCCGCGACATTTTTTCAAGTCGAACAGACAGCATTTTGGATGGAGATGACACTGATTGTGTAGGCAGCCTGGTTATATAAATAAGGGCAGTGTAGGTTCATGTTAGTATACCCCCCAAAAAATATTGGTATGGCAATAGAAAGCGTGAATCATTAATGATTATCTATATTTGAGATGTTTCATATAAACAGAATAGTTTTAATAATACTATTTTTTGTTCTCTAACTGCCATAGATTTATTGACAATATGTGTAAATATTATTACAAAATATATTTAGATGCTATGGTAAAGATGGTTTTGAATTTTTGTAATTTCTTTCAAAATAACATTCCCTAATTGTTTAATATTTAATACAACATATACCAAACACAATTGTCCGATTTCAAACCTGTTTTCATCATAGTTTTCAGTATTCAAAACTCTGTTACAAAATCTATTAATAACCTAAAATGGCGTATTGGACAGTGTGGCTGATGTGGAGGAGTGTCACATTTTAACTTTTTGAATGACTTTTAAAATGAATAAATGTAAATATTCTGTTTTCGCATCTGTCTACCATCTAAAATATTAATTTATTAGTCTTAATACGTATTAGTATTCTGCTGTAGTACAACGAGAACGGATTAATTTAAATAGAAGATTCAATGATAACATTACTCTCTATCTTCTCACAGCATGTCAAGAAGGGTTTTTCGGACCGACTTGTATTACACCCTGTGGAAAATGTGCCAAGGGACAGGCCTGTGACAAGGTGACTGGGCGTTGCCTGCCTTCCAAGGATGACGAGAAAACGCCTAAAGGTAGTGCTACTAAAGAAGTGTACGGCGTTAATGATTGACTAACTTAAAGTGTTCTCAGCGAACCAGTCTGCCCTAGCTAATCTCACATTATGCAACAACAATCAGCTCTAGTTTATCTCACTTTTGGTAGAACAATCCGCCCCAGCTGATTTAGTTTTTTTGGCCAACCTGTTGGTACCCCGTACGAGGACGACACAAAATAGGCAACAGTTTGAGGTCATTATCTCCGTTGACTCGTTTCAGCCCCAAGAGGATGGTCCTCACCTGTAAAGAGAGACAGGATGGACAAACAATTAAACAAACGGGCGGAAGGCAGACAAACAAACGGATAGATGGACAGACAGACAGAATAGGATTACAGACACGATGACTACGATTAAATGAATTTTTACACGAAATGGAGTTGATAAGAATTGACACAAGAGAGATGAAAAATAATCAAATATTTATATGTAAAATATAAACAAGTAAAGAAAATAAAATAGCAATCAATTACAAAATACACCTAGCGCAATGTTCATACTATCAGAGAAAATTTAGCCTCCCCTAACTAGTTATATTTTCCCCGATCAAATTCATTTAGTTTTCTTCTCAGTTCTCCAAAGATTTGCACACAGTTCTATAAAAGTTTGTACAAAGTTCCCAATAGTTCCTTTACGGTTTTAGACCGTTCTCACACTCCTGGCCAATGTACTGCCAGAAGCTATGTAGACCTTTTCCAAGTGACGTAATGTGGCGTTCTCTTGAACCACCGGCTGATACACTTCAGCAAACTGTTGCAAACAATAGAAGCTTTGCTACCTATTCTGTGCAAAAAAAAAAAAAAAAAAAAAATCTGCTGAATTTTGTGATGTGAACAGGTAACGATTAAATTTTAGGTGAGGTCAGGTTTTAGTCTTCCGGAGTATGAAATGTATGTTTATTATGCTGGAACAGAATAAACGAATGTAAATATCATAAAGTCATTTCATAGTAGATTCAAAGAAAAGCCATTTTCTTCTTTTTTGCACCGCGTGTTAGTAGAAAACTGCTTTAAATATAGATTCGTCTCAGCTCTGTGAATGTTTTGTTTCCCTGCAAGTGATTAACATTATATTAGTCCGCCATTGTGTGCACAAATTGAATTCTCTGCCGGAGTAAATTTGCTTCTCCCTTTTTTTTTTTAATTGTAAATTGTTAAATTGTCAGAGTAACCTGATCTTGGTCATTCCTTAAAATGTATTTTTGAAAACATCTGAGTTGAAGTAAACGCTTGTGTCAAGAATATTCTGGATTTGCTGATGTAATGCAAGCTATTGAATAGTTTTATTATTCAATTTAATTTTTTTTTATGAAATCAAGATCAGCCAATGGGCAAAGATCAAGACGTTTACTTGCTGTCTTCTGGAGGATTATTAATAAACTAAAATAGATTTTCATCACTTGTAATTAGTAATGATAGTTTAATTAATAATACCAGTTTAATAAATAATGACAGTTTAATAAATAATGACAGTTTAATAAATAATGACAGTTTAATAATAATAATCATTTTCATTGACTACATGGCGTTGGTGTCATAGGTCCTTCCATTTTATTCATCCATTGTTTATGTTGATAAAAGTTTTAAAATCTATTTGAAATCTTATCCAGTAATATTATTACCATTAATTAAGTTAACAATTGATATCTCTGATTAAATCATTGGGAATAGAACACACTTTGCTACTTTTAATTTTAATCCAGTAGTTAATGATGCGTGTTGCGAGAGAGAGAAAGAGAAACGGGGAGAAATGAGAGCGGGAAAAAAAGAGAATCATGTGCTGTAAATACATGTATAGCATGCTCGAACCGCACTTAACTGAGAACCATGATCTAATTCTTGTGGAGCTTGTGCGAATGGTGAAGAGGTCACAACTGTACAGCTTGGAAGCCTGGAATGATACCGCAGGATTGCCAATTTTGGTGGTTACGCAATGAATCACGCCAGTTCTCTTGCACATTTGTAGCTGTCCAATTAGCTCTCACCCCTCCTTCTTTCTCTCTTGCCATACCAGCTCTCACCCTCCTTCTTTCTCTCTTGCCATACCAGCTCTCACCCTCCCGCTTTCTCTCTTGCCATACCAGCTATCACCCTCCTTCTTTCTCTCTTGCCATACCAGCTCTCACCCTCCCGCTTTCTCTCTTGCCATACCAGCTCTCACCCTCCCGCTTTCTCTCTTGCCATACCAGCTCTCACCCTCCCGCTTTCTCTCTTGCCATACTAGCGAAAGATGTCCGACTATGATTGCGACAGTGCTGTTGGGTTATAAAGAGCTATGACCCCTAAAACAACAAAACATAATGCGTAATCTTAAACGATGATTGGCCCACGTTTGTACATCTTTCATCTGATCGAGTTATTTTAATGTACATTCATCATCAAACCTGTGTAGATATAAGCCTTACCTGCAATTACTAGTGTAAAAATATTTTCAAAACGACTACAGCTGTTAAGCGAATAATAATCAGTTACGAATAGCATTCTTACTTTAATATTAAATATAACTATTTATGTAAAGAAGTTTCACTCTACATTTCATCGTAGAAATTGTGGGGGGGGGGAGGGGAGGTCGTTGTATGACACATATAGCCACATTGAATACTAAAATATTGTAAGTGTTTGTATTTATGTGCGAGGGTAATATTTATAATTGTGTCGCAGCCTGTGATAACAGCACATATCGACAGAACTGTACCAGCGTGTGTGGGCACTGTGCCGATGGTCAGGCTTGTGACCCAGTAACTGGGCACTGTCTGTCCTGCGACCTTGGAAGGAAACTACCTGATTGTCAGACTGGTAGTTCATGGAAACAAGAACGGATCCCTTCGCTAACAGACTTCATTATCTAAAATATAGACGTTCCTTTAAATATTTTTATTCCGACCTATCTCGTTTTACACCATTGACCTCTTTTCTACGTCATGATTAATCTGTCTCCCATGACATTCCTGTGATGATTATTCATTTCTTGCATTCTGTTCGAATTCCTGTGGACAGTGTGCGAATAGTGAAGATGGTCACCCAGTGACCTGACACTGTTTCTTGCATGCCTGGACGGATATAACGGAATTGGCAATTTTGGTAGTTACTCAAAGAATCACGCCGGTTCTACTGCAGATCTGTAGCTGTCCAATTACCTCTCGTCCTACCACTTTCTCTCCTGCCATCTTAGCGACATATGTCTGACCCTCATAGCGAAAATGTTGTTAATTTATATACAGTTATGCCGACTAAGTCAACCAATCAGAATACTGTCATTGGCCGACTTTGGATATAAGTCATCTGATCCAATTATATGGTAATATGCATTCATATACAAATTGGTATAGAGATAAGGCCTAATTACAATTTCGAGAATGAATAAAGAAATTTCATTTTAAAAATACTACCCGTATTATGAGAATAATAATCTGTTATAAATAACTGTCTTTCTTTTAATATTAAATAATCTACTTATGAAAACAAGTTTCACACTATAGTTCATCCCAATAATTGTGTATGGAGGGAGTAGGACATAGGAAGAAACAAACTATAAAATGGCGGAAGTATTATTGTAAAAATATGTCTATAGTTATGCAAGCATATACACAAAAGCTGGTCTCAAGACAACTGTTCTACGTCACATAAAATGCGTGCAAACTTCATGACTTGAATATTGACTCACTGATATCGGTCTGTGGAATTAGATGTCTTGATCACATTACTGGCTCAATGTTATATGTGTACATGTTTCTGGTCTCTTGACTTTAATAATGGCTCACTGTTATAAGTGTACATATTTCTGGTCTCTTGAATACAATACTGGCTCACTGTTAATTGTTATAAGTGTACATATTGCTGGTCTCTTGAATACAATACTGGCTCACTGTTAATTGTTATAAGTGTACATATTGCTGGTCTATTCACTTTAATACTGGCTCATTGTTTCACGTTTTAGACTTCTGACCTCTTGACCTTAATATAATAGTGTTTACTGTTACAGACTTCTGACCTCTTGACCTTAATATAATAGTGTTTACTGTTACAGACTTCTGACCTCTTGACTTTAATAATGGTTCACTGCTTAACGTTCTAGAATTCTTTGCTCTTGAACTTAGTACTGGCTTAATGTTTAATGTACAGACTTCTGATCTTTTGACTTTAACCAAAGCTCGCTTTTTAATGTTGCCGATGTATTGTATCTTGACTTTAATACCAGAGTACTGTTATAAGTGTACATATTTCTTTTCTCTTGAACACAATACTGACTAGTTGTTTAACGTTACAGACTTCTGATCTTTTGATCTTAATTCTGGATAACTGTTTAAATGTACAAACTTCTGTTCTCTTGACATTAATACTGGCTCACTCTTTAATGTTACAGGCTTTTGACCTTAATATTTCCTCTCTGTTTAATATGACAGACTTTTGACTCTTGGCATTGGCTCAATGTTTAATGTTAGTCTTCTGTTCCGAGTGTTACGGAACTTTGCTCTCTTAATATAAAAATCTATCGTTAAAAGTTTTAAACAAACTTATATTGTTTCCAACCACTATGACCTTGAGACATTTACGTTTTAAGTATTCAAATAGCATTGAACTCGAAATATCACAAAAATACATTTAAAATTGAATTAAATATGTGTATATTAATATAAAATGTTTGCCATTTATATTTTATACAGAGTGTGAAGCTGGTAAATATGGAGAAGACTGCCGCAAGGATTGTGGACCCGGATGTAAAAATAATGTTTGTGACGCATTTTCCGGTCATTGTGAATGTTTACCAGGATGGAGGCCACCCTATTGTCAACTAGGTAACCTAGTCTGTTTCATGTTTGTAAGCACTACTATCAATATTTCATCAACTAGGTACCCTAGTCTGTTTCATGTTTGTGAGCACTACTATCAATATTTAATCAACTAGGTAACCTAGTCTGTTTCATGTTTGTAAGCACTACTATCAATATTTAATCAACTAGGTAAACTATGTCTGTTTCATGTTTGTAAGCACTACTATCAATATTTAATCAATAATCTACTTTGGATAGACATGTGTTTTTGTGTGTTTTGACTGTATGGACGGTTTCAGGTTAACACCAGTTCTGAATATCATTAGTAGAAAATTAAAGCAATGTAATACTTTGTCCAAAGTACTTCTAGAGTATTATCCGTTTGCATTGTACATGTGATATTCGATAAACACCTTCTTTAGTAATGCATTGTCCGTTGACCACTTGACATATACAGCCTTGTCTAATTTCCAATCTTCGTGTACATAGTTGGTCTCTTGTAAAGTTTATGATACTGATTGTTAATAGCACAAGTTAGTGTAGGTAATCATGGACGTAATGCTGTATACTTATATTGTTGTTACGTTATCATGTTTTGTTTGTACGTATATGCTTCCTTTTAGTTTACAATGCTGATAATGTTTCGGTTTATTATCACATAATGGCTTATGTATGTCACATCCATCCCTCCTCTAAAGGTAGAATACACGTAAACCTTCCTTCAAGAAAGGCTGGGAGCATACCTGAATCTTCTAGACAACTCACTAAATTAATCAATCAATGCACAGCTCATCCACGCGAACCAATGTACAAAAAACTGTAAATTGTCAGTCGAATGCAGCTGAGCGTAGAGGCACATAGTATATTCTTACTACTAACCTTATTGCCAGTTAACACTACATATATATTACTGACAAAGTGTGCGTTATTGCCAGTTAACAATACATATATATTACTGCAAAAGTATGTGTTATTGCTTGCCTAAATAATATGTTATGTTTATTTCTCGAAATTAGCTATATTTCGCCTATGATAAGTAAGAATATGATGACCATGTAAGTAAGAGTGATCTGTCAGAGAACACATGTGGACAATTTCTCAGGCCATGTGTATTTTATTGGCACGTGATATTGTTGTTGTATTGGATGTTGTTTGAAGAGCGATGAAATGTAAGCAACACCAGAGCAGTATTGCCCATGAGTCAAAGACCAGTTCAACGGACCACGTGCATCTTTGCTAACGACATTCATTGGGACCTTAAGGCTACACGTCAAGCATACCTATAGTTAGTCATTATAAATAACAACCGTCCAGCTTCAGTCAAGCAGTAGAGAAATTCTGCCAAAGTTCTCTAGATTCACTCACAAACATTTAGTGTTCTCTTATAAACTCATTTAAACTACTGCAGTGTCATAAGACACAATGGACCTTCTGTTATAAAACCATATTTATATTGCTGACAGAATAAGCGCCGTATTGTAACTTGACTGCAGTAATTGCCGACACAATAAGCGACGTATTGTAACTTGACTGCAGTAATTGCGCATGAAACCTTACTCAGTGTTTCAAGGACCTATTTTGATTTTTATGGGAAAAGCAGAAGTAAAATTTGACAAAAGTAAGAATTATTTTCATTGACAATTTTGTATTATTAATTCAACTATTTTATGCATTAGAAAGCAGACAAAATACTATTATTTCTCGGTTGGGTCAGGATATATTTAAATCAGCATTGTAACTTTTAAATTTGTCAGAAAAAATGTTGAATTCATATCTATAGCGACAGTGATTTGATAAGTTGTATTTGAAGTTATATCTATAGCGAAAGTGATTTGATAAGTCGTATTTGAAGTTATATCTATAGCGAAAGTGATTTGATAAGTTGTATTTGAGGTTATATCTATAGCGAAAATGATCTGATAAGTTATATTTGAAGTACTTTCAATAACGTCAGTGTACTGGTAAGTAATGTTTGAAGTCATTTCTATAACAAGATGGTCTTGACAATTATTATTTGAAGTCATTTCTATAACAAGATGGTCTTGACAATTATTATTTGAAGTCATTTTATAACAAGATGGTCTTGACAATTATTATTTGAAGTCATTTCTATAACAAGAGGGTCTTCATAAGCATTATTTGAAGTAATTTCTCTAACAAGAGGACTTGAAAAGTATTATTTGAAACCAATACTCCTGCGCGAGTCTTGATAAACAGCATTTAGAATAAAGAAATAAAGAAATATTAAACGAATAATAATCAGTTACAAATAACTGTCTTCTTTTAGTATTAAATATATCTATTTACGTAAAGATGTTTCACTCCAAAGTTCATCCTAACATTTGTAGAGAGTGGTGGGTAGATCATAGGATGAAGCAAACTATATAGTCATACTGGATAATATAATATTATAATTGTCTGTGTTTGTATTTATTTAATGTTATATATAATTATATCGTAGCATGTGCGAACAACACATACGGACAGAACTGTACAAGCGTATGTGATTACTGTCTCGGTGGACAGGCTTGTGACCCAGTGACTGGATTATGTTGGTCGTGCGGCCCTGGAAGGAAACCTCCTACTTGCCAGTCGGGTAGGTCGTGGGGACAAGAACGGATCCCTCCTCTAACAGACCTAGTGACCTTATATAGTTGTTCCTTTATAGGTTTTAATTTCTAACTATCTTTACTCCTACCTTTGAACTTTCATAACTGTTACTAGCATTGTCGTTTTCGTTTTTGATGTTCTACTTACCCTATCCATCGGCAATAAACGTAGTCTGTTTCCCTACAGTTACGTAGTCTGTTTCCCTACGTTAGTTACGTAATGTTTTTACATATGTCGAAAAGCTAGCATTAAACGTAGTCGGTTTCTATACATTAGATTCCTAATGTTTTGACATATTACAAAATACTAGTAATATTCTTAAAGATTAAATAATGATCTTAAGGTGAGATACGAGGAGCACACATATTTGAATTATATTTACAAGATATGGAATGTACTAATCATTTGAATTATGTTTACAAAACCCGGGACGTGGTCATCATTTGAAGAATGTGTGATCAGACTTGGCCCCTTACCAGTTACATTTTTCTGCAGAAGTCTCTTCAAGCTATTTGTCTCATATTCTGCAGAGGTCTCTTCAATCTATTTGTCTCATATTCAATGCTTAACGTTATAGAATTCTTTCCTCTTGAACTTAGTACTGGCTTAATGTTTAATGTTACAGACTTCTGATCTTTTGACTTAACACACAACTTGCTTTTTAATGTTGCCGACTTATTGTATCTTGACTTTAATACCAGAGTAATGTTATAAGTGTACATATTTCTTTTCTATACACAATACTGACGCGTTTTTTAATTTTACAGACTTCTGATCTTTTGATCTTAACTCTGGATAACTGTTTAAATGTACAAACTTCTTTTCTCTTGACATTAATACTAGCTCACTCTTTAATGTTACAGTCTTTTGACCTTAATATTTGCTCTGTGTTTAATATGACAGACTTTTGTCTCTTGGCCTTAGCTCAATGTTTAATGTTAGTGTCTTCTGTTTCCACTGTTACGGACGTTTGCTCTCTTAACCTAAAAATCTATCGTTGAAAGTTTTAAAGAAACATATATTGTTTCCATCTTCTATGACCTCTGACATTTACGTTTTAAGTATTCAAACAGCATTGAACTGGAAATATGACAAAATGACATTTAAAATTAAATTAAATATATTTGTATATTAGTATAAAATGTTTTCCATTTATATTTTGTACAGAGTGTAATGCTGGTGAATATGGGGAAGACTGCCGGAAAATTTGTGGACCCGGATGTAAAAATAGTGTTTGTGACGCATTTTCCGGTCATTGTGATTGTTTACCAGGATGGATGCCACCCTATTGTCAACTAGGTAAACTAGTCTGTTTCATGTTTGTAAGCACTACTATCAATATTTAATCATCTAGGTAACCTAGTCTGTTTCATGTTTGTGAGCACTACTAACAATATTTAATCAACTAGATAACCCAGTCTGTTTCAATTTTGTAAGCACTACTGACAATATTAAATCAACTAGGTAACCTAGTCTGCTTCCTGTTTGTAAGCAGTACTAACAATATTAAATCAACTAGGTAACCTAGTCTGTTTCATATTTGTAAGCACTACTATCAATATTTAATCAATAATCTTCTTTGGATAGACATTTGTCTTTGTGTGTTTTGCCTGTATTGACGGTTTCAGATTAACACCACTTCTGAATATCATTAGTAGAAAATCAAAGCAATGTAATACTTTGTCCAAAGTACTTCTAGAGTATTATCCGTTTGCATTGTACATGTGATATTCGACAAACACATTCTTTAGTAATGCATACTCCGTTGACCACTTGACATATACAGCCTCGTCTAATTTCCAAACTCCGTGTACATAGTTGGTCTATTGTAAAGTTTATGATACTAATTGTTAATAGCACACGTTAGTGTAGGTAATCATGGACGTAAGGCTGTATACTTATATTGCTGTTACATTATCATGTTTTGTTTGTACGTATATGCTTCCTGTTAGTTTACAATGCTGATAATGTTTCGGTTTATTGTCACAAAATGGCTTCCATCCCTTCTCTAATGGTAGAATACACGTAAACCTACCTTAAAGAAAGGCTGGGAGCATACCTGATTTTTCTAGACAACTCACTAAATTAATTAATCAATGCACAGCTCATCCACGTGAACGTATGTACAAACAAACTGTAATTTGTCATTCAAATGCTACTACGAGTAGGTCACATAGAATAATCTTACTACTAACCTTATTGCCAGTTAAGAACACATATAAATTACTGCCAAAGTATGTGTTATTGCCAGTTAACAGTACAGATATATTACTGCCAAAGTATGTGTTATTGCCAGTTAACAATACATATATATTACTGACAAAGTGTGTGTTATTGCCAGTTAACACTACATATATATTACTGCCAAAGTATGTGTTATTGCCAGTTAACACTACATATATATTACTGCCAAAGTATGTGTTATTGCCAGTTAACACTACATATATATTACAGACAAAGTGTGTGTTATTGCCAGTTAACAATACATATATATTACTGACAAAGTGTGTGTTATTGCCAGTGAAGAATACATATATATTACTGCTAAAGTGTGTGTTATTGCCAGTTAACAATACATATATATTACTGCCAAAGTGTGTGTTATTGCCAGTTAGCAATACATATATATTACTGACAAAGTGTGTGTTATTGCCAGTTAACAATACATATATATTACTGCCAAAGTGTGTGTTATTGCTTGCCTAAATAATACGTTATGTTTATTTCTCGAAATTAGCTATAGTACGTATTTTTATATTTCGCTTTTGATATGTAAGCATATGATGACCATGTAAGAAAGAGTGTTCTGTCAGAGAACACATCTGGACAATTTCTCAGGCCATGTGTATTTTATTGGCACGAGAGCATTTTATCTTGGATGTTGTTTGACGAGCGATGAACTGTAAGCAACACCAGAGCAGAATTGCCCATGAGTCAAAGACCATTTCAACGGATCACGTGCATCTTTGCTAACGACATTCATTGGGACCTTAAGGCTACACGTCAAGCATACCTATAGTTAGTCATTATAAATAAGAACCGCACAGCTTCAGTCAAGCAGTAGACAAATTCTGCCAAAGTTCTCTAGATTCACTCACAAATATTTAATGTTCTCTTATAAACTCATTTAAACTACTGCAGTGTCATAGGACACAATGGACCTTCTGTTATAACACCATATTTATATTGCCGACAGAATAAGAGCCGTATTGTAACTTGGCTACAGTAATTGCCGACACAATAAGCGCCGTATTGTAACTTGACTGCAGTAATTGCCGACACAATAAGCACCGTATTGTAAATTGACTGCAGTAATTGCCGACACAATAAGCGCCGTATTGTAACTTGACTGCAGTAATTGCGCACGAAACCTTACTCAGTGTTTCAAGGACCTATTTTGATTTTGATGAGAAAAGCAGAAGTGAAATTTGACAAAAATAAGAATTATTTTCATTGACATTTCTTGTATTGTTAATTCAACTATTATATGCATTAGAAAGCAGACAAAATACTATTATTGCTCGGTTGGGTCAGGATATATTGAAACCAGCATTGTAACTTGTAAATTTGCCAGAAAAAATGTTGAATTTGAAGTCATATCTATAGAGAAATTGATTTGATAAGTTGTATTTGAGGTTATATCTATAGCGAAAGTGATTTGATAAGTTGTATTTGAAGTTATATCTATAGCGAAAGTGATTTGATAAGTTGTATTTTAGGTTATATCTATAGAGAAAGTGATCTGATAAGTTGTATTTGAAGTACTTTCAATAACGTCAGTGTACTGGTAAGTAATGTTTGAAGTCATTTCTATAACAAGATGGTCTTGACAATTATTATTTGAAGTCATTTCTATAACAAGATGGTCTTGACAATTATTATTTGAAGTCATTTCTATAACAAGATGGTCTTGACAATTATTATGTGAAGTCATTTCTATAACAAGAGGGTCTTCATAAGCATTATTTGAAGTAATTTCTCTAACAAGAGGACTTGTAAAGTATTATTTGAAACCTATACTCCTGCGCGAGTCTTGATAAACAGCATTTAGAATAAAGAAATAAAGAATTGTTAAACGAATAATAATCAGTTACAAATAACTGTCTTCTTTTAGTATTAAATATATCTATTTACGTAAAGATGTTTCACTCCAAAGTACATCCTAACAATTGTAGAGCGTGGTGGGTAGATCATAGGATGAAGCAAACTATATAGTCATACTGGATAATATAATATTATAATTGTCTGTGTTTGTATTTATTTAATGTTATATATAATTATTTCATAGCATGTGCGAACAACACATACGGACAGAACTGTACAAGCGTATGTGATTACTGTCTCAGTGGACAGGCTTGTGACCCAGTGACTGGATTATGTCGGTCGTGCGGCCCTGGAAGGAAACCGCCTACTTGCCAGTCGGGTAGGTCGTGGAGACAAGAACGGATCCCTCCTCTAACAGACCTCATGATCTTATATAGTTGTTCGTTAAAGTTTTAATCTCTACCTATCTTTACTCCTACCTTTGAACTTTCATAACTGTTACTAGCTTTGTCGTTTTCGTTCTTGATGTTCTAGTTACCCTATCCATCGGCAATAAACGTAGTCTGTTTCCCTACAGTTACGTAGTCTGTTTCCCTATGTTAGTTACATAATGTGTTATATATGTCGAAAAGCTAGCATTGAACGTAGTCGTTTCTCTACATTAGTTTCCTAATGTTTTTACATATTACAAAATACTAGTAATATTCTTAAAGATTAAATAATGATCTTAAGGTGAGATACGTGGAGCACACATATTTGAATTATGTTTACAAGAAATGGAATGTGCTAATCATTTGAATTATGTTTACAAAACCAGGGACGTGGTCATCATTTGAATAATACTTACAACATAAAAAATGGAACTGGTTAATCATTTGAAGAATGTTTGATCAGACTTGGCCCCTTACCATTTACATTTTTCTGCAGAAGTCTCTTCAAGCTATTTGTCTCATATTCTGCAGAGGTCTCTTCAGTCTATTTGTCTCATATTCACTGCATAACGTTATAGAATTCTTTCATCTTGAACTTAGTACTGGCTTAATGTTTAATGTTGCACACTTCTGATCTTTTGACTTTAACACAACTTTTTTTTTATTGTTGCCGACTTATTGTACCTTGATTTTAATACCAGAGTACTGATATAAGTGTACATATTTCTTTTCTCTTGAACACAATACTGACGAGATTTTAACGTTACAGACTTCTGATCTTTTGATCTTAACTCTGGATAACTGTTTTAAAATGTACATACTTCTGTTCTCTTGACATGAATACTAGCTCACTCTTTAATGTTATAGGCTTTTGACCTTGATATTTCCTCTCTGTTTAATATGACAGACTTTTGTATCTTGGCCTTAACTCAATGTTTAATGTTACAGTCTTCTGTTCCGACTGTTACGGACGTTAGCTCTCTTAAACCTAAAAATCTATCTTTGATAGTTTTAAATAAACTTTTATTGTTTCCATCCAGTATGACCTCTGACATTTACTTTTTAAGTATTCAAATAGCATTGAACTGGAAATATGACAAAATGACATTTAAAATTGAATTAAATATTTGTATTTTAATGTATGCCATTTATATTTTGTACAGAGTGCGATGCTGGTAAATATGGAGAAGACTGCCGGAAGGATTGTGGACGCGGATGTAAAAATAATGTTTGTGACGCATTTTCCGGTCATTGTGATTGTTTACCAGGATGGATGCCACCCTTTTGTCAACTAGGTAACCTAGTCTGTTTCATGTTTGTAAGCACTACTATCAATATTTAATCAACTAGGTAACTAATCTGTTTCATGTTTGTGAGCACTACTAACAATATTTAATCAACTAGCTAACCTATTCTGTTTCATGTTTGTGAGCATCACTAACAATATTTAATTAATAAACTTCTTTGGATAGACTTTTGTCTTTGTGTGTTTTGCCTGTATGGACGGTTTCAGGTTAACACCAGTTCTGAATATCATTAGTAGAAAATTAAAGCAATGTAATAATTTGTCCAAAGTTCTGCTAGAGTTTCATCCCTTTGATATGTACATGTGATATTCGATAAACACATTCTTTAGTAATACATACTCCGTTGACCACTTGACATATATAGCCTATGTGTACATAGTTTATCTCTTTACTTGTAAAGTTTATGATACTGATTGTTAATAGCACATATTAGTGTAGGTAATCATGGACGTAATGCTGTATACTTATATTGCTGTTACGTTATCATGTTTTGTTTGTACGTATATGCTTCCATTTTTACAATGTCATGGTTTATTGTCACAAAGTGGCTTCCGTCCCTCCTCTAATGGTAGAATACAAGTAAACCTACATTCAAGAAAGGGTGGGAGCATACCCTGAATTTTTCAGACAACTCACTAAATTAATCAATCAATGCACAGCTCATTCGCGAGAACAAATGTACAAAAAAACTGTTAATTATCAGTCGAATGCAGCTGAGCGTAGAGGCACATAGTATAATCTTACTACTAACGTTATTGCCAGTTAACACTACATATATATTACTACCAATGTGTGTGTTATTGCTTGCCTAAATAATATGTGATGTTTATTTTTAGAAATTAGCTATATTTCGTATTTTTATATTTCGCTAATGATAAGTAAGCATATAATGACCATGTAAGAAAGAGTGTTCTGTCAGAGAACACATGTGGACAATTTCTCAGGCCATGTGTATTTTATTGGCACCTGAGCATTTTATCTTGGATGTTGTTTGACAAGCGATGACCTGTAACCAACACCAGAGCAGAATTAGCAGTATATGAAGTTAGATCTATAGCGACAGTGATTTGATAAGTTGTATTTGAAGTTATATCTATAGCGAAAGTGATTTCATAAGTTGTATTTGAAGTACTGACAATAACGTCAGTGGAATGGTAAGTGACATTTCTATAACAAGAGTGTCTAAAGATGTAATATTTTAATTCATTTCTATAACAAGAGTTCTTGAGCAGTATTATTTGAAGTCATTTCTATAACAAGAGGTTATTGAGAAGTATTATTTGAAGTCATTTCTATAACAAGTGGTCAAGAGATGTATTATTTGAAGTCATTTCTATAACAAGAGGGTCTTCATAAGCATTATTTGAAGTAATTTCTCTAACAAGAGGACTTGAAAAGTATTATTTGAAACCAATACTCCTGCGCGAGTCTTGATAAACAGCATTTAAAATGAAGAAATAAAGAAATGTTAAACGAATAATAATAAGTTTCAAATAACTGTCTTCATTTAGTATTAAATATATCTATTTACCTAAAGATTTTTCCCTCCAAAGTTCATCCTAGTAATTGTAGAGTGTAGTGCGAAGGTCTTAGGATGAAGCAAACTATATAGTCATACTGGATAATATAATATTATAATTGTGTGTGCTCGCTTGTCTGTGTGTGTAATTATTTAATACTATATATATAATTATATCGCAGCATGTGCGAACAACACATACGGACAAAACTGTACAAACGTATGTGATTACTGTGCCGGTGGACAGGCTTGTGACCCAGTGACTGGATTTTGTCGGTCGTGCGGCCTTGGAAGGAAACCGCCTACTTGCCAGTCGGGTAGGTCGTGGAGAAAAGAACGGATACCTCTTCGAACAGACCTCGTGATCTTATATA
This sequence comes from Sinotaia quadrata, assembly GCA_028829895.1. NCBI lineage: Eukaryota > Metazoa > Mollusca > Gastropoda > Architaenioglossa > Viviparidae > Sinotaia > Sinotaia quadrata. The sequence continues at coordinate 7,710,715 of CM054178.1, forward strand.
GTTGTTCATTTAAAGGTTTTAATTTCTACCTATCTATACTCCTACCTTTGAACTTTCATAACTGTTACTAGCTTTGTCGTTTTCGTTCTTGATGATCTACTTACCCTATCCATCGGCAATATAAACGTAGTCTGTTTCCCTACAGTTACGTAGTCTGTTTCCCTACGTTAGTTACTAATGTTTTTGCATATGTAGAAAAGCTAGCATTAAACGTAGTCGTTTCTCTACATTAGTTTCCTAATGATTTTACATATTACAAAATACTAATAATATTCTTAAAGACTAAATAATGATCTTAAGGTGAGATACGTGGACCACACATATTTGAATTATGTTTACAAGAAATGGAATGTGCTGATCATTTGAATTATGTTCACAAACACGGAAAGTTCTAATCATTTGAAGAATACTTACCAAAAAGGGAACATGGAAATCATTTGATTTATATTTACAAAAAAGGGGACATGGTAATCATTTGATTTATGTTTAAACAGACGGAACGTGATAAACATTTGAAGAATGTTTGATCAGACTTGGCCCCTTACCAGTTTACATTTTTCTGCAGAAGTCTCTTCAAGCTATTTGTCTCATATTCACTGCATAACGTTATAGAATTCTTTCCTCTTGAACTTAGTACTGGCTTAATGTTTAATGTTACAGACTTCTGATCTTTTGACTTTAACACAAACTTGCTTTTTAATGTTGCCGACTTATTGTATCTTGACTTTAATACCAGAGTACTGTTATAAGTGTACATATTTCTTTTCTATAGAACACAATACTGACGCGTTTTTTAACGTTACAGACTTCTGATCTTTTGATCTTAACTCTGGATAACTGTTTAAATGTACAAACTTCTGTTCTCTTGACATTAATACTAGCTCACTCTTTAATGTTACAGTCTTTTGACCTTAATATTTGCTCTGTGTTTAATATGACAGACTTTTGTCACTTGGCCTTAGCTCAATGTTTAATGTTAGTGTCTTCTGTTTCGACTGTTACGGACGTTTGCTCTCTTAACCTAAAAATCTATCGTTGAAAGTTTTAAAGAAACATATATTGTTTCCATCCAGTATGACCTCTGACATTTACGTTTTAAGTATTCAAACAGCATTGAACTGGAAATATGACAAAATGGCATTTAAAATTAAATTAAATATTTGTATATTAGTATAAAATGTTTGCCATTTATATTTTGTACAGAGTGTAATGCTGGTGAATATGGGGAAGACTGCCGGAAAATTTGTGGACCCGGATGTAAAAATAGTGTTTGTGACGCATTTTCCGGTCATTGTGATTGTTTACCAGGATGGATGCCACCCTATTGTCAACTAGGTAAACTAGTCTGTTTCATGTTTGTAAGCATTACTATCAATATTTAATCATCTAGTTAACCTAGTCTGTTTCATGTTTGTGAGCACTACTAACAATATTTAATCAACTAGATAACCCAGTCTGTTTCATGTTTGTAAGCACTACTGACAATATTAAATCAACTAGGTAACCTAGTCTGCTTCCTGTTTGTAAGCAGTACTAACAATATTAAATCAACTAGGTAACCTAGTCTGTTTCATATTTGTAAGCACTACTATCAATATTTAATCAATAATCTTCTTTGGATAGACATTTGTCTTTGTGTGTTTTGCCTCTATTGACGGTTTCAGATTAACACCACTTCTGAATATCATTAGTAGAAAATCAAAGCAATGTAATACTTTGTCCAAAGTACTTCTAGAGTATTATCCGTTTGCATTGTACATGTGATATTCGACAAACACATTCTTTAATTATGCATACTCCGTTGACCACTTGACATATACAGCCTCGTCTAATTTCCAAACTCCGTGTACATAGTTGGTCTATTGTAAAGTTTATGATACTAATTGTTAATAACACACGTTAGTGTATGTAATCATGGACGTAATGGTGTATACTTATATTGCTGTTACGTTATCATGTTTTGTTTGTATGTATATGATTCCTTTTAATTAACATTGCTGTTACGTTATCATGTTTTGTTTGTACGTATATGCTTCCTGTTAGTTTACAATGCTGATAATGTTTCGGTTTATTGTCACAAAATGGTTTCCATCCCTTCTCTAATGGTAGAATACACGTAAACCTATCTTAAAGAAAGGCTGGGAGCATACCTGATTTTTCTAGACAACTCACTAAATTAATTAATCAATGCACAGCTCATCCACGTGAACGTATGTACAAACAAACTGTAATTTGTCATTCAAATGCTACTATGCGGAGGTCACATAGTATAATCTTACTACTAATCTTATTGCCAGTTAACAACACATATAAATTACTGCCAAAGTATGTGTTTATGCCAGTTAACAGTACAGATATATTACTGCCAAAGTATGTGTTATTGCCAGTTAACAGTACAGATATATTACTGCCAAAGTATGTGTTATTGCCAGTTAAGAGTACAGATATATTACTGCCAAAGTATGTGTTATTGCTTGCCTAAATAATACGTTATGTTTATTTCTCGAAATTAGCTACAGTACGTATTTTTATATTTCGCTTATGATATGTAAGCATATGATGACCATGTAAGAAAGAGTGTTCTGTCAGAGAGCACATGTGGACAATTTCTCAGGCCATGTGTATTTTATTGGCACGAGAGCATTTTATCTTGGATGTTGTTTGACGAGCGATGAACTGTAAGCAACACCGGAGCAGAATTGCCCATGAGTCAAAGACCATTTCAACGGATCATGTGCATCTTTGCTAACGACATTCATTGGGACCTTAAGGCTACACGTCAAGCATACCTATAGTTAGTCATTATAAATAAGAACCGCACAGCTTCAGTCAAGCAGTAGACAAATTCTGCCAAAGTTCTCTAGATTCACTCACAAATATTTAATGTTCTCTTATAAACTCACTTAAACTACTGCAGTGTCATAGGACGCAATTGACCTTCTGTTATAACACCATATTTATATTGCCGACAGAATAAGAGCCGTATTGTAACTTGACTACAGTAATTACCGACACAATAAGCGCCGTATTGTAACTTGACTGCAGTAATTGCGCACGAAACCTTACTCAGAGTTTCAAGGACCTATTTTGATTTTGATGAGAAAAGCAGAAGTGAAATTTGACAAAAATAAGAATTATTTTCATTGACAATTCTTGTATTGTTAATTCAACTATTTTATGCATTAGAAAACAGACAAAATACTATTATTGCTCTGTTGGGTCAGGATATATTGAAATCAGCATGGTAACTTATAAATTTGCCAGAAAAAATGTTGAATTTAAAGTCATATCTATACTGAAAGTGATTTCATAAGTTGTATTTGAAGATATATCTATTGCGAAAGTGATTTAATAAGTTGTATTTGAAGTACTTTCAATAACGTCAGTGTACTGGTAAGTAATGTTTGATGTCATTTCTATAACAAGATGGTCTTGACATTAATTATTTGATGTCATTTCTATAACAAAAGGGTCTTGAGAATTATTATTTGAAGTAATTTCTATAACAAGAGGTTCTTAATAAGCATTATTTGAAGTAATGTCTCTAACAAGAGGTCTTGAAAAGTATTATTTGAAACCAATACCCCATCGCGAGTCTTGATAAACAGCATTTAATACATCCCTATACTGAGAGTGTCTTGATAAATAGTAATTCTTTTGGTCAGTATGTGAATGGAGACTCTTGTGATCCGGTGGCTGGACAATATACATCATGTAAGCATGGACTAGTGCTGCCGGAATGTCAATGGTAGTTACTCAAACAAACATACCACTCTCCTGTACATCTGTAGCTGTCAAAATTATCTCTCTCTCTTCCTCCCTCTCTCCCTTCCTCTTAACCCCCCCCCACTCTCTCGCCTTACTATCGAAATATGCCTCACCCTGATTCCGACATTGTTGCTGAAATGTTCAGGTATGTCGACTAAACCAACCAATCAGAATGCGTAATCTTAATTTCAAGGCGCACTTTCTTATGCCTGTCATCTGAGCCAGCTAGAGAAATATATCAATATTAATCAAACTCATATAGAGATTAGGTCTAACTGTGAATGCGAATATAAATAAAGAAATGTTATTATGAAAAGAACATCTTTTTAAACGAATAATAATCAGTTACAAATAACTGTCTTCTTTTAGTATTAAAAATATGTATTTACGTAAAGATGTTTCACTCCAAAATTCATCCTAACAATTGCAGAGCGTGGTGGGTAGATCATAGGATGAAGCAAACTATATAGTTATACTGGATAATATAATATTGTAATTGTGCGTGCTCCTTTGTCTGTGTTTGCATTTATTTAATAATATATATATATATATATAATTATATCGTAGCATGTGCGAACAACACATACGGACAGAACTGTACAAGCGTATGTGATTACTGTGTCCGTGGACAAGAATGTGACCCAGTCACTGGATTATGTCGGTCGTGCGGCCTTGGAAGGAAACCGCCTACTTGCCAGTCGGGTAGGTCATGAAGACAAGACCGGATCCCTCTTCTAACAGACCTCGTGATCTTATATAGTTGTTCCTGAAAGGTTTTAATTTCTATCTATCTCGACTCCTACCTTTGAACTTTCATAACTGTTACTAGCATTGTCATTTTCGTTCTTGATGTTCTACTTACCCTATCCATCGGCAATAAACGTAGTCTGTGTCCCTACAGTTACGTAGTCTGTTTCCCTACGTTAGTTACTAATGTTTTTACATATGTCGAAAAGCTAGCATTAAACGTAGTCGGTTTCTATACATTAGTTTCCTAATGTTTTTACATATTACCAAAGACTAGTAATATTCTTAATGATTAAATAATGATCTTAAGGTGAGATACGTGGAGCAAACAAATTTGAATTATGTTTACAAGAAATTGAATTTGTTAATCATTTGAATTATGTTTACAAAACCCGGGACGTGGACATCATTTGAAGAATATTTACAACATAAAAAACGGAACTGGTTAATCATTTGATTTATATTTACAAAAAAGGGAACATGGAAATCATTTGATTTATATTTACAAAAAGGGAACATGGAAATCATTTGATTTATATTTACAAAAAAGGGAACATGGTAATCATTTGATTTCTACTTACAAAAAAGGGAACATGGATATCATTTGATTTATATTTACAAAAAAGGGAACATGGTAATCATTTGATTTATGTTTAAAACAGACGGAACGTGATAATCATTTGAAGAATGTTTGATCAGACTTGGCCCCTTACCAGTTTACATTTTTCTTCAGAAGTCTCTTCAAGCTATTTGTCTCATATTCTGCAGAGGTCTCTTCAATCTATTTGTCTCATATTCAATGCTTAACGTTATAGAATTCTTTCCTCTTGAACTTAGTACTGGCTTAATGTTTAATTTTACAGACTTATGATCTTTTGACTTTAACACAAATTTGCTTTTTAATGTTGACGACGTATTGTATCTTGACTTTAATACCAGAGTACTGTTATAAGTGTACATATTTCTTTTCTCTTGAACACAATACTGACGAGTTTTTTAACGTTACAGACTTCTGATCTTTTGATCTTAACTCTGGATAACTGTTTAAATGAACAAACATCTGTTCTCTTGACCTTAATACTAGCTCACTCGTTAGTGTTACAAGATTTTGACCTTAATATTTCCTTTCTGTTTAATATGACAGACTTTTGTCTCTTGGCCTTAGCTCAATGTTTAATGTTACAGTCTTCTGTTCCGACTGTTACGGACGTTTGCTCTATTAACCTAAAAATCTATCGTTGAAAGTTTTAAAGAAACATATATTGTTTCCATCCAGTATGACCTCTGACATTTACGTTTTAAGTATTCAAAGAGTATTGAACTTTAAATATGACAAAATGACATTTAAAATTGAATTAAATATTTGTATATGAATATAAAATGTTTGTCATTTATATTTTGTACAGAGTGTGATGCTGGTAAATATGGGGAAGACTGCTGGAAGGATTGTGGACCCGGATGTAAAAAAGGTGTTTGTGACGCATTTTCCGGTCATTGTGATTGTTTACCAGGATGGATGCCACCCCATTGTCAAAGAGGTAACCTAGTCTGTTTCATGTTTGTAAGTACTACTATAAATAATTAATCATCTAGGTAACCTAGTCTGTTTATTGTTTGTGAGCACTACTAACAATATTTCATCAACTAGGTAACCCAGTCTGTTTCATGTTTGTAAGCACTACTAACAATATTAAATCAACTAGGTAACCTAGTCTGTTTCATGTTTGTAAGCACTACTAACAATATTTAATCAATAAATTTCTTTGGATAGACATTTGTCTTTGTGTGTTTTGCCTGTATGGACGGTTTCAGGTTAACAACACTTCTGTATATCATTAGTAGAAAATTAAAGCAATGTAATACTTTGTCCAAAGTACTTCTAGAGTATTATCCGTTTGCATTGTACATGTGATATTCGATAAACACCTTCTTTAGTAATGCATTGTCCGTTGACCACTTGACATATACAGCCTTGTCTAATTTCCAATCTTCGTGTACATAGTTGATCTCTTGTAAAGTTTATGATACTGATTGTTAATAGCACAAGTTAGTGTAAGTAATCATGGACGTAATGCTGTATACTTATATTGCTGTTACGTTATCATGTTTTGTTTGTACGTATATGTTTCCTTTCAGTTTACAATGCTGATAATGTTTCGGTTTATTGTCACATAATGGCTTGCATCCCTCCTCTAATGGTAGAATACAGGTAAACCTACCTTAAAGTAAGGCTGGGAGCATACCTGATTTTTCTAGACAACTCACTAAATTAATTAATCAATGCACAGCTCATCCACGTGAACCAATGTACAAACAAACTGTAATTTGTCATTGTCACGAAACGGGAGGGCTCGTTGCAAGCCGACCCCGAGCTGAAGTTAGAGATGCAAGGGGTGAAGTCTATTTTAGGCCTGCTCCGGTGCACCTCCAAGAAAAGCTCGTGTGACGTATGCCAGTACTACGTCGTGTCAGGTTGTTACATAGACACACATGACATACTCCATTGATGTTTGGGTGGGGCCCAATTTATTAGTGTCATGCCAAGGAACGTTTTATTGGCGGTGTGTGTTGTGAGTGTGTATCATAAATGTGAATAAATGGACGAACAGACGAACGGTGCAAAACAATAGTACAAATTCTTTCGTCCCTCTCAAAAACTATGAATAACAAGAGAGTTGAAAGATGTTTAAATCAGGTTATTTATTCCCGATTTAAAAAGGGGCACTACTCTTTCGCACAGTGATTAATCATTCAATCAACTTTCCAATGTCATACACTCTGTGGGAAATAAGGGGAGATGAAAATGATGAAATTCAAAATATAAAATATAAAATAATTACACAATTCTTATGCGGCAAATGGGGCCGCTTTAACAATAGTTCACATGTAAAATAAGCATTACTTTTAACATTAAAGTTCTTATTTTGCAAACGATAATAATGTTCATTTTCTTAGAGTCCTAGAGTTAAGTACATGTGCGTTAGCCGTGCTAATTATTACTCACTATTAATGTCAGAGTTCCAAGGAGATGACGTAATCTCACACGTCACTTATAAGCGGCACTTCAAAGTGAAGACCACGACGCAATGGTGGCGTCGCATTACAGGTGAAGATTCTGCAGAATCTAGGCACCACTTTCAGATTATCACGGGGGAGAAATCTGAAATTTAGCTGACTGTTGTCAGCCTCGATAATTGTCGTTTCTTGGTTGTCGTGGAGACGGACACCTCAATGACGTTTAGCATTATCGGATGGAGTCGTCCAGTGGGATGTGTCGTCGCATTACATTGAGTGTAGAAATCCGGATATCTGTAAGATTTATCACGGTGCTAGCCTTCTCAATTTGCGGGATAGACTGCCAAACGAACTCAGACAGGGGGGAAGAACAAATTGGTCCCTCGTGTCGTTAACTGCATACAACCAGCGTCGCATATATTGGGTTTTTCTTGACAGCGAACTTTCCACTTTGCCAAAAGTTATACTGAGTAATTTTGCCTCGTTACTCAATATATGGCATCAGACGGATGGAAAACGGATGGAAAGAGATTATTGCAGCTTTCCTTTATGAAATCTCTGTACATGAGATAATTCATACGTGAAGTTAGACTGGCTTCAGACGAATCGACGTTTTCAACATTGAGAGTAAAGTCTTCATGTTGCCTCTTATATAGCCTTCACTGAAGGTTTCCAAAACTTCCAGAAGCTATGTCCTGTGACATGATTTTTGCCTTGGATATATAGTGGTAATCGTGATGCACGCTTTTCTGTGGTCAATTCTAATGTGCACTGGCCATTTCTCTCGTCAACAACATGTGACTAGTACTGCGCAGTTGTCCCAATTGTTCAATATACATATCTTTCACAAACTAATATATATATTCAATATGATATATTAACACACACTGCGTCACGAACGTCTGTCTACTAAAGAGATCTTAGGTGACCGTTACTGGAAGTTACATGCTACATACGAAAAATAACAAAACTCGGGTTACTTCAACTAGTTTTGTTAGCGGTTTTTTTAAAAATGAAATAAAATATAATTTCTGTCCCTCATTTCCTGTGACAGTCATTCGAATGCAGCTATGCGTAGGTCACATAGAATAATCTTATTACTAACCTTATTGCCAGTTAACAATATATATATATATATATATATATATATTACTGACTAAGTATGTGTTATTGCCAATTAACAATACATATATATTACTGCCAAAGTGTGTGTTATTGCTTGCCTAAATAATATGTTATGTTTATTTCTCGAAATTAGCTTTATTTCGTATTTTTATATTTCGCTTATGATATGTAAGAATATGATGAACATGTAAGAAAGAGTGTTCTGTTAAATTACATGTGGACAATTTCTCAGGCCATGTGTATTTTATTGGCACTTGAGCATTTTATCTTGGATGTTGTTTGACGAGCTATGAACTGTAAGCAACATCAGGGCAGAAATGAACTATGTCAAAGACCATTTCAACGGACAACGTGCATCTTTGCTAACGACATTCATTGGGAACTAAAGGCTACACGTCAAGCATACCAATAGTTAGTCATTATAAATAACAACCGCCCAGCTTCAGTCAAGCAGTAGACAAATTCTGCCAAAGTTCTCTAGATTCACTCACACACATTTAGTGTTCCCTTATTAACTGATTTAAACTACTGCAGTGTCATAGGGTACAAGTGGACCTTCTCTAATGACACCACACTTATATTGCCGACACAATATGCGCCGTATTGTAACTTGACTTGATTGCATTAATTGCCGCCACAATAAGCGCCGCATGGTAACTTGACTGCAGTAATTGTCGATACTATAAGCGCCGTATGGTAAATTGACTTGACTGCAGTAATTGCCCACACAATAAGCGCCGTATGGTAACTTGACTGCAGTAATTGCCCACACAATAAGCGCCGTATTATAACTTGACTGAAGTAATTGCCGACACAATAAGCGCCGTATGATAACTTGACTTGACTGCAGTAATTGCGCACGAAACCTTACTCAGTGTTTCAAAGATCTATTTTAATTTTGATGGGAAAAGCAGAAGTGAAATTTGTCAAAAATAAGAATTATTTTCATTAACAATTCTTGTATTGTTAATTCAACTATTTTATGCATTAGAAAGCAGACAAAATACTATTATTGCTCGGTTGGGTCAGGATATATTGAAACCAGCATTGTAAGTTGTAAATTTGCCAGAAAAAATGTTGAATTTAAAGTCATATCTATAGCGAAAGTGATTTGATAAGTTGTATTTGAAGTTATATCTAAAGTGAAAGTGATTTCATAAGTTGTATTTGAAGTACTTTCAATAACGTCAGTGTACTGGTAAGTAATGTTTGATGTCATTTCTAGATGGTCTTGACATTTATTATTTTAAGTCATTTCTATAACAAAAGGGTCATGAGAATTATTATTTGAAGTCATTTCTATAACAAGAGGCTCTTAATAAGCATTATTTGAAGTAATTTCTCTAACAAGAGTGTCTTGAAAAGTATTATTTGTTAGTCATTTCTATAACAAGAGGGTCTTGAAAAGTATTATTTGAAAACAATAATCCTGCGCGAGTCTTGATAAACAGCATTTAATACATCCCTATACTGAGAGTGTCTTGATAAATAGTAATTCCTTTGGTCAGTATGTGAATGGAGACTCTTGTGATCCGGTGGCTGGACAATATACTTCATGTAAGCATGGACTAGTGCTGCCGGAATGTCAATGGTAGTTACTCAAACAAACATACCAACTCTCCTGTACATCTGTAGCTGTCAATTATCTCTCTCTCTCACTCCCTCTCTCCCTTCCTCTTCACCCCACCCCCACTCTCTCGCCTTACTATCGAAATATGCCCCACCCTGATTCCGACATTGTTGCTGAAATGTTCAGGTATGTCGACTAAACCAACCAATCAGAATGCGTAATCTTAATTTCAAGGCGCACTTTCTTATGCCTGTCATCTGAGCCAGCTAGAGAAATATATCAATATTAATCAAACTCATATAGAGATTAGGTCTAACTGTGAATGCGCATATAAATAAAGAAATGTTATTTTGAAAAGAACATCTTTTTAAACGAATAATAATCAGTTACAAATAACTGTCTTCTTTTAGTATTAAAAATATGTATTTACGTAAAGATGTTTCACTCCAAAGTTCATCCTAACAATTGCAGAGCGTGGTGGGTAGATCATAGGATGAAGCAAACTATATAGTCATACTGGATAATATAATATTATAATTGTGCGTGCTCCTTTGTCTGTGTTTGCATTTATTTAATAATATATATATATAATTATATCGTAGCATGTGCGAACAACACATACGGACAGAACTGTACAAGCGTATGTGATTACTGTGTCCGTGGACAAGAATGTGACCCAGTGACTGGATTATGTCGGTCGTGCGGCCTTGGAAGGAAACCGCCTACTTGCCAGTCGGGTAGGTCATGAAGACAAGAACGGATCCCTCCTCTAACAGACCTCATGATCTTATATAGTTGTTCGTTAAAGTTTTAATCTCTACCTATCTTTACTCCTACCTTTGAACTTTATAACTGTTACTAGCATTGTCGTTTTCGTTCTTGATGTTCTACTTACCCTATCCATCGGCAATAAACGTAGTCTGTTTCCCTACAGTTACGTAGTCTGTTTCCCTACAGTTACGTAGTCTGTTTCCCTACAGTAACGTAGTCAGTTTCCCTACTGTTACGTAGTCTGTTTCCCTACGTTAGTTACGTAATGTTTTTAAATATGTCGAAAAGCTAGCATTAAACGTAGTCGGTTTCTATACATTAGTTTCCTAATGTTTTTACATATTACCAAATACTAGTAATATTCTTAATGATTAAATAATGATCTTAAGGTGAGATACGTGGAGCACACATATTTGAATTATGTTTACAAGAAATGGAATTTGTTAATCATTTGAATTATGTTTACAAAACCCGGGACGTGGACATCATTTAAAGAATATTTACAACATAAAAAACGGAACTGGTTAATCATTTGATTTACGTTTACATAAACGGACCACGCTATTCATTTGAAGAATGTTTACAAATAAAACCCGGAATGTGCTCATCATTTGAATTATGTTTACAAACACGGAACGTTCTAATCATTTGATTTATATTTACAAAAAAGGGAACATGGAAATCATTTGATTTATGTTTAAAACACACGGAACGTGATAATCATTTCAAGAATGTTTGATCAGACTTGGCCCCTTACCAGTTTACATTTTTCTTCAGAAGTCTCTTCATGCTATTTGTCTTATATTCTGCAGAGGTCTCTTCAGTCTATTTGTCTCATATTCACTGCTTAACGTTATAGAATTCTTTCCTCTTGAACTTAGTACTGGCTTAATGTTTAATGTTACAGACTTCTGATCTTTTGACTTAACACACAACTTGATTTTTATGTTGACGACGTATTGTATCTTGACTTTAATACCAGAGTACTGTTATAAGTGTACATATTTCTTTTCTCTTGAACACAATACTGACGAGTTTTTTAACGTTACAGACTTCTGATCTTTTGATCTTAACTCTGGATAACTGTTTAAATGAACAAACATCTGTTCTCTTGACCTTAATACTAGCTCACTCGTTAGTGTTACAAGATTTTGACCTTAATATTTCCTTTCTGTTTAATATGACAGACTTTTGTCTCTTGGCCTTAGCTCAATGTTTAATGTTACAGTCTTCTGTTCCGACTGTTACGGACGTTTGCTCTATTAACCTAAAAATCTATCGTTGAAAGTTTTAAAGAAACATATATTGTTTCCATGCAGTATGACTTCTGACATTTACGTTTTAAGTATTCAAATAGCATTGAACTTTAAATATGACAAAATGACATTTAAAATTGAATTAAATATTTGTATATTAATATAAAATGTTTGCCATTTATATTTTGTACAGAGTGTGATGCTGGTAAATATGGGGAAGACTGCTGGAAGAATTGTGCACCCGGATGTAAAAAAGGTGTTTGTGACGCATTTTCCGGTCATTGTGATTGTTTACCAGGATGGATTCCACCCCATTGTCAAAGAGGTAACCTAGTCTGTTTCATGTTTGTAAGTACTACAATCAATAATTAATCATCTAGGTTACCTAGTCTGTTTATTGTTTGTGAGCACTACTAACAATATTTCATCAACTAGGTAACCTAGTCTGTTTCATGTTTGTAAGCACTACTAACAATATTAAATCAACTAGGTAACCTAGTCTGTTTCATGTTTGTAAGCACTACTAACAATATTTAATCAATAAATTTCTTTGGATACACATTTGTCTTTGTGTGTTTTGCCTGTATGGACGGTCTCAGGTTAACAACACTTCTGAATATCATTAGTAGAATATTAAAGCAATGTAATACTTTGTCCAAAGTACTTCTAGAGTATTATCCGTTTGCATTGTACATGTGATATTCGATAAACACCTTCTTTAGTAATGTATTGTCCGTTGACGACTTGACATATACAGCCTTGTCTAATTTCCAATCTTCGTGTACATAGTTGGTCTCTTGTAATTTTTATGATACTGATTGTTAATAGCACAGGTTAGTGTAGGTAATCATGGATGTAATGCTGTATACTTATATTGCTGTTACGTTATCATGTTTTGTTTGTACGTATATGTTTCCTTTCAGTTTACAATGCTGATAATGTTTCGGTTTATTGTCACATAATGGCTTGCATCCCTCCTCTAATGGTAGAATACAGGTAAACCTACCTTAAAGTAAGCGTGGGAGCATACCTGATTTTTCTAGACTACTCACTAAATTAATTAATCAATGCACAGCTCATCCACGTGAACGAATGTACAAACAAACTGTAATTTGTCATTCGAATGCAGCTATGCGTAGGTCACATAGAATAATCTTATTACTTACCTTATTGCCAGTTAACAATATTATATATTACTTACCAAGTATGTGTTATTGCCAATTAACAATACATATATATTACTGCCAAAATGTGTGTTATTGCTTGCCTAAATAATTTGTTATGTTTATTTCTCGAAATTAGCTTTATTTCGTATTTTTATATTTCGCTTATGATATGTAAGAATATGATGAACATGTAAGAAAGAGTGTTCTGTCAGATTACATGTGGACAATTTCTCAGGCCATGTGTATTTTATTGGCACGTGAGCATTTTATCTTGGATGTTGTTTGACTAGCTATGAACTGTAAGCAACATCAGGGCAGAAATGACCTATGTCAAAGACCATTTCAACGGACAACGTGCATCTTTGCTAACGACATTCATTGGGAACTTAAGGCTACACGTCAAGCATACCAATAGTTAGTCATTATAAATAACAACCGCCCAGCTTCAGTCAAGCAGTAGACAAATTCTGCCAAAGTTCTCTAGATTCACTCACACACATTTAGTGTTCTCTTATTAACTCATTTAAACTACTGCAGTGTCATAGGACACAAGTGGACCTTCTCTAATGACACCACACTTATATTGCCGACACAATATGCGCCGTATTGTAACTTGACTTGATTGCATTAATTGCCGCCACAATAAGCGCCGTATGGTAACTTGACTGCAGTAATTGTCGATACTATAAGCGCCGTATGGTAAATTGACTTGACTGCAGTAATTGCGCACACAATAAGCGCCGTATTATAACTTGACTGAAGTAATTGCCGACACAATAAGCACCGTATGATAACTTGACTTGACTGCAGTAATTGCGCACGAAACCTTACTCAGTGTTTCAAAGACCTATTTTAATTTTGATCGGAAAAGCAGAAGTGAAATTTGTCAAAAATAAGAATTATTTTCATTGATAATTCTTGTATTGTTAATTCAACTATTTTATGCATTAGAAAGCAGACAAAATACTATTATTGCTCGGTTGGGTCAGGATATATTGAAACCAGCATTGTAACTTGTAAATTTGCCAGAAAAAATGTTGAATTTAAAGTCATATCTATAGCGAAAGTGATTTGATAAGTTGTATTTGAAGTTATATCTAAAGTGAAAGTGATTTGATAAGTTGTATTTGAAGTTATATCTAAAGTGAAAGTGATTTGATAAGTTGTATTTGAAGTTATATCTAAAGTGAAAGTGATTTGATAAGTTGTATTTGAAGTTATATCTAAAGCGAAAGTGATTTGATAAGTTGTATTTGAAGTTATATCTAAAGTGAAAGTGATTTCATAAGTTGTATTTGAAGTACTTTCAATAACGTCAGTGTACTGGTAAGTAATGTTTGATGTCATTTCTATAACAAGATAGTCTAGACATGTATTATTTGAAGTCATTTCTATAACAAAAGGGTCATGAGAATTATTATTTGAAGTCATTTCTATAACAAGAGGTTCTTAATAAGCATTCTTTGAAGTAATTTCTCTAACAAGAGGGTCTTGAGAAGTATTATTTGTTTGTCATTTCTATAACAAGAGGGTCTTGAAAAGTATTATTTGAAAACAATAATCCTGCGCGATAAACAGCATTTAATATATCCCTATACTGAGAGTGTCTTGATAAATAGTAATTTCTTTGGTCAGTATGTGAATGGAGACTCTTGTGATCCGGTGGCTGGACAATATACATCATGTAAGCATGGACTAGTGCTGCCGGAATGTCAATGGTAGTTACTCAAACAAACATACCATCTCTCCTGTACATCTGTAGCTGTCAAAATTATCTCTCTCTCTCACTCCCTCTCTCCCTTCCTCTTCACCCCACCCCCACTCTCTCGCCTTACTATCGAAATATGCCCCACCCTGATTCCGACATTGTTGCTGAAATGTTCAGGTATGTCGACTAAACCAACCAATCAGAATGCGTAATCTTAATTTCAAGGCGCACTTTCTTATGCCTGTCATCTGAGCCAGCTAGAGAAATATATCAATATTAATCAAACTCATATAGAGATTAGGTCTAACTGTGAATGCGCATATAAATAAAGAAATGTTATTTTGAAAAGAACATCTTTTTAAACGAATAATAATCAGTTACAAATAACTGTCTTCTTTTAGTATTAAAAATATGTATTTACGTAAAGATGTTTCACTCCAAAGTTCATCCTAACAATTGCAGAGCGTGGTGGGTAGATCATAGATTGAAGCAAACTATATAGTCATACTGGATAATATAATATTATAATTGTGCGTGCTCGCTTGTCTGTGTTTGCATTTATTTAATAATATATATATATAATTATATCGTAGCATGTGCGAACAACACATACGGACAGAACTGTACAAGCGTATGTGATTACTGTGTCCGTGGACAAGAATGTGACCCAGTGACTGGATTATGTCGGTCGTGCGGCCTTGGAAGGAAACCGCCTACTTGCCAGTCGGGTAGGTCGTGGAGACAAGAACTGATCCCTCTTCTAACAGACCTCGTGATCTTATATAGTTGTTCCGTAAAGGTTTTAATTTCTACCTATCTTTACTCCTACCTTTGAACTTTCATAACTGTTACTAGCTTTGTCGTTTTCGTTCTTGATGTTCTACTTACCCTATCCATCGGCAATAAACGTAGTCTTTTTCCCTACACTTACGTAGTCTGTTTCCCTACAGTTACGTAGTCTGTTTCCCTATAGTTACGTAGTCTGTTTCCCTACAGTTACGTAGTCTGTTTCCCTACAGTTACGTAGTCTGTTTCCCTATAGTTACGTAGTCTGTTTCCCTACAATTACGTAGTCTGTTTCCCTACAGTTACGTAGTCTGTTTCCCTATAGTTACGTAGTCTGTTTCCCTACAGTTACGTAGTCTGTTTCCCTACAGTTACGTAGTCTGTTTCCCTACGTTAGTTACGTAATGTTTTTGCATATGTCGAAAAGCTAGCATTAAACGTAGTCGGTTTCTCTACATTAGTTTCCTAATGTTTTTACATATTACAAAATACTAGTAATATTCTTAATGATTAAATAATGATGTTAAGGTGAGATACGTGGAGCACACATATTTGAATTATGTTTACAAGAAATGGAATTTGTTAATCATTTGAATTATGTTTACAAAACCAGGGACGTGGTCATCATTTGAAGAATATTTACAACATAAAAAACGGAACTGGTTAATCATTTGATTTACGTTTACATAAACGGACCGCGCTATTCATTTGAAGAATGTTTACAAATAAAACCCGGAATGTGCTCCTCATTTGAATTATGTTTACAAAACACGGAACGTTCTAATCATTTGATTTATATTTACAAAAAAGGGAACATGGAAATCATTTGATTTATATTTACAAAAAAGGGAACATGGAAATCATTTGATTTATATTTACAAAAAAGGGAACATGGAAATCATTTGATTTATATTTACAAAAAAGGGAACATGGAAATCATTTGATTTATATTTACAAAAAAGGGAACATGGAAATCATTTGATTTATATTTACAAAAAAGGGAACATGGAAATCATTTGATTTATATTTACAAAAAAGAGAACATGGAAATCATTTGATTTATATTTACAAAAATGTAACATGGAAATTATTTGATTTATATTAACAAAAAAGGGAACATGGAAATCATTTGATTTATATTTACAAAAAAGGGAACATGGAAATCATTTGATTTATGTTTAAAACAGACGGAACGTGATAATCATTTGGAGAATGTTTGATAAGACTTGGCCCCTTACCAGTTTACATTTTTCTTCAGAGATCTCTTCAATCTATTTGTCTCATACTCTGCAGAGGTCCATTCAGTCTATTTGTCTCATATTCACTACATAACGTTATAGAATTCTTTCCTCTTGAACTTAGTACTGGCTTAATGTTTAATGTTACAGACTTCTGATCTTTTGACTTAACACACAACTTGCTTTTTAATGTTGCCGACTTATTGTATCTTGACTTTAATACCAGAGTACTGTTATAAGTGTACATATTTCTTTTCTCTTGAACACAATACTGACGAGTTTATTTACGTTACAGACTTCTGATCTTTGGTCTTAACTCTGGATAACTGTTTAAATGTACAAATTTCTGATCTCTTGACATTAATACTAGCTCACTCTTTAATGTTTCAGGCTTTTGACCTTAATATTTCCTTTCTGTTTAATATGACAGACTTTTGTCTCTTGGCTTTAGCTCAATGTTTAAGGTTACAGTCTTCTGTTCCGACTGTTATGGACGTTTGCTCTCTTAACCTAAAAATCTATCGTTGAAAGTTTTAAAGAAACATATATTGTTTCCATCCAGTATGACCTCTGATATTTACGTTTTAAATATTCAAATAGCATTGAACTGGAAATATGAGAAAATGACATTTAAAATTGAATTAAATATTTGTATTTTAATATAAAATGTTTGCCATTTATATATTGTACAGAGTGTGATGCTGGTAAATATGGGGAAGACTGCTGGAAGGATTGTGCACCCGGATGTAAAAAAGGTGTTTGTGACGCATTTTCCGGTCATTGTGATTGTTTACCAGGATGGATGCCACCCCATTGTCAAAGAGGTAACCTAGTCTGTTTCATGTTTATAAGTACTACTATCAATATTTAATCATCTAGGTAACCTAGTCTGTTTATTGTTTGTGAGCACTACTAACAATATTTAATCAACTAGGTAACCCAGTCTGTTTCATGTTTGTAAGCACTACTAACAATATTAAATCAACTAGGTAACCTAGTCTGTTTCATGTTTGTAAGCACTACTAACAATATTTAATCAATAAATTTCTTTGGATAGACATTTGTCTTTGTGTGTTTTGCCTGTATGGACGGTTTCAGGTTAACACCACTTCTGAATATCATTAGGAGAAAAATAAAGCAATGTAATACTTTGTCCAAAGTACTTCTAGAGTATTATCCGTTTGCATTGTACATGTGATATTCGATAAACACTTTCTTTAGTAATGCATTGTCCGTTGACCACTTGACATATACAGCCTTGTCTAATTTCCAAACTTCGTGTACATAGTTGGTCTCTTGTAAAGTTTATGATACTGATTGTTAATAGCACACGTTAGTGTAGGTAATCATGGATGTAATGCTGTATACTTATATTGCTGTTACGTTATCATGTTTTGTTTGTACGTATATGTTTCCTTTCAGTTTACAATCTGATAATGTTTCGGTTTATTGTCACATAATGGCTTCAATCACTTCTCTAATGGTAGAATACACGTAAACCTACCTTAAAGTAAGGCTGTGAGCATACCTGATTTTTCTAGACAACTCACTAAATTAATTAATCAATGCACATCTCATCCACGTCAACGAATATACAAATGAAGCTATGCGTAGGTCACATAGAATAATATTACTACTAACCTTATTGCCAGTTAACAATACTCATATATATTACTGACAAAAATGTGTGTTATTGCTTGCCTAAATAATATGTTATGTTTATTTCTCGAAATTCGCTTTATTTCGTATTTTTATATTTCGCTTATGATATGTAAGAATGTGATGAACATGTAAGAAAGAGTGTTGTGTCAGAGAGCACATGTGGACAATTTCTCAGGCCATGTGTATTTTATTGGCACGTCTGCATTTTATCTTCGATGTTGTTTGAATAGCGATGAACTGTAAGCAACACCAAAGCAGAATTGACATGAGTCAAAGACCAGTTCAACGGACCACATGCTTCTTTGCTAACGACATTCATTGGGACCTTAAGGCTACACATCAAGTATACCTAGAGTTAGTCATTATAAATAGCAACCGCCAACTTCAGTCAAGCAGTAGACAAATTCTGCCAAAGTTCTTTAGATTCACTCTCACACATTTAGTGTTCTCTTTTAAACTCATTTAAACTACTGCAGTGTCATAGGACACAAGTGGACCTTCTCTAATGACACCACACTTATATTGCGGACACAATATGCGCCGTATGGTAACTTGACTTGACTGCAGTAATTGCCGCCACAATAATCGCCTTATGGTAACTTGACTTGACTGCAGTAATTGCCGACTCAATTCGCGCCGTATGGTAAATTGACTTGACTGCAGTAATTGCCGAAACAATAAGCGCCGTATGGTAACTTGACTGCAGTAATTGCCGACACAAAAAGCGCCGTATTGTAACTTGACTGCAATAATTGCCGACACAATAAGCGCCGTATTGTAACTTGACTTGACTGCAGTAATTGCCGACACAATTAGCGCCGTATTGTAACTTGACTTTACTGCAGTATTTGCGCACGAAACCTCACTCAGTTTTTTAAGAACCTACTTTGATGTTGATGGGAAAAGCAGAAGTGAAATTTGACAAAAATAATAATTATTTTCATTGACAATTCTTGTATTGTAAAATCAACTATTTTATGCATTAGAAGGCAGACAAAATACTATTATTGCTCGGTTGGGTCAGGATATATTGAAACCAGCATTGTAACGTGTAAATTTGTCAACAAAAATGTTGAAGTTGAAGTAATATCTATAGCGAAATAGATTTGATAAGTTGTATTTGAAGTTATATCTATAGCGAAAGTGATTTGATAAGTTGTATTTGAAGTTATATCTATAACGAAAGTTATTTGATAAGTTGTATTTGAAGTTATATCTATATCGAAAAGTGATTTGATAAGTTGTATTTGAAGTTATATCTATAACGAAAGTGATTAGATAAGTTGTATTTGAAGTTACATCTATAACGAAAGTGATTTGATAAGTTGTATTTGTAGTTATATCTATAGCGAAAGTGATTTGTTGTATTTGAAGTTATATTTATAGAGAAAAGTGATTTGATAAGTTGTATTTGAAGTTATATCTATAACGAAAGTTATTTGATAAGTTTTATTTGAAGTTATATCTATAGCGACAGTGATTTGGTAAGTTTGTATTTAAGTACTTTCAATAACGTCAGTGTACTGGTAACTAATATTTATATAACTAAAGGTCTGTCAGAAAAGTATTATTTGAATTCATTTCTATAACAAGAGGTCATTAAAAGTATTATTTCAAGTCAATTCTATAACAAGAGGTATTACAGAGAAGTATTACTTGAAGTCATTTACATAACAAGAGGTGTTGAGAAGTATTATTTGTTAGTCATTTCTATAACAAGAGGGTCTTGAAAAGTATTATTTGAAAACAATAATCCTGCTCGATTCTTGATAAACAGCATTTAAATACATTCCTATACTGAAAGTGTCTTGATAAATAGTAATTCCTTTGGTCAGTGAGTGAATGGAGACTCTTGTGATCCGGTGGCTGGACAGTATACATCAGGTAAGCATGCACTAGTGCTGCCGGAATATCAATTGGTAGTTACTCTGGAGATAAGAACGGATCCCTCTTCTAACAGAGCTCGTGATCTAATATAGTTCTTCCTTAAAGGTTTTAATTTCTACCTATCTCGACTCCTACCTTTGATCTTTCATAACTGTTACTAGCTTTGTCGTTTTCGTTCTTGATGTTCTACTTACCCTATCCATCGGCAATAAACGTATTCTGTTTCCCTATAGTTACGTAGTCTGTTTTCCTATGTTAGTTACATAATGTTTTTGCATATGTCGAAAAGGTAGCATTAAACGTAGTCGGTTTTTATACATTAGTTTCCTAATGTTTTTACATATTACAAAATACTAATAATATTTTTAAAGATTAAATAATGATGTTAAGGTGAGATACGTGGAGCACACACATTTGAATTAGGTTTACAAGAAATGGAAAGTACTAATCATTTGAAGACCTTTTTCCACAAACAATAAAACCGAAATGTGCTAATCATTTCAATTATGTTTACAAAACCCGGGACGTGGTCATCATTTGAAGAATATTTACAACATAAAAAACGGTACTGATTAATCATTTGATTTATGTTTACATAAACGGACCGCGCTATTCATTTGAAGAATGTTTACAAATAAAACCCGGAACGGGCTAATCATTTGAAGAATATTTAGGCCTACAAAAATGGGAACATGGAAATCATTTGAAGAATGTTTACAAAAAAACGGAACATGGTAATCATTTTATTTATGTTTACAACAGACGGAACGTGATAATCATTTGAAGAATGATCAGACTTGGCCCCTTACCAGTTTACATTTTTCTGCAGAAGTCTCTTCAATCTATTTGTCTCATATTCTGCAGTGGTCTCTTCAGTCTATTTGTCTCATATTCTGCAGTGGTCTCTTCAGTCTATTTGTCTCATATTCACTGCATAACGTTATAGAATTCTTTCCTCTTGAACTTAGTACTGGCTTAATGTTTAATGTTACAGACTTATGATCTTTTGACTTTAACACAAACTTGCTTTTTAATGTTGCCGACTTATTGTATCTTGACTTTAATACCAGAGTACTGATATAAGTGTATATATTTCTTTTCTCGAACACAATACTGACGAGTTTTTTAACGTTACAGACTTCTGATCTTTTGATCTTAACTCTGGATAACTGTTTAAATGTACAAACTTCTGTTCTCTTGACATTAATACTAGCTCACTCTTTAATGTTACAGGCTTTTGACCTTAATATTTCCTCTCTGTTTAATATGACAGACTTTTGTCTCTTGGCCTTGGCTCAATGTTTAATGTTAATGTCTTCTGTTCTGACTGTTACACACGTTTGCTCTCTTAACCTAAAAATCTATCGTTGAAAGTTTTAAAGAAACATATATTGTTTCCATCCAGTATGACCTCTGACATTTACGTTTTAAGTTTTCAAATAGCATTGAAATTGAAATATGACAAAATGACATTTAAAATTGAATGAAATATTTGTATTTTAATATAAAATGTTTGCCATTTATATTTTGTACAGAGTGTGAAGCTGGTAATAATGGAAAAGACTGCCGGAAGGTTTGTGGACCCGGATGTAAAAAAGGTGTTTGTAACGCATTTTCCGGTCATTGTGATTGTTTACCAGGATGGATGCCACCATATTGTCAACTAGGTAACATAGTCTGTTTCATGTTTGTGAGCACTACTATCAATATTTAATCAACTAGGTAACCTACTCTGTTTCATGTTTGTGAGCACTACTAACAATATTTAATCAATAAACTTCTTTGGATAGACATTTGTCTTTGTGTGTTTTGCCTGTATGGACGGTTTCAGGTTAACACCAGTTCTGAATATCATTAGTAGAAAATTAAAGCAATGTAATAATTTGTCCAAAGTACTGCTAGAGTTTCATCCGTTTGCATTGTACAGGTGATATTTGATAAACACATTCTTTAGTAATGCATACTCCGTTGACCACTTGACATATATAGTCTATGTGTACATAGTTGGTCTCTTTACTTGTAATGTTTATGATATTGATTGTTAATAGCACTTGTTAGTGTATGTAATAATGGACGTAATGCTGTTACATTATCATTATTTGATTGTACGTATATGCTTCCATTTAGTTTACAATGTCATGGTTTATTGTCACAAAATGGCGTCCATCCCTTCCATATATATATTACTGCCAAAGTGTGTATTTTTTGCTTGCCTAAATAATTTGTTATGTTATGAAATTAACTATATTTCGTATTTTTATATTTCGCTTTTGATATGTAAGCATATGATGACCATGTAAGAAAGAGTGTTCTGTCAGAGAACACATGTGGACAATTTCTCAGGCCATGTGTATTTTATTGGCACGTGATATTGTTGTTGTATTGGATGTTGTTTGACGAGCGATGAACTGTAAGCAACACCAGAGCAGAATTGCCCATGAGTCAAAGACCAGTTCAACGGACCACGTGCATCTTTGCTAACGACATTTATTGGGACCTTAAGGCTACACATCAAGCATACTTATAGTTAGTCATTATAATTAACAACCGCCCAGCTTCAGTCAAGCAGTAGACAAATTCTGCCAAAGTTCTCTAGATTCATTCACAAACATTTAGTCTTTTCTTAGAAACTCATTTAAACTACTGCAGTGTCACAGAACACAATGGACCTTCTATTATAATACCATATTTATATTGCCAACATAATTAGAGCCGTTTTGTATCTTGACTGCAGTAATTGCCGACACAATAAACGCCGTATTGTAACTTGACTGCAATAATTGCTGACACAATAAGCGCCGTATTGTAACTTGACTGCAGTAATTGCCGAAACAATAAGCGCCGTATTGTAACTTGACTGCAGTAATTGCCGACACAAAAAGCGCCGTATGGTAACTTGACTGTAGTAATTGCCGACACAATAAGCGCCGTATTGTAACTTGACTGCAGTAATTGCGCACGAAACCTTACTCCGTGTTTAAAGGATCTATCTTGATTTTGATTGGAAAAGCAGAAGTGATATTTGACAAAAATAAGAATTATTTTCATTGACAATTCTTGTATTGTTAATTCAACTATTTTATGTATTAGAAGGCAGACAAAATACTATTATTGCTTGGTTGGGTCAGGAATATATTGAAACCAGCATTGTAACTTGTAAATTTGTCGGAAAAAATGCTGAATTTGAAATCATATCTAAAGCGAAAGAGATTTGATAACATGAATTTGAAGTTATATCTAATGCGAAATTGATTTGATAAGTTGTATTTGACGTTATATCTATAGCGAAAGTGATTTGATGTTGTATTTGAAGTTATATCTATAGCAAAAGTTGTATTTGAAGTACTTACAATAACGTCAGTGGATTGGTAAGTGATATTTGAAGTGATTTCTATAACAAGAGGTCTTGACAAGTATTATTTGAAGTCATTTCTATAACAAGAAGGTATTGAGAATTATTATTTGAAGTCATTTCTATAACAAAAGGGTATTGAGAAGTATTATTAGAAGTCATTTCTATAACAAGAGTGTCTTCATAAGCATTATTTGAAATCATTTCTATAACAAGAGAGTATTGAGAAGAATTATTTGAAGTCATTTCTGTTACAAGAGGGTCTTGAAAAGTATTATTTGAAACCACTACTCCTGCACTAGTCTTGATAAACAGCATTTAAATACATCCCTATGGTCAGTATGTGAATGGAGACTCTTTTGATCCGGTGGCTGGACACTATACATCATGCAAGCATGAACTAGTGCTGCCGGAATGTCAATTGGTAATCACTCAAACAAACATACCAACTCTCTATACATCTTAACTGTTAAAATTATCTATCTATCTCTCCCTCGCTCTCTTCCTTCCTCTTCACCCCCGCCCCCAACTCTCTCGCCATACTATCGAAATATGTCCCACCCTGATTCCGACATTGTTGCTGAAATGTTCAGGTATGTCGATTAAAGCAACCAATCAGAATGCGTAATCTTAATATCAATGCGCACTTTCTTATGCCTGTCATCTGAACCAGTTAGAGTAATATTAATCAAAATCATATAGAGAATTAGGAACTATGAATACGAATGTAAATAAAGAAATGCTATTTTGAAAAATATATTTTTTTTAAAAACCAATAATAATAAATTTCAAATAACTGTCTTCATTTAGTATTATTAAATATTTCTATTTACGTAATGATGTTTCACTCCAAAGTTCATCCTAGTAATTGTAGAGTGTAGTGGGAAGGTCATAGGATGAAGCAAACTATATAGTCATACTGGATAATATAATATTGTAATTGTGCGTGCTCCTTTGTCTGTGTTTGTATTTATTTAATAATATATTATATAATTATATCGTAGCATGTGCGAACAACACATACGGACAGAACTGTACAAGCGTATGTGATTACTGTGCCGGTGGACAGGCTTGTGACCCAGTGACTGGATTTTGTCGATCGTGCGGCCTTGGAAGGAAACCGCCTACTTGCCAGTCGGGTAGGTCATGCAGACAAGAACAGATCCCTCCTCTAACAGACCTCGTGATCTTATATAGTTGTTCCTTTAAAGATTTTAATTTCTACCTATCTCGACTCCTACCTTTGAACTTTCATAACTGTTACTATCTATTTCGTTTTCGTTCTTGATGTTCTAGTTACCCTATCCATCGGCAATAAACGTAGTCTGTTTCCCTATGTTAGTTACATAATGTTTTTGCATATGTCGAAAAGCTAGCATTAAACGTAGTCGTTTCTCTACATTAGTTTCCTAATGTTTTTACATATTACAAAATACTAGTAATATTCTTAAAGATTAAATAATGATATTAAGGTGAGATACATGTAGCACACATATTTGAATTAGGTTTACAAGAAATGGCAAGTGCTAATCATTTGAATTATGTTTACAAAACCCGGTCCATGGTCATCATTTGAAGAATATTTACAACATAAAAAACGGAACTGGTTAATCATTTGATTTATGTTTACATAAACGGACCGCGCTATTCATTTGAAGAATGTTTACAAATAAAAACCGGAATGTGCTGATCATTTGAATTATGTTCACAAACACGGAACGTTCTAATCATTTGAAGAATATTTACAAAAAAGGGAACATAGAAATTATTTGATTTATATTTACAAAAAAGGGAACATGGTAATCATTTGATTTATGTTTAAAACAGACGGAACGTGATAATCATTTGAAGAATGTTTTATCAGACTTGGCCCCTTACCAGTTTACATTTTTCTGCAGAAGTCTCTTCAAGCTATTTGTCTCATATTCTGAAGAAGTCTCTTCAAGCTATTTGTCTCATATTCTGAAGAAGTCTCTTCAAGCTATTTGTCTCATATTCTGAAGAAGTCTCTTCAAGCTATTTGTCTCATATTCTGAAGAAGTCTCTTCAAGCTATTTGTCTCATATTCTGAAGAAGTCTCTTCAAGCTATTTGTCTCATATTCTGAAGAAGTCTCTTCAAGCTATTTGTCTCATATTCTGAAGAAGTCTCTTCAAGCTATTTGTCTCATATTCTGAAGAAGTCTCTTCAGTCTATTTGTCTCATATTCAATGCTTAACGTTATAGAATACTTTCCTCTTGAACTTAGTACTGGCTTAATGTTTAATGTTACAGACTTCTGATCTTTTGACTTTAACACAACTTGCTTTTTAATGTTGCCGACTTATTGTATCTTGACTTTAATACCAGAGTACTGTTATAAGTGTACATATTTCATTTCTCTTGAACACAATACTGACTAGATTTTTAACGTTACAGACTTCTGATCTTTTGATCTTAACTCTGGAAAACTGTTTAAATATACAAACGTCTGTTCTCTTGATATTAATACTAGCTCACTCTTTAATGTTACAGGCTTTTGACCATAATATTTCCTCTCTGTTTAATATGACAGACTTTTGCCTCTTGGCCTTGGCTCAATGTTTAATGTTAATGTCTTCTGTTCCGACTGTTACGGACGTTTGCTCTCTTAACCTAAAAATCTATCATTGAAAGTTTTAAAGAAACATATATTGTTTCTATCCAGTATGACCTCTGACATTTACGTTTTAAGTATTCAAACAGCATTGAACTGGAAATATGACAAAATGACATTTAAAATTGAATTAAATATTTGTATATTAGTATAAAATGTTTGCCATTTATATTTTGTACAGAGTGTAATGCTGGTGAATATGGGGAAGACTGCCGGAAGGATTGTGGACACGGATGTAAAAATAGTGTTTGTGACGCATTTTCCGGTCATTGTGATTGTTTACCAGGATGGATGCCACCCTATTGTCAACTAGGTAACCTTGTCTGTTTCATGTTTGTAAGCACTACTATCAATATTTAATCATCTAGGTAACTAATCTGTTTCATGTTTGTGAGCACTACTAACAATATTTAATCAACTAGCTAACCTCGTCTGTTTCATGTTTGTGAGCATCACTAACAATATTTAAACAATAAACTTCTTTGGATAGACATTTGCCTTTGTGTGTTTTGCCTGTATGGACGGTTTCAGGTTAACACCACTTCTGAATATCATTAGTAGAGAATTAAAGCTATGTAATAATTTGTCCTAAGTACTTCTAGAGTATTATCCGTTTGCATTGTACATGTGATATTCGATAAACACATTCTTTAGTAATGCATTGTCCGTTGACCACTTGACATATACAGCCTTGTCTAATTTCCAAACTTCGTGTACATAGTTGGTCTCTTGTAAAGTTTATGATACTGATTGTTAATAGCACAAGTTAGTGTAGGTAATCATGGACGTAATGCTGTATACTTAGATTGCTGTTACGTTATAATGCTTTGATATTACGTATATGCTTCCTTTCAGTTTACAATGCTGATAATGTTTCGGTTTATTGTCACAAAATGGCTTCCATCCCTCCTCTAATGGTAGAATACACGTAAACTTACCTTAAAGTAAGGCTGGGAGCATACCTGATTTTTCTAGACAACTCACTAAATTAATTAATCAATGCACATCTCATCCACGTTAACGAATGTACAAATAAACTGTAATATGTTATTCAAATGCAGCTATGCGTAGGTCACATAGAATAATCTTACTACTAACCTTATTGCCAGTTAACAATACATATATATTACTGACCAAGTTTGTGTTATTGCCAGTTAACACTACATATATATTACTGCCAAAGTGTTTGTTGTTGCTTGCCTAAATAATATGTTATGTTTATTTCTCGAAATTAGCTATATTTCGTATTTTTATATTTCGCTTATGATATGTAAGCATATGATGACCATGTAAGAAAGAGTGTTCTGTCAGGGAACACATTTGGACAATTTCTCAGGCCATGTGTATTTAACTGGCACGTGATATTGTTGTTGTATTGGATGTTGTTTGACGAGCGATGAACTGTAAGCAACACCAGAGCAGAATTGCCCATGAGTCAAAGACCAGTTCAACGGACCACGTGCATCTTTGTTAACGACATTCATTGGGACCTTAAAGCTACACATCAAGCATACTTATAGTTAGTCATTATAATTAACAACCGCCAAGCTTCAGTCAAGCAGTAGATAGATTCTGCCAAAGTTCTCTAGATTCACTCACAAACATTTAGTGTTCTCTTTTAAACTCATTTAAACTACTGCAGTGTCATAGGACACAAGTGGACCTTCTCTAATGACACCACACTTATATTGCCGACACAATAAGCGCCATATTGTAACTTGACTGCAGTAATTGCCGACACAATAAGCACCGCATTGTAACTTCACTGCATTAATTCCCGACACAATAATCGCCGTATTGTAACTTGACTGCAATAATTGCCGACACAATAAGCGCCGTATTGTAACTTGACTTGACTGCAGTAATTGCCGACACAATAAGCGCAGTATTGTAACTTGACTGCAATAATTGCCGGCACAATAAGCGCCGTATTGTAACTTGACTTTACTGCAGTATTTGCGCACAAAACCTCACTCAGTTTTTTAAGAACCTACTTTGATTTTGATGGGAAAATCAGAAGTGAAATTTGACAAAAATAAGAATTATTTTTATTGACAATTCTTGTATTGTTAATTCAACTATTTTATGCATTAGAAGGCAGACCAAATACTATTATTGCTCGGTTGGGTCAGGAGGATATTGAAACCAGCATTGTAACTTGTAAATTTGTCAGAAGAAATGTTGAATTTGAAGGCATATCTATAGGGAAATTGATTTAATAAGTTCTATTTGAAGTTATATCTATAGCAAAAGTGATTTGATAAGTTGTATTTGAAGTTATATCTATAGTGAAAGTGATTTGATAAGTTGAATTTGAAGTTATATCTATAGCGAAAGTAATTTGATAAGTTGTATTTGAAGTTCTTTCAATAACGTCAGTGTTCTGGTAAGTAATATGTGAAGTCATTTCTATAACAAGAGGGTCTTGAGAAGTATTCTTTGAAGCCATTTCTATAACAAGAGGGTCTTGAAAAGTATTATTTGAAAACAATAATCCTGCGCGAGTCTTGATAAACAGCATTTGAATACATCCCTATACTGAGAGTGTCTTGATAAATAGTAATTCCTTGGGTCAGTTTTTGAATGGAGACTATTGTGATCCGGTGGCTGGGCACTATACATCATGCAAGCATGAACTAGTGCTGCCGGAATGTTAATTGGTAGTCACTCAAACAAACACACCAACTCTCCTGTACATCTGTAGCTGTCAAAATTATCTCTCTCTCTCACTCCCTCTCTCCCTTCCTCTTCACCCCCCCCCCTTACTCTCTCGCCTTACTATCGAAATATGCTCCACCCTGATTCCGACATTGTGCTGAGTTATGTTCAGTTATGCCGACTAAACCAACCAATCAGAATGCGTAATCTTAAGTTTAAGGCGCACTTTCTTATGCCTGTCATCTGAACCAGTTAATCAAACTCATATAAAGATTAGGTCTAACTGCTAATACGAATATAAATAAAGAAATTTTATTTTGAAAAATACATTTTTAAACGAATAATAATCAATTTCAAATAACTGTCTTCTTTTAGTATTATATATATTTAATATATCATAACACAATATATAAAGATGTCTCACTCCAAAATTCCTTCCAATAATAATTGTAGAGTGTGGTGGGTAGGTCATAGGATGAAGCAAACTATATAGTCATACTGGATAATATAATACTGTCATTGTGCGGATGTGTTTTTATTCATTTATGTGTTTAACATTTATAAATAATTATATCGTAGCATGTGCGAACAACACCTACGGACCGAACTGTACAAGCGTATGTGGTTACTGTGCCGGTGGACAGGCTTGTCATCCAGTGACTGGACATTGTCTGTCGTGCGACCTTGGAAAGAAACCGCCTACTTGTCAGTCGGGTAGGTCGTGGAGACAAGAGCGGTTCACTCTTCTCACAGACCTCATGATCTTATATAGTTGTTCCGTTAAAGGTTTTAATTTCTACCTATCTTTACTCCTACCTTTGAACTTTCATAACTGTTAATACCTTACTAGCTATGTCGTTTTGGCTCTTGCTGTTCTACTAACACTATCCATCGGCAATAAACGTAGTCTGTTTCTCGACAGTTACCTAATGTTTTTGCATATGTCGAAAAGCTAGCATTAAACGTAGTCGGTTTCTATACATTAGTTTCGTAATGTTTTTACATATTACAAAATACTAGTAATATTCTTAAAGATTAAATAATGATCTTAAGGTGAGATACGTGGAGCACACATATTTGAATCAGGTTTACAAGAAATAGGAACATGCTAATTTATTTGAAGACCTTTTCCACAAAAAATAAAACCGGAATGTGCTAATCATTTGAATTATGTTTAGAAAACACGGGACGTGGTAATCATTTGAAGAATATTTACAAAAATGGGAACATGGTAATCATTTGATTTATGTTTAAAACACACGGAACGTGATAATCATTTGAAGAATGTTTGATCAGACTTGGCCCCTTACCAGTTTACATTTTTCTGCAGAAGTCTCTTCAAGCTATTTGTCTCATATTCTGCAGAGGTCTCTTCAGTCTATTTGTCTCATATTCACTACATAACGTTATAGAATTCTTTCCTCTTGAACTTAGTACTGGCTTAATGTTTAATGCTAAAGACTTCAGAACTATTGACTTTAACCAAAGCTTACTTTTTAATGTTGCCGACTTATTGTATCTTGACTTTAATACCAGAGTTCTGATATAAGTGTACATATTTCTTTTCTCTAACACAATACTGACTAGATTTTTAACGTTACAGACTTCTGATCTTTTGATCTTAACTCTGGATAACTGTTTAAATGTACAAACCTTTGTTCTCTTGACATTAATACTAGCTCACTCTTTAATGTTACAGGCTTTTGACCTTAATATTTCCTCTCTGTTTAATATGACATACTTTTGTTGCTTGGCCTTGGCTCATTGTTTAATGTTACAGTCTTCTGACCTTAATATTTCCTCTCTGTTTAATATGACAGAATTTTTTCTCTTGGCCTTGGCTCAATGTTTAATGTTAATGTCTTCTGTTCTGACTCTTTACGGACGTTTGCTCTCTTAACCTAAAAATCTATCGTTGAAAGTTTTAAAGAAACATATATTGTTTCTATCCAGTATGACCTCTGACATTTACGTTTTAAGTATTCAAATAGCATTTAACTCGAAATATGACAAAATGACATTTAAAATTGAATTAAATATTTGTATATTAATATAAAATGTTTGCCATTTATATTTTGTACAGAGTGTAATGCTGGTAAATATGGAGAAGACTGCCGGAAGGATTGTGGATCCGGATGTAAAAAAGGTCTTTGTGACGCATTTTCCGGTCATTGTGATTGTTTACCAGGATGGATGCCACCATATTGTCAACTAGGTAACCTTTTCTGTTTCATGTTTGTGAGCACTACTAACAATATTTAATGAACTAGATAACCTAGTCTGTTTCATGTTTGTGAGCACTACTAACAATATTAAATCAATAAACGTCTTTGGATAGACATTTGTCTTTGTGTGTTTTGCCTGTATGGACGGTTTCAGGTTAACACCACTTCTGAATATCATTAGTAGAACATTAAAGCAATGTAATACTTTGTCCAAAGTACTGCTAGAGTTTCATCCGTTCGCATGGTACATGTGATATTTGATAATGCATATTTAGTAATGCATACTCCGTTGACCACTTGACATATATATCCTACGTGTACATAGTTGGTCTCTTTACTTGTAAAGTTTATGATATTGATTGTTAATAGCACATGTTAGTGTAGGTAATCATGGACGTAATGCTGTATACTTATATTGTTGTTACGTTATCATGTTTTCTTTGTACGTATATGTTTCCATTTACTTTACAATGTCATGGTTTATTGTCACAAAATGGCTTCCATCCCTCCTCTAATGGTAGAATACACGTAAACCTACATTCAAGAAAGGCTGGGAGCATACCCTGAATTTTTCAGACAACTCACTAAATTAATCAATCAATGCACAGCTCATTCGCGAGAACAAATGTACAAAAAAACTGTTAATTATCAGTCGAATGCAGCTGAGCGTAGAGGCACATAGTATAATCTTACTACTAACGTTATTGCCAGTTATCAATATATATATATATATTACTACCAAAGTATGTGTTATTGCTTGCCTAAATAATACGTTATGTTTATTTCTAGAAATTAGCTATATTTCGTATTTTTATATTTCGCTTATGATATGTAAGCATATGATGACCATGTAAGAAAGAGTGTTCTGTCAGAGAACACATGTGGACAATTTCTCAGGCCATGTGTATTTTATTGGCACGAGAGCATTTTATCTTGGATGTTGTTTGACGAGCGATGAACTGTAAGCAACACCAGAGCAGAATTAGCAGTATTTGAAGTTATATCTATAGCGACAGTGATTTGATAAGTTGTATTTGAGGTTATATCTATAGCGAAAGTGATTTGATAAGTTGTGTTGAAGTTATATTTATAGCGAAATTGATTTGATAAGTTGTATTTGAAGTTATATCTATAGCTAAAGTGAATGGATAAGTTGTATTTGAAGTACTGACAATAACGTCAGTGGACTGGTAAGTGATATTTGAAGTCATTTCTATAACAAGAGGGTCTGGAGATGTAATATTTTAATTCATTTCTATAACAAGAGGTCTTGAGAAGTATTATTTGAAATCATTTCTATAACAAGAGGTTTTTGAGAATTATTATTTGAAGTCATTTCTATAACAAGAGGACATGAGAAGTATTATTTGAAATCATTTCTATAACAAGAGGGTCTTCATAAGCATTATTTGGAGTAATTTCTCTATCAAGAGGACTTGAAAAGTATTATTTGAAACCAATACTCCTGCGCGAGTCTTGATAAACAGCATTTAAAATAAAGAAATAAAGAAATGTTAAATGAAAAATAATAATAAGTTTCAAATAACTGTTTTCATTTAGTATTAAATATTTCTATTTACGTAAAGATTTTTCACTCCAAAGTTCATCCTAGTAATTGTAGAGTGAAGTGGGAAGGTCATAGGATGAAGCAAACTATATAGTCATACTGGATAATATAATATTGTAATTGTGCGTGCTCCTTTGTCTGTGTTTGTATTTATTTAATAATATATTATATAATTATATCGTAGCATGTGCGAACAACACATACGGACAGAACTGTACAAGCGTATGTGATTACTGTCTCGGTGGACAGGCTTGTGACCCAGTGACTGGATTTTGTCGGTCGTGCGGCCCTGGAAGGAAACCGCCTACTTGCCAGTCGGGTAGGTCGTGGAGACAAGAACAGATACCTCTTCTACCAGATCTCGTGATCTTATATAGTTGTTCCTTTAAAGGTTTTAATTTCTACCTATCTCGACTCCTAACTTTGAACATTCATAACTGTTACTAGCTTTGTCCTTTTCGTTCTTGATGTTCTACTTACCCTATCCATCGGCAATAAAAGTAGTCTGTTTCCCTACAGTTACGTAGTCTGTTTCCCTACAGTTACGTAGTCTGTTTCCCTACAGTTACGTAGTCTGTTTCCCTACGTTAGTTACGTAATGTTTTTAAATGTGTCGAAAAGCTAGCATTAAACGTAGTCGGTTTCTATACATTAGTTTCCTAATGTTTTTACTTATTACAAAATACTAGTAATATTCTTAAAGATTAAATAATGATCTTAAGTTGAGATACGTGGAGCACACATATTTGAATCAGGTTTACAAGAAATAGGAACGTGCTAATTTATTTGAAGACCTTTTCCACAAAAAATAAAACCGGAATGTGCTAATCATTTGAATTATGTTTAGAAAACACGGGACGTGGTAATCATTTGAAGAATATGTACAAAAAAGGGAACATGGTAATCATTTGATTTATGTTTACAACAGACTGAACTGATAATCATTTGAAGAATGTTTGATCAGACTTGGCCCCTTACCAGTTTACACTTTTCTGCAGAAGTCTCTTCAATCTATTTGTCTCATATTCTGCAGAGGTCTCTTCAGTCTATTTGTCTCATATTCACTACATAACGTTATAGAATTCTTTCCTCTTGAACTTAGTACTGGCTTAATGTTTAATGCTAAAGACTTCAGAACTATTGACTTTAACCAAAGCTTACTTTTTAATGTTGCCGACTTATTGTATCTTGACTTTAATACCAGAGTACTGATATAAGTGTACATATTTCTCTTCTCTTGAACACAAAACTGACTATATTTTTAACGTTACAGACTTCTGATCTTTTGATCTTAACTCTGGATAACTTTTTAAATGTACAAACCTTTGTTCTCTTGACATTAATACTAGCTCACTCTTTAATGTTACAGGCTTTTGACCTTAATATTTCCTCTCTGTTTAATATGACAGACTTTTGTCGCTTGGCCTTGGCTCATTGTTTAATGTTACAGTCTTCTGACCTTAATATTTCCTCTCTGTTTAATATGACAGAATTTTTTCTCTTGGCCTTGGCTCAATGTTTAATGTTAATGTCTTCTGTTCTGACTCTTTACGGACGTTTGCTCTCTTAACCTAAAAATCTATCGTTGAAAGTTTTAAAGAAACATATATTGTTTCTATCCAGTATGACCTCTGACATTTACGTTTTAAGTATTCAAATAGCATTTAACTCGAAATATGACAAAATGACATTTAAAATTGAATTAAATATTTGTATATTAATATAAAATGTTTGCCATTTATATTTTGTACAGAGTGTAATGCTGGTAAATATGGAGAAGACTGCCGGAAGGATTGTGGATCCGGATGTAAAAAAGGTCTTTGTGACGCATTTTCCGGTCATTGTGATTGTTTACCAGGATGGATGCCACCATATTGTCAACTAGGTAACCTTTTCTGTTTCATGTTTGTGAGCACTACTATCAATATTTAATGAACTAGATAACCTAGTCTGTTTCATGTTTGTGAGCACTACTAACAATATTAAATCAATAAACGTCTTTGGATAGACATTTGTCTTTGTGTGTTTTGCCTGTATGGACGGTTTCAGGTTAACACCACTTCTGAATATCATTAGTAGAACATTAAAGCAATGTAATACTTTGTCCAAAGTACTGCTAGAGTTTCATCCGTTCGCATTGTACATGTGATATTTGATAAACACATTCTTTAGTAATGCATACTCCGTTGACCACTTGACATATATATCCTACGTGTACATAGTTGGTCTCTTTACTTGTAAAGTTTATGATATTGATTGTTAATAGTACATGTTAGTGTAGGTAATCATGGACGTAATGCTGTATACTTATATTGTTGTTACGTTATCATGTTTTGTTTGTACGTTGTCACAAAGATCAAGAAATATTAATAAATTTTTTTTCTCTCCCTCTAAGTAACTTCTAACTTTAAACTATGAACGAAACCGCTAAGTTAATTAAAAGAGGGACAGGGTGAAAATGACCATTTGTCAACAACGGGAAAAACTAAGTCGGAAACATTAGCTTTAAGTTCGTGTTGGGGAATGGAAAAGATATAATTAGCTTGCAAGAGAATGCTGGCTTGACCCTCTGTGGCCAGGAACCCACGCCCATAAATCTGTGTCAGTGTAGGGTACAAGGCAGGCCAGTGTACCAAGTTCGTGAGAAGGTGCTAGGACGCCAATTATGTCCGTGACGGAGGCAGACTAAGTTTTTGGAAATGTAAACATCATTGTAAGAATCACCACTATAAATGTTTGGTAGTTTAAGTTGATATTGCTATTGTGAAATTGCTCTTGTTTTGTGAAAGTACTAGTGAAATAGAAGTTGAGTTATTGGAAAGTTAATATTAGTATTACTAAGTTAAAAGGTTGGTTTGAGTGTACAACCATGCTTGCTGTGAGAATGTATTGCTTGCCAGGTGGCCATGAGTTGCCATAGTAACTATAGTTTTTAAAATAAAATAGGAGTAGGACCCTTGCTCTGAGATTTTAGTGTGTGCTCTGAGAGTTAGCTAGAGGTTAAATGGATACGTAAATCACAGGTGCCAACTGGGAACTTGATACTTTGGCACTGATAGAACTGGACGCCAGAGGTGGCCAGGATGGGCAGAGAATATTCCTAAGCACGTACAGTGCTGGTTGTAAATGGGCAGTGTTGGATGGGGGATAGTGTCTGTGCTGGAAGGAGGGGTGTGTTCGAGTCATCTCATAGAAAGTGACGTACAAGAGTTTGTGTATAAAAGAGGAGACAGAGCCAGGGGTGAATGAGAAACGTGGAAGAGCGACGTGGAAAATGTAGCGTGTGGTACAGGGGTGAAGGTCACCCCTGAGTTTCTCCCTGCTTTATGGATCAAGAAGACTCTACGATTCTGAAGGCAAAACAGAAGGAGGATTCTTGACCACTGTAACAGTGTGCCAGAAAGTCTACCTGGCTGCGTATGAGGCGCGTCGTAAAGACCGCTGCAGTTTTTAGATGGGCCGAATCAAATCAGATAGCCATCTCAGGTTTTCAAAGACTCTGTCAAAGACCGCGGGTGATCGATTATTTTCCAGGCAGAAGGCAAATTCCTGGTGGAAGTTTAATGTCACGGCGCTGGGAGATGTTACAGAACGAGATGTTACATAGTGGTAGTAACTATCGTTGGAAGCAGTAGCGGTCATGCATGAGGCATACCGCCGAGAACGGCAAAGGTTGGCCGTTGTGACGAAGAGAAGAGATGAGAAACGAAGTTAAGAGAAGAGAGGATGAGAAACGAAGTTAAGAGAAGATGAGAAACGAAGTTAAGAGATGAGATGAAATGAGCAGAAATTGAAGAGAAGAAGAGGGAAGAGAGAACGCAAGGAGAGTTGAGAAATTAGGCCTAACGAGAGAAGCGCATGAAGTGTAGCAGCCGTCGTAACAGTGAAGGCGGCCAGGTCAAGACGTCGACGATGTTTTTGTTGTATCATCGAAACCCCCCCCAGCACAAGAAGAAAGTGTAACGATGTGAGCCCAGCACATGGAGAAAGAGCCGATAACGATGTGAGCCCAGCACAAGAAGGAAGTGTGAGCCCAGCACCAGAAGTGTAACGATATGAGCAGAGAACGAGCGTAACGCTGATTATATGAACAGAGAACAAGGAGAACGTGACAATACCTATGTGAGTAAAAGAAATTCTAACTAATTAGGGAAATCTCAGAGCACGTAGCACATAAACATAAGTCTAAACTAGAACCTAAAACTAAAACTAGAATCTTAATTAAGCATTAAACTAAAATTAGAAGTAAACCTTGAAGTAAAAAGATATTGATGGAACCATTGAAAAGACTTGCAAGTTAAATGACATTTGTTTTGAACTTTGTGTATTATTATTGAACATTGATATAAGTAGTGGCGCCAGAACTCTGAAATAATGACTGTTCTATTATGTTGTAAAATGCCTAAGCAATGTTAGAAGTAGTACTGCATGAAGAAATTGAGTTTTGTATTTCTTTGATTTTAATTCATCATTTATCATTTTTCTTTCTTCTTTCTTCCCCCTTTCCCATGGGTGTGAGTGTGGATGGCTGACTGACTAACCAACGTGTGAGAGGAAACCTATAGACCAATAAATTTGAACTTGTACTCCGATATTGGGCCTTTCTTCTGTCTATGGTTTCGAAAGAGTGGTTGCTGTCGTTGTTATACGTTGTGTCGTCTGTGCCGTCTACACTTCACCCCTACCCGTATGCAAGCACACATGCAAACATGTCGGCAATACGTAACCTACACGCAGAATTAAATTCGAGCCAAACAAACATCTTGGTATTCTGTGTGTGGATTTGTCATTCTCTTTATGCAAGTCCTACGTGGAGCCGGCAAGCCACCATCCCTCTCCCCTCCTGTCGGAGAAGGGAGGGTGGGTGGTGACATTTTGGTGACCCTGACGTGATGTATAGGTAAAAATTGTTTTGCGGTGTGTTTGCATCATTTCTCTTTCTGCTATCTATCTCATGTAGTATCATCATATTTTGCAGTTATGATGGTTACAGTATTTTGATTTAAAGAAAGTGGTGAATTAGTATTTGATATATCTTTTTGATGCTTTAAATTTTGAAAACTTGTTTTGATGTATTCTGCCTTTAATTTTTGAAATCTTGTTTTGACGTTGTATTCTGCTTTAATACTCATTTTTGCGTGTAACTATTTCATGATTTAATTTGAGAGCGCCGGTATTTGCAAACCGCACTGTAGGCCGATAAATTCGTTTTTGACTAGGCCGAAAGAAAAGTAGTTAAACGCCTGTTTCCGCTTTGTTATTATCGAGGATATTTGTTTCATGAAATTGCTATAAGTTTCGAAATTCTATGTAAATATTAATGCCGATGTTGATCGCATATTCTACTTTGAATTTTGAGTCATGCCATTTTTAAGTTCGTTACGGTTTTAGAGGCAACGCTGTTGAGAGTACCCGATGTTTTTTCGTTTTTGAAGTTGTTGATTTTGAAGTTGATGAAGTATTCGTGCAAGCGTCACAATACTATGATGTACTCAGGGAGTACCTAATGATTTTGAGATTGTTGAAGTATTCGTGCGGAGTCACAATACTGTAGTACTTAGAGAGAAGTACCTTGTGTTTTGCGTCAGTTTTGGAAACTGAGCCGTGTATTTGTTTCAGATTGAGTTTGGGCCGGTATTGGTAGAAACCGCGTATATTCGTTGAGTTGGAGGCGACGGTATCGAAGTCCGTGCGCATATATTTTGTTGTCGAAAACTTTGGAAATCGGGCGATAAAGCGACCTCGTTTTTGTAGCAAACGCATTTTTGATTTGCTAGAGTTTCTGTAAAACTCACTAACCGTACGAATGGCTAAGTAAATAAATGACTAGTAAGAATTCTGCAGGAGAAAGCAGATTTTAAAGCAATAAGTAATTAACAAAGCAATAAGTGATTGACAATGATGTAGTGAAATGTTGGATTACTACAATAATTGTAGTGTAAATAGATGATAAAGAAATCATGCTGAATCGCACAGAAAGTACTACACTCAAAATGTAAACATAGCGCTAGAAGAAGAAAAAAAAAAAGGAAAGAGAGAAACTCATTCAGAGCATCGTATTCCAGCCGGCCGTAAAGATAATTACTCCGAGAAACCCACTGTCCCCCTCCGACAGGAAAGGTCACGACCCAGGTGTGTAGGTTCGTGTTAGCCATGCATTTGGAAAAACGGGAAGATAGAAAGTATTCTGATTGTTGGTGTACGTTAGAAATAGTTAAAGAATTCTATTTTGGCAATTTTTATTCTTAGGTATCTCAGCTCTTGTACTGATGAATGCCTTCATTTAGTAAGACTGCCATTGTAAAAACAGAAGTATATATTTTGTAAAGGTAGAAAAGAGTAATGTGTAATGAAGAGGCTTGTTAGACTATTAAATGTTTATAGAGTAGATTACAGCATGTAAGCAGACGGAATACGTAGGTCTTATAGTGAGACATTTTGTTTTGCGGTGTTAGATTTTTCAGTGACAACAGACTTTGTTTTGATTCATTTATGTCCGGGGCACACTCCCGCACAGCCAGCGACCTAAATTTTTTCGTACCCTCACCGCACAGTGACGCTACGCTCGCCGAGACCACGCGAGAGAATTTTCCCCCCCTCCCTTTGTGAAGGAAGGAACGGTTGCTAGGACGCTGTTAGGAATGGTCTCGTCTTTTAGTACACCATAATTTTGTTTTGTGAAAGATCATTAATTGGCATTTTCGTAAATTGCTTCATGTAATTTTATATTTTCTAACTTAGGAGTAGAAGTGTACCTGTACACAAAATTTTTAAGCAAAAGAGTGACACTGATATAAGATACTTGAACAACAACAGATTATTGTGAGGTTACATTCGGGTCAAGATTTTGGAACAAGTTTGTAGTTCTTATAAATAACCTCATATTGAAATTAATCGTTTTGCATTTATAAATGAACTTGTGAAAGATTAGTTTGATTTTCATGAGAAGTTTTAGAGAAAAGAATTTTGCAATAACTTTTTGAAACATACACTTTGACATGCTAATACCGCCACTGTTTGAAATTGGTATATCTAAGTTGATTTCATTGGAAAATTTTAAGAAATTACCCTGTGAGGTGATTTGATTTTTGTGATAGCTATCAATCATCACGAGAGATAAGTTTTCCTAGGCTGATACTTTTTGGGGAAAAAAAAAACGCATGTTAATTCTTTTGCATAAATTGGTAAAATAGAAAATAGGTAGGTGTATAGACAGTAAATACGCTTATGCAATTTATTTCTAGGGCTGATCACCGTACGAACCAATGCATTGTCTAGGCACCCAATAGACACAGTTTAAATGAATTTCGTGAAGCAGAATAATTTTAATTGCTTGGATTGTAATCAACTTTTGAAAAAAAAAATTTTTAATATTGTTGACCTACACTTATTTCATAAGCTTCGGTCAAAAAGGAGGAGGGATATGTCACAAAGATCAAGAAATATTAATAAATTTTTTTTCTCTCCCTCTAAGTAACTTCTAACTTTAAACTATGAACGAAACCGCT
Organism: Sinotaia quadrata; assembly: GCA_028829895.1. NCBI lineage: Eukaryota > Metazoa > Mollusca > Gastropoda > Architaenioglossa > Viviparidae > Sinotaia > Sinotaia quadrata. The sequence continues at coordinate 7,751,358 of CM054178.1, forward strand.
AAGTTAATTAAAAGAGGGACAGGGTGAAAATGACCATTTGTCAACAACGGGAAAAACTAAGTCGGAAACATTAGCTTTAAGTTCGTGTTGGGGAATGGAAAAGATATAATTAGCTTGCAAGAGAATGCTGGCTTGACCCTCTGTGGCCAGGAACCCACGCCCATAAATCTGTGTCAGTGTAGGGTACAAGGCAGGCCAGTGTACCAAGTTCGTGAGAAGGTGCTAGGACGCCAATTATGTCCGTGACGGAGGCAGACTAAGTTTTTGGAAATGTAAACATCATTGTAAGAATCACCACTATAAATGTTTGGTAGTTTAAGTTGATATTGCTATTGTGAAATTGCTCTTGTTTTGTGAAAGTACTAGTGAAATAGAAGTTGAGTTATTGGAAAGTTAATATTAGTATTACTAAGTTAAAAGGTTGGTTTGAGTGTACAACCATGCTTGCTGTGAGAATGTATTGCTTGCCAGGTGGCCATGAGTTGCCATAGTAACTATAGTTTTTAAAATAAAATAGGAGTAGGACCCTTGCTCTGAGATTTTAGTGTGTGCTCTGAGAGTTAGCTAGAGGTTAAATGGATACGTAAATCACAGGTGCCAACTGGGAACTTGATACTTTGGCACTGATAGAACTGGACGCCAGAGGTGGCCAGGATGGGCAGAGAATATTCCTAAGCACGTACAGTGCTGGTTGTAAATGGGCAGTGTTGGATGGGGGATAGTGTCTGTGCTGGAAGGAGGGGTGTGTTCGAGTCATCTCATAGAAAGTGACGTACAAGAGTTTGTGTATAAAAGAGGAGACAGAGCCAGGGGTGAATGAGAAACGTGGAAGAGCGACGTGGAAAATGTAGCGTGTGGTACAGGGGTGAAGGTCACCCCTGAGTTTCTCCCTGCTTTATGGATCAAGAAGACTCTACGATTCTGAAGGCAAAACAGAAGGAGGATTCTTGACCACTGTAACAGTGTGCCAGAAAGTCTACCTGGCTGCGTATGAGGCGCGTCGTAAAGACCGCTGCAGTTTTTAGATGGGCCGAATCAAATCAGATAGCCATCTCAGGTTTTCAAAGACTCTGTCAAAGACCGCGGGTGATCGATTATTTTCCAGGCAGAAGGCAAATTCCTGGTGGAAGTTTAATGTCACGGCGCTGGGAGATGTTACAGAACGAGATGTTACATAGTGGTAGTAACTATCGTTGGAAGCAGTAGCGGTCATGCATGAGGCATACCGCCGAGAACGGCAAAGGTTGGCCGTTGTGACGAAGAGAAGAGATGAGAAACGAAGTTAAGAGAAGAGAGGATGAGAAACGAAGTTAAGAGAAGATGAGAAACGAAGTTAAGAGATGAGATGAAATGAGCAGAAATTGAAGAGAAGAAGAGGGAAGAGAGAACGCAAGGAGAGTTGAGAAATTAGGCCTAACGAGAGAAGCGCATGAAGTGTAGCAGCCGTCGTAACAGTGAAGGCGGCCAGGTCAAGACGTCGACGATGTTTTTGTTGTATCATCGAAACCCCCCCCAGCACAAGAAGAAAGTGTAACGATGTGAGCCCAGCACATGGAGAAAGAGCCGATAACGATGTGAGCCCAGCACAAGAAGGAAGTGTGAGCCCAGCACCAGAAGTGTAACGATATGAGCAGAGAACGAGCGTAACGCTGATTATATGAACAGAGAACAAGGAGAACGTGACAATACCTATGTGAGTAAAAGAAATTCTAACTAATTAGGGAAATCTCAGAGCACGTAGCACATAAACATAAGTCTAAACTAGAACCTAAAACTAAAACTAGAATCTTAATTAAGCATTAAACTAAAATTAGAAGTAAACCTTGAAGTAAAAAGATATTGATGGAACCATTGAAAAGACTTGCAAGTTAAATGACATTTGTTTTGAACTTTGTGTATTATTATTGAACATTGATATAAGTAGTGGCGCCAGAACTCTGAAATAATGACTGTTCTATTATGTTGTAAAATGCCTAAGCAATGTTAGAAGTAGTACTGCATGAAGAAATTGAGTTTTGTATTTCTTTGATTTTAATTCATCATTTATCATTTTTCTTTCTTCTTTCTTCCCCCTTTCCCATGGGTGTGAGTGTGGATGGCTGACTGACTAACCAACGTGTGAGAGGAAACCTATAGACCAATAAATTTGAACTTGTACTCCGATATTGGGCCTTTCTTCTGTCTATGGTTTCGAAAGAGTGGTTGCTGTCGTTGTTATACGTTGTGTCGTCTGTGCCGTCTACACTTCACCCCTACCCGTATGCAAGCACACATGCAAACATGTCGGCAATACGTAACCTACACGCAGAATTAAATTCGAGCCAAACAAACATCTTGGTATTCTGTGTGTGGATTTGTCATTCTCTTTATGCAAGTCCTACGTGGAGCCGGCAAGCCACCATCCCTCTCCCCTCCTGTCGGAGAAGGGAGGGTGGGTGGTGACATACGTATATGCTTCCTGTTAGTTTACAATGTCATGGTTTATTGTCACAAAATGGCTTTCATCCCTCCTCTAATGGTAGAATACACGTAAACCTACATTCAAGAAAGGCTGGGAGCATACCCTGAATTTTTCAGACAACTCACTAAATTAAACAATCAATGCACAGCTCATTCGCGAGAACAAATGTACAAAAAAACTGTTAATTATCAGTCGAATGCAGCTGAGCGTAGAGGCAGATAGTATAATCTTATTACTAACATTATTGCCAGTTAACAATATATATATATTACTGCCAAAGTGTGTGTAATTGCTTGCCTAAATAATTAATATGTGATGTTTATTTCTAGAAATTAGATATATTTCGTATTTTTATATTTCGCTTATGATATGTAAGCATATGATGACCATGTAAGAAAGAGTGTTCTGTCAGAGAACACATGTGGACAATTTCTCAGGCCATGTGTATTTTATTGGCACGAGAGCATTTTATCTTGGATGTTGTTTGACGAGCGATGAACTGTAAGCAACACCAGAGCAGAATTAGCAGTATTTGAAGTTATATCTATAGCGACAGTGATTTGATAAGTTGTATTTGAGGTTATATCTATAGCGAAAGTGATTTGATAAGTTGTGTTGAAGTTATAACTATGGCGAAATTGATTTGATAAGTTGTATTTGAAGTTATATCTATAGCGAAAGTGAATGGATAAGTTGTATTTGAAGTACTGACAATAACGTCAGTGGACTGGCAAGTGATATTTGAAGTCATTTCTATAACAAGAGGTTCTGGAGATGTAATATTTTAATTCATTTCTATAACAAGAGGTCTTGAGAAGTATTATTTGAAATCATTTCTATAACAAGAGGTCATGAGAAGTATTATTTGAAGTCATTTCTATAACAAGAGGGTCTTCATAAGCATTATTTGAAGTAATTTCTCTAACAAGAGGACTTGAAAAGTATTATTTGAAACCAATACTCCTGCGCGATTCTTGATAAACAGCATTTAAAATAAAGAAATAAAGAAATTTTAAATGAATAATAATAAGTTTCAAATAACTGTCTTCATTTAGTATTAAATATTTCTATTTACGTAAAGATTTTTCACTCCAAAGTTCATCCTAGTAATTGTAGAGTGAAGTGGGAAGGTCATAGGATGAAGCAAACTATATTGTCATACTGGATAATATAATATTGTAATTGTGCGTGCTCCTTTGTCTGTGTTTGTATTTATTTAATAATATATATATATAATTATATCGTAGCATGTGCGAACAACACATACGGACAAAACTGTTCAAATGTATGTGATTACTGTGCCGGTGGACAAGCTTGTGACCCAGTGACTGGATTTTGTCGATCGTGCGGCCCTGGAAGGAAACCGCCTACTTGCCAATCGGGTAGGTCGTGGAGACAAGAATAGATACCTCTTCTACCAGATCTCGTGATCTTATATAGTTGTTCCTTTAAAGGTTTTAATTTCTACCTATCTCGACTCCTAACTTTGAACATTCATAACTGTTACTAGCTTTGTCGTTTTCGTTCTTGATGTTCTACTTACCCTATCCATCGGCAATAAAAGTAGTCTGTTTCCCTACAGTTACGTAGTCTGTTTCCCTACGTTAGTTACTAATTTTTTTACATATGTCGAAAAGCTAGCATTAAACGTAGTCGGTTTCTATACATTAGTTTCCTAATGTTTTTACATAGTACAAAATACTAGTAATATTCTTAAAGATTAAATAATGATCTTAAGATGAGATACGTGGAGCACACATATTTGAATTATGTTTACAAGAAATGGAATTTGCTAATCATTTGATTTATGTTTACATAAACGGAACACGCTATTCATTTGAAGAATGTTTATAAATAAAAACCGGAATGTGCTCATCATTTGAATTATGTTTACAAAGACGGAACGTTCTAATCATTTGAAGAATATTTACAAAAAAGGGAACATGGTAATCATTTGATTTATGTTTAAAACACACGGAACGTGATAATCAATTAAAGAATGTTTGATAAGACTTGGCCCCTTACCAGTTTACATTTTTCTGAGGAAGTCTCTTCAATCTATTTGTCTCATATTCAATGCTTAACGTTATAGAATTCTTTCCTCTTGAACTTAGTACTGGCCTAATGTTTAATGTTACAGACTTCTGATCTTTTGACTTTAACACAAACTTGCTTTTTAATGTTGCCGACTTATTGTATCTTGACTTTAATACCAGAGTACTGTTATAAGTGTACACATTTCTTTTCTATAGATCACAATACTGACGAGTTTTTTAACGTTACAGACTTCTGATCTTTTGATCTTAACTCTGGATAACTGTTTAAATGTACACACGTCTGTTCTCTTGATATTAATACTAGCTCACTCTTTAATGTTACAGGCTTTTGACCTTAATATTTCCTCTCTGTTTAATATGACAGACTTTTGTCTCTTGGTCTTAGCTCAATGTTTAATGTTAGTGTCTTCTGTTCCGACTGTTACGGACGTTTGCTCTCTTAACCTAAAAATCTATCGTTGAAAGTTTTAAAGAAACTTATATTGTTTCTATCCAGTATGACCTCTGACATTTACGTTTTAAGTATTCAAACAGCATTGAACTGGAAATATGACAAAATGACATTTAAAATTGAATTAAATATTTGTATATTAGTATAAAATGTTTGCCATTTATATTTTGTACAGAGTGTAATGCTGGTGAATATGGGGAAGACTGCCGGAAGGATTGTGGACCAGGATGTAAAAATAGTGTTTGTGACGCATTTTCCGGTCATTGTGATTGTTTACCAGGATGGATGCCACCATATTGTCAACTAGGTAACCTAGTCTGTTTCATGTTTGTAAGCACTACTATCAATATTTAATCAACTAGGTAATCTAGTCTGTTTCATGTTTGTGAGCAGTACTATCAATATTTAATCAACTAGGTAACCTAGTCTGTTTCATGTTTGTAAGCTCTAATAACAATATTTAATCAATAATCTTCTTTGGATAGACATTTGTCTTTGTGTGTTTTGCCTGTATGGACGGTTTCAGGTTAACACCACTTCTGAATATCATTAGTAGAAAATTAAAGCAATGTAATACTTTGTCCAAAGTACTTCTAGAGTATTATCCGTTTGCATTGTACATGTGATATTCGATAAACACCTTCTTTTGTAATGCATTGTCCGTTGACCACTTGACATATACAGCCTTGTCTAATTTCCAAACTTCGTGTACATAGTTGGTCTCTTGTAAAGTTTATGATACTGATTGTTAATAGCACAAGTTAGTGTAGGTAAACATGGACGTAATGCTGTATACTTAGATTGCTGTTACGTTATAATGCTTTGAAATTACGTATATGCTTCCTTTCAGTTTACAATGCTGATAATGTTTCGGTTTATTGTCACAAAATGGCTTCCATCCCTCCTCTAATGGTAGAATACACGTAAACCTACCTTAAAGTAAGGCTGGGTGCATACCTGATTTTTCTAGACAACTCAATAAATTAATTAATCAATGCACAGCTCATCCACGCTAACGAATGTACAAATAAACTGTAATTTGTCATTCGAATGCAGCTATGCGTAGATCACATAGAATAATGTTACTACTAACCTTATTGCCAGTTAACAATACATATATATTACTGACCAAGTATGTGTTATTGCCAGTTAACACTACATATATATATATTATTGCCAAAGTATGTGTTATTGCCAGTTAACAATACATATATATTACTGCCAAATTATTTGTTGTTGCTTGCCTAAATAATATGTTATGTTTATTTCTCGAAATTAACTCTATTTCGTATTTTTATATTTCGCTTATGATATGTAAGAATATGATGACCATGTAAGAAAGAGTGTTCTGTGAGGGAACACATTTGGACAATTTCTCAGGCCATGTGTATTTTATTGGCACGTGATATTGTTGTTGTATTGGATGTTGTTTGACGAGCGATGAACTGTAAGCAACACCAGACAGAATTGCCCATGAGTCAAAGACCAGTTCAACGGACCACGTGCATCTTTGCTAACGACATTCATTTGGACCTTAAGGCTACATATCAAGCATACTTATAGTTAGTCATTATAATTAACAACCGCCCAGCTTCAGTCAAGCAGTAGATAGATTCTGCCAAAGTTCTCTAGATTCACTCACAAACAATTAGTGTTCTCTTAGAAACTCATTTAAACTACTGCAGTGTCATAGGACACAAATGGACCTTCTCTAATGACACCACACTGATATTGCCGACACAATAAGCGCCATATTGTAACATGACTGCAGTAATTGCCGACTCAATAAGCACCGCATTGTAACTTCACTGCAGTAATTCCCGACACAATAATCGCCGTATTGTTACTTGACTGCAATAATTGCGACACAATAAGCGCCGTATTGTAACTTGACTGCAGTAATTGCCGACACAATAAGCGCCGTATTGTAACTTGACTGCAATAATTGCCGACACAATAAGCGCCGTATTGTAACTTGACTTGACTGCAGTAATTGCCGACACAATAAGCGCCGTATTGTAACTTGACTGCAATAATTGCCGACACAATAAGCGCCGTATTGTAACTTGACTTGACTGCAGTAATTGCCGACACAATTAGCGCCGTATTGTAACTTGACTTTACTGCAGTATTTGCGCACGAAACCTCACTCAGTTTTTTAAGAACCTACTTTGATTTTGATGGGAAAAGCAGAAGTGAAATTTGACAAAAATAAGAATTATTTTTATTGACAATTCTTGTATTGTTAATTCAACTATTTTATGCATTAGACGGCAGACCAAATACTATTATTGCTCGGTTGGGTCAGGAGGATATTGAAACCAGCATTGTAACTTGTAAATTTGTCAGAAGAAATGTTGAATTTGAAGGCATATCTATAGGGAAATTGATTTAATAAGTTCTATTTGAAGTTATATCTATAGCGAAAGTGATTTGATAAGTTGTATTTGAAGTTATATCTATAGTGAAAGTGGTTTGATAAGTTGAATTTGAAGTTATATCTATAGCGAAAGTAATTTGATAAGTTGTATTTGAAGTTATATCTATAACGAAAATGATTTGATAAGTTGCACTTGAAGTACTTTCAATAACGTCAGTGTTCTGGTAAGTAATATGTGAAGTCATTTCTATAACATGAGTGTCTTGAGAAGTATTATTTGAAGCCATTTCTATAACAAGAAGGTCTTGAAAAGTATTATTTGAAAACAATAATCCTGCGCGAGTCTTGATAAACAGCATTTAAATACATCCTTATACTGAGAGTGTCTTGATAAATAGTAATTCCTTTGGTCAGTATGTGAATGGAGACTCTTGTGATCCGGTGGCTGGACACTATACATCATGCAAGCATGAACTAGTGCTGCCGGAATGTCAATGGTAGTTACTCAAACAAACATAGCAACTCTCCTGTACATCTGTAGCTGTCAAAATTATCTCTCGCTCTCCCTCCCTCTCTCCCTTCCTCTTCACCCCCACCCCCCAACTCTCTCGCCATACTATCGAAATATGTTCCACCCTGATTCCGACATTGTGCTGAGTTATGTTCAGTTATGCCGACTAAACCAACCAATCAGAATGCGTAATCTTAATTTTAAGGCGCACTTTCTTATGCCTGTCATCTGAACCTGTTAATCAAACTCATATAAAGATTAGGTCTATCTGCTAATACGAATATAAATAAAGAAATTTTATTTTGAAAAATACATTTTTAAACGAATAATAATCAATTTCAAATAACTGTCTTCTATTAGTATTAAAAATATTTATTTATAAATATATAGATATATATGAGATTTTTAATATATAATAACACAATATATAAAGATGTCTCACTCCAAAGTTCATCCTAATTATTGTAGAGTGTGGTGGGTAGGTCATAGGATGAAGCAAACTATATAGTCATACTGTCATTGTGCGGATGTGTTTTTATTCATTTATGTGTTTAACATTTATAAATAATTATATCGTAGCATGTGCGAACAACACATACGGACCGAACTGTACAAGCGTATGTGATTACTGTGCCGGTGGACAGGCTTGTCATCCAGTGACTGGACATTGTCTGTCGTGCGACCTTGGAAAGAAACCGCCTACTTGTCAGTCGGGTAGGTCGTGGAGACAAGAACGGATCACTCTTCTCACAGACCTCGTGATCTTATATAGTTGTTCCGTTAAAGGTTTTAATTTCTACCTATCTTTACTCCTACCTTTGAACTTTCATAACTGTTAATACCTTACTAGCTTTGTCGTTTTGGCTCTTGCTGTTCTACTTACCCTATCCATCGGCAATAAACGTAGTCTGTTTCCCTATGTTAGTTACTAATGATTTTGCATATGTCGAAAAGCTAGCATTAAACGTAGTCGGTTTCTATACATTAGTTTCCTAATGTTTTTACATGTTATAAAATACTAGTAATATTCTTAAAGATTAAATAATGATCTTAAGGTGAGATACGTAAGCACACATATTTGAATAAGGTTTACAAGAAATGGAACGTGCTAATCATTTGAAGACCATTTTCACAAACAATAAAACCGGAATGTGCTAATCATTTGAATTATGTTTAGAAAACCCGGGACGTGGTAATCATTTGAAGAATATTTACAACATAAAAAACGGAACTTGCTGATCATTTGAATTATGTTTACAAACACGGAATGTGCTAATCATTTGAAGAATATTTACAAAAAAGGGAACATGGTAATCATTTGATTTCTGTTTACAACAGACGGAACTGATAATCATTTGAAGAATGTTTGATCAGACTTGGCCACTTACCAGTTTACATTTTTCTGCAGAAGTCTCTTCAAGCTATTTGTCTCATATTCTGCAGAAGTCTCTTCAAGCTATTTGTCTCATATTCTTTCACACCTCTCGCCCCGTTGTCTATTTCGCTATAAATCTTAGTTTCCTGATTTGTTAATTGTTCGTTTGTAAATTTTTATATTTTTTAGTTGATATTTATGCATGTCTATTTTCATGATTGTATCTTTGTATGATTGCATTATTTGTGTATATGTTTATGAATGCATTTAAGTCTATATATGCATATTTGTATGTTTGATTTGTATTATGTATTTAATTTTCTTTTCATTAATTTGTATCTTTGTATAATTCCATAGTTGTTGAAAGTTTTATATGTATGTTTATGCATATTTATATATATGTTTGTGAGTGTTTTTCTATTATATGAACATAAGTATGTGTGTGCTACTCTCTTCTTATTTTTGTAGTTAGTCCACCCGGGGTATGTGTTAAAGATATTACGTATTCCTTAAATAATTTTCATAACTCATAAGTTACAGCCTAGATCTTCTCTCAAAAGTATTGAAAATATCTTCCGAAATATTAGCGCTTTATCTGAAATAATCAGCCCTCCACTCCCTCCCCTGATGGACACTAGTAACGTGTGACGTCAGGAAATAACGCAGGAAGAAACAAGATGTAAATTAAATTAACGGACAGCTGTGTAAATCACGAATCGAACGCAACAGAAATTACGAATAAATATTTATACATTTACTCTGATAAATGTAATGCAATATCATGAAAAAAAACAATGTAATAAATATGAAATATACAATAAACGTGTTCAGATTACCGAGATAAAGTGTAAATAACTTAAGAAGTTAATCGCCAATACACAATACCCGAGAATGAATTCACGTTCTCAAGGACGTTTCTCTGATAATTCTGAAAGAAGACTAGAAGTAATATGTCAAGATATTTTCAGGCAAGATATGCCATAGAATGTTGAATGTATCATAGATTATTACAGTGTTAGATAAGAGTCTGGAGGCACTATTATGATAATCTTAAGCAAATAAATGAAACTGATTGACTAAGTTATTAATTTAGTAAGCCATTACACTAACGAGCAGAAATAACGCTAACTATTTTCAAATCATCTAACCATAACTACAGTTTAGTCACTTACTAATCATAAATTAAGAAAAGTGACGCACACAGATAGGTAAAAGCTATATTAGTATACTCTCACACACGAATAGATCAAGGCTGCACTAGTACACGCACACACAGATAAATCAAGGCTGCACTAGTACTCGCACACACAGATAGATTAAAGCTGCGCTAGAACACGCACACAAAGATCAAGGCTGCATTAGTACTCGCATACACAGATAGGTGAAAGTTGCACTAGTACACGCTTATGCATTCACATAATTTACAGTAACAGTAGCTTGTTATTAACCGGATACAGGAAACCCATTGTAAGACAGTTAAAACGGGTCCTACGAACATCTTCCGATAAAGATGTGAAGGATGTAGCTATCGGTTGGGAGATGGTCAGTCATTTTCCGGAATGGCAAGTGAACCAAGCTCGGACGTTAGCTGTTGATTTGAATAAGTGCTCTTGAACAAGTAAACTGACCTCTGGTGTACGTTTGCTTAGACCTACTTGAGACAGCTTAGACCTTAGACCTACTTGAGACTCTACACTGGCCCTTAACCCGCAAGTTAGCTTAGACCTACTTGAGACTCTACACTGGCACTTAACCCGCAAGTTAGCTTAAACCTACTTGAGACAGCTTAGGCCTTAGACCTACTTGAGACTATACACTGGCCCTTAACCCGCAAGTTAGCTTAGACCTACTTGAGACTATACACTGGCCCTTAACCCGCAAGTTAGCTTAGACCTGCTTGAGCCAGAGACTGACCCAGCCGCATAATGACCCGGATTGGTTCTCACTGACACACCCTCGCATTCTGCTTTCAAACAACGCATCTACAATAAATAAGATTGCAAATTAAAACAGCGAATATAATGAACACATTACTAAATATTATTAAAATACAACAATAAAGATGGCGCGAAAGATTGATACAGTATGTTTGTATATGAATATGTATGCATATACTTAAAATCTGGACTCAAGACAAATATACTTAGTCACAGTAAAGTGCGTGCAAATTTCCTGATGAAATAAATATCTTGAAGAGACTTCTACAGAACTGGTTCACTGTCATATGTCTACAGATTTCTGGTCTCTTGTTGTTAATACTGGCTAACGGTTTCATGTTAGATAGTTTTGTTCTCAGTTCTTAATGTTACAGACTTCTGTTTTCTTTACCTTATTACGGGCTTACCCTTCAACGTTATAGATGTATGATATTTTAACCTCGTTACTGGCTCACTCTTTATCGTTGCAGACATCTGTTCTCCTGACCTTAATACTGGCTCATTGTTAAACGTAACGTTATGATCTTCTCATCTCTTGACAATAATACTAGAACACAGTTTACCGTTACAGATTTATGATCTCTTGATCTTAATACTGGCTCACTATCACCATCGATTCCTGGTCTCTTAACTTTAATATTGGCTCATTGTTTAATGTTGCAGACTTACTTTTTCTTGACTTTAATATTGAAGAACTGGTATAGGTGTACAGACTTCTGGTTTCTTGACCTTAATATAGGCTCACTTTATAATGTTTATAATATTTTGGCTTTATTGAACTTAATTCTGGCTCAATGTTTAATGTACCAGAGTTCTGGTCACTTGACCTTAATACATCCTCAACGCTTAAAGTTATAGACTTCTAGTCTTTTGACCTTAATACTTGCTCTCTCCTTAATTTTACAGAATTATGTCCTCTTGACTTAAAACTGTCTGTCTGTTGCGGACTTATAGTCTCATAACCTCTAAAGTGAACGTTGAAAGTTTTAATAAATTTCTTTTGTTTCCAACCACCATGACATCTGAATATTCCATATTAAATAATACAATAATATTTCCCTATATAACATACATACTACAACAAACAGAGTTTAAATTTGAATTAAATATTTTCATATTCATATAAAATGTATGTAATTTATATTTTGTACAGAATGTGACGTTGGAAAATATGGAGAAAACTGCCGGAAGGACTGTGGATCCGGATGTAAAAACAAAGCTTGTGGCGCATTTTCCGGTGATTGTGAGTGCATGCCAGGATGGATGCCACCCCGTTGTCAACGAGGTAACATAGTCTGGTTCATGTTTGTGAGCTCTGCTGTGGTCATGGTGTGTCGTTGCTGGTTTGTTGCTGGCCCCTCTCTCCTTCTCGGTGGGTAGGGTGGGGGTCAGCATTCGCCGCGATTTGCAGGGATCACATCGAATGGTCAGATGATGATAACCACTCTCACACTCAGACACCAAGGAATAATCTTGTGAGGGATGGGGTAACTTTACTCTGAGATGTGGGGTAAAATGTGAAAGCCAGCATGTGTGTGTGCGAGCAGGCGTGTGAATGTCTTGTGAGGGACATATGGAACGAACAAACAAACAACCGCACCAACACACACTTTCGAAACCGAGAAAGGAAGCCCAACTCTTGAAAAGAGTTAACAACGAATTTAATTTAAAAAGAAAAAAAAACTGGCTTAACTTTTATATGGTGTTAGTCATTCATTTGGCGACATCCACACATGACATTCATGGAGCAGGGAAACATGAGCAATGAAAATGAAAAAATATGATGAATAAACTAAAATGAAAAAAAAACAATAAACGGTGATGACCGTTTTCAATTATGCCAAAAATCGAGTGGCACAATACTTTGGGCGTAGCCCCACTACAAAGCACAACCAGCGGTTATGACCACAGAAATATATCTAACCTTCAGAACAATTATTAAAAATAGTGGTTGAAAAACCCAGTGTCAACGAATATTAATTTAAAACCGCTTTGATAACTGGAAAAATGTATCCATTAAATAATTATTTATTAAAGTCAAAGTTAAATGTTTGTGAAAAATAGTTCAATGATGATAATATTTGTATTATAACTACCCTACCTAATTAATGCACCTCTAAAAGGTTTTCCTACTTACTAGTGTTTGAAATAAATGCTAAATTGTCGATGCAGGAACACACATCAGCACAAAATAAAATGGCCACACTTGCTGACACACTGGCAAACACAAAAGTTACAGTTACTGACATCTGAGAATAACACGCGTGATGATGAAAATGACTCACTGAGAGTAAAGTACGTACACATTTGCGATACTTGTCCCATTTTGCATAATGCTGGAATACCCGGTTCTATGCTGAAGAACACAGATGCTGTCTATGACAACAGAATCAAAATAGAGCTCACAAACACCTGTCTTCTGCAACGGTTCCAAAATCTATATCATGGAGGGCTGTCTACGGCGACAGTTCTGAAACGAGAGTGGCGTAGAATATTCTTCTCCCACCCAATGTTGATCCCCTCAGTCATCCCTGATGGTCAACTACTGCTCAGTCTTTGAATCCAATGTAGAGTAATACAGATAAGCTTTACAGGTTGCCATGAACGAATTGAGTGTGACAAAACATGTCCAACTCTATACTGTACATGGAGAATATTCAAGTCTTTCTTCCCCGGTCATAAGGAAGATAGTAAGATTGTCCAAACTCGGTGTAGGCAAACAATACAAGGCCTCACACACCTCTCTGTAGTCCAGACCAGACACACACTAAAGTAAAATAGCTCTCATTAGTCCTTTTATGCACAATCAGTTCTCATTCTCTCACAGATAACATTCCTGCGTGTATCCCTAGTTTACTGACGCTTTGAAGGTGCATTACTCTGAGGTGCAATACTCCTAAAATATAATTCCTAATTAAATTCGTAATAAGAATTGTTAATAAAAATCAAACATATTGTGAACATAATTAGTGAACATCTAACACTAATAATTAATCAAATGTATTTTTATAAAGATGTTGAAAACATAAAATTACAAATTTGCTGACAGTGTATGCAAACAAAATAAGCAGATGCCCTGACAGTAAATGGAAACAAACTCACATAATTAATAAGTCATTTTGCTAGCAGAACACTTGCGAACATCTGTTGCAGTGCGCGATGGGCAAGTGGAGATAATCAAGAATAAAAAAATAATTTTCTGATTACTCCCCCTTATTTTTTCCTTGACAATTTAATTTTAAATTTGAATTAAATATTTTCATATTCATATAAAATGTATATCATTTATATTTTGTACAGAATGTGAAGTTGGAAAATATGGAGAACACTGCTGGAAGAACTGTGGATCCGGATGTAAAAACAATGATTGTGACGCATTTTCCGGTCATTGTGATTGTATGCCAGGATGGATGCCACCCCTTTGTCAACTAGGTAACATAGTCTGCTTCATGTTTGTGAGCTCTACTAGCAATATTTAATCAAAATCTTCTTTTGAATACATTCAAATCAAAATAATTATTTTTATTAATTACTTTTTCATAGCTAATTGCAGGTGATGAGAATCTTAATTTATTTTATTAATAATCTTCCAGCAGACATCAGACACCACTCGTGTCTCTCTGTCTCTGTCTCTGTCTCTGTCTGTCTGTCTCTGTCTCTGTCTCTGTCTCTGTCTCTGTCTCTCTCTGTCTGTCTGTCTGTCTGTCTCTCTCTCTCTCTCTCTCTCTCTCTCTCTCTCTCTCTCTCTCTCTCTCTCTCTCTGTGCAGACAACTCTCTCTCTCTGTGCAGACAATTTGGTGCTGTAAATGGTTTCTCTATTCCACAACACAAAACAATATTACTGTCACATAATCTTTCCTTGAGTGGAAAACTTCTTACTAATGGAGAAGACAAATCCGTCTTTAATCTATATTTAGCAAGGCCCCAGCCACCCACTTTCTTCTCCAACATATGCTTATCAATATGCTTAAGAAGGGCAATAAATTTAATCATTTATTAAATGAGCAATCAAATATACACATGACATTTCAATGAAATAGATTACATGACATTTCAATGAAATAGATTACATGACATCAATATTCCATAAACACATGTTCATATAATTTTTCGTTACACAGTCCACATATATAAAGAACTAAAACTACCATTCAACAATAGAGTCAATACAAATTGCAGTTTAGTCCTATCAGAGAATAGGCATGGATTTATTAGAGGTGAACAATAATATTTTAAGTAACCTGATTCAGTGTGGTCTTAACAGTCTTCACACACTTTGGCAAAATGTCACAATTTATAGTTCAATTGACTTGGGTCTTCTTCGCAACATGTCGTCTCTTTCAAACAGAACAATAAATGTAATGATGTCACACAATTTCTCTACAGTACATATTGTTTGGCAGTTAATAAATCTTGCTGCCACTACATCAGTAGAGTGCATTGTTTCATACACTTTCACCCCGTTTTTTGGCCTTTTCAGGGTGGGTCGTAGAGGTTTACAAAAGTAAAACAGGAATTTCATATAGCACGTGCAAATAGGCAACTGGAAATGTGAGAGTTGAACTCGAAACTTGAAGCTCAAAATTCAAACTCAAAAGGTGAAACTCAAAAGTCAAAGGTCACTGCAACATATAATTAAGGAGCAAAAATAAGTTTCACGATTTATCACAATATAACTCCATTATATATCATATCCCATTCTCAGCTTACAATCTCATGCAAATGTATTCATTAACCCGATACACACATGGAAAAATAAACACAGCATATCAAACAAGGTCAAGTCTTAGCACATTACATGTGTGTAGCTGAGTTTAGAAATGAAAGTCAACTGACATAGTACATATCTACACAAGTATAACATATACTTAATAGTTTCTCGCCTTAATAGCGAGAAAGCATGAAATAAAAATATTCCTCTCTCAATCAGTCAGTTTTAACTCATTTCAAGCTAATGACTGCCTTTCAAATCTGGACCTTCTTCATCTACACCAATTTCAAAAGTGATTAGAGAGCAGAATTTTCTACAGCAAGAACTCAGCCCATTTGCTATTCTCATTCTCGTAAATCATGATCATTGGATAATAGGAAACTACTCACTCAGTTTGATTAGGTCAGCAATCTAGAATGTTCTTGCCTGGAGCTGTTTACTTCAACTCAGACACTTTCAAAACTAACAGCATAAGGAGAGCTCAAGGTATGTTACTCTGACAATATAGCAATTTATATAACAGTTTAAATTTAAAATAGGGAGAGGCAAATATACTCTGTCACAGTCTGAATATCATCAGTAAAATTACAAATATTGAAATATGTCCAAAGCACATTCTAGAACAGTGGTGCCAAACATTTTTAACGGCGGGCCAAACTGTTAGAAAACTTTCATGTGGCAGGCCATATTGGGATTAAAATGATGCAAACTAGGTCCTATAGACCCATATAGTATACTCATGTGCACGTGTACATTTAAAATTTGACTTTTAATTATAATATCTGCAAAATGTTCAAACAATGTTTTCAACAGGCTATGACTCTAGCTGTCTGACAGTCTAATTCTAGTGAGTACTAACAGTTCTAATCTAATTGCTTGCCTTTGCACAGATTGCCAAATAATGAAGTCATTCTCGGTGCTTGTTCGTGAAGTCTCGGGAAAAAAATATTTTAGTAACATACAGTTTATAGAATAGCAATAAAGTAGAGTCTGAAAAATTGTTTTTCAGTCACTTTTGGAGTTAAATCAGTTCAAGTTGTAAAACCTATGGCACATTGTCAACATGGGAAATCGAAAATCGATAATTTTGTTTCATGGCGCATGAACTCTTTGAAATGGGACTTAAACTCACCCCGAAGGATGGCAATTTCAGTTGCATATTTGGTGAGGTCAAGAGTCGTGTCTAAGCTCTGGTTTTGCAAATTTGGTAAATGATCTAGCTTTTCCTGTTACAGCTGATTTTCCCTGCCATCTGAAATCTATTTATGTAATCAAACAAATTTTGTATACACAGTTATCTTTGCCTTGAAGTTTTTAATTAAGAATGTTGAGATAGTTCGCTATGTTGACCAGGAATCCCAAATCAGCAGTCCACTGGTTGTCAGACAACTGTGACATTGATTCCATCTTCGTGTCTATAAACAAAGGTATTTCGTCTAACAAATCATTGAAACGTTGCAGGACTCTCCCGTTGCTCAGCCATCTGACTTCACTGTGATACATAACGTCACTGTATTCTGCTTTAACACCATCAAGGATACATAACGTCACTGTATTCTGCTTTAACACCATCAAGGATACATAACGTCACTGTATTCTGCTTTAACACCATCAAGGATACATAACGTCACTGTATTCTGCTTTAACACCATCAAGGATACATAACGTCACTGTATTCTGCTTTAACACCATCAAGGATACATAACGTCACTGTATTCTGCTTTAACACCATCAAGGAAATCCTTGACTTGCCTATAGTTCAGTGCACGGGGCCTAATGAAATTCACTACATTTACTACAACATACATCACGTGATTCATTGTTAATCATTTAGCACACAAGTTCTTTTGATGTATGATGCAGTGAGCCACAACCATCGGATGTTCAATATTTATTATCTTAAGGTAGTTTTGCATTAAAGCAACTATACAGAAATCGATCCGGTCATTGCTGGTGCCACATCTGTTGTGATTCCAACTAACTGTTTTAACGATAAACCAAACAGGCAGTTTTCATTCAATTTATTAAATATAATTATCTTCAGCTCTTATGGTACTTTTAAAAATTCTAAATAGTTTTAGTTGTTCTTCCGTTACATTAAACAGTGAATGAACACTTTGAACGAAATGGCTAACTGTGCAATTTCATCTATGCCAGTGCTTTCATCCAGACTCATTTATAAAGTAGGTCTCTTTACCTTTAAAGTTTAGGATCATGACTGCTAAGTGCACAAGTTAAGTGTCGGTAATCCTGGATGTCTGTTGCATCCTCTGACGCCAATTCTGGTAATGCTAATTAAAAGTTGCGCATTAGAAGGCAGAACAATTACTGTAATTGCTCAGTTTGATCAGGAGATATTGGCCCTACATTTGTAACTTGTGAACATGTCAGAAAAAATGTTAAATTTCAAGTCACTTCTAAGTTGTATTTGATGCCATTGGTATAAAAATAGTATTTGAAGTCAATAGTATAAAAGTAGTATTTGAAGTCAATAGTATAAAAGTAGTATTTGAAGTCAATAGTATAAAAGTAGTATTTGAAGCCAATAGTATGAAAGTAGTATTTAAAGTCTTTTCTATAACGAGAGTCTATTCAAAAGCAGTATTTGAAGTCATTTCTATAACAAGAGTGTCTTAGGAAGTATTATTTAACATTAGTACTCAAACGAGTGTCTTGATAAAAAAAAAATATTTATATTCATTCCTGATAAATATAAAGATTGTCCTGATAAATAATAACTGAAGCCATTCCGAAATTGAGTGTCTTGTTAAGTAGCACTCCAAGCCATGTCTGAAATTGTGTTTTGATAAGTTATATTTGTAGACAGGTCTATAAGGTGAGTGTGTTGCCTAGAAATATTTGAAGCCGTCCATTAAACGAGTGTCTTATTAACATACACTCAAAAGAAACCCAACACAGAGTAAAAATACATGTATCTAAATAATCAATGATTGCATGTTGTCACAAAAGTCACATGTTGTCACAAAAGTATGTGTTCGGCCTAGCCAGAACATTTTTTAAAACTTTGTTTTAAAGGAATGCGTAATCTTAAATGATCGTTGGCCCACTTTCTTATATATGGCATCTGATCCAGTTATGGTAATCTACATTCATGATCAAAATTGTGTAGAGATCAGGTCTAATTTCGATTACGAGTATGAAAAAAGAAATGTTATCCAATAAACAGACTACAACTATTAAGCGAGTAATAATCAGTTGCAAATATAGCTACTTATGAAAAAAGTCTCACTCCAAAGAAAATCCTGGAAATTGTGTATTAGGGTGGGTAGGTCATAGGATGAAACTATATAGCCACATTGTGTTTATATTAATGTGTGTGTATAATATTTATAATTAATTTTGTTATAGCATGTGAAAAGAACAAATATGGGCAGAACTGTACAAGCGTGTGTGGGCACTGTGGCGGTGGTCAGGCTTGTGACCCAGTGACTGGACACTGCCTGTCGTGCGAGCTTGGATGGAAACCGCATGATTGTCAGACGAGTACGTCATGGAAACAAGAGCGGATCACTCCTCATATAGTTCTTCCTTTGAAAGTTTTTATTTCAGCAAATCTTGATTTATACCATCACCATTTTTACTACATAATGATTAATCTTACTCCTATCATAACTGTAATGCCCTCCTCGTTGTGTACTTTTCGTCCTTCCAGTTGTTCTTGCCGTGTGCGTCAGCATTAAAAAAAATTGTTTCCATGCATTAGTTACTTGACGCTTATGCACATGTCGAAATACTTGTAATATACTTATCGATTAAATGTTGTTCTGAAACCGAGAAAACTGGAGCACACATATTTGAATAATAATTACAACAGAAGCAGCATGCTAAATCATGTGAAGAATGCTTGAATTAGACTTGGCCACTTACAATTTTATTTTGTCTTCATAAGTCTCTTTTCTTTGTCTCACATTCTGTCTCACTTCTCGCTCCGTTCTCCAGTGTCAGTTTCTTGTTTTGTATGCATGTTTGTTTGTTCGTAGGTTTGTATATTTTGAATTTAGAGTTAGTATTTGTGTATGTATGTTTTAATATTTGTATCTGTGTATTGTGGCATTTTGTATAATTATGTTTATCAGTACACACGCGTCAAAGTATGCATATTTGTATGTATGCTATTATGAATATAAGTTTGTTTTTATGTTTGTATTTTTGTATGATTGCATTGCTTTCAATGTTTATGTATGCCTATTTATCTGTATCTGCATGGCTGTATGCATGTATACTAGCATGTATATTTGTACTATTGTGCAGATATAATAATGTGTTACTCTCTACACGTTGTTGTTTTATTCCATTCGGGACATTATCGATTCTTCAACTACTGATTGTCATAACTTCTGAATTACAGACTAGTTGTCGGTCACGGGTGTTGAAAATATCTTCCAAAATATCATTGTTTTATCTGAAATAATCTCTTAACTCTACCCCCCATCCCTCCTCTAGTTGACCCTGTTAACGTGACACTAATAGCGAACAACAAAGGGAAGCAACAAGACTTACAATCAAGGACAAATGAGTACATCACGAATAGACGGACTCTATCGAATTCAGAAAGTTACTCAATTAATTTTAATGCAATCTCTAGCAATTTTTATAAAGTTATATTTATGAAATATACAGAGAGTACTGTGATAATTGTAAGTAACGTAACGGGTTAATCGCCAGTACACAGTAACAGAAGGAATTAATTCTTACAAAGAAATTTCTCATAAAATTAACAGAAATTTAGAAGTAATACGTCAAGCTGTTTTCATGCAAGAGTTAATATATGAATTATAATGTTCAAAATATCATAGACTATTACAGTGTTTGATGTGAGTCTGGTTTTACTAGTATGATTATCTTGAGAAGGTGAATGAAATTGATTAACTAAGTTATAAATTTAGCACTCCATTAGGATAACGCGGACGACATATAAATCAACTAAAGTTAACTAAAACGTAGAGTATCTTATATATCATAATGAATTAGGATAACACAGGATACATGTAATTCAATTAAACGTAACTAAGATGTAGAGTAACTTACCAATCATGAATCCAGAAACGTTACACATACACAGAGAGTGAAGCTGCACTAGTGCAAGCACACACAGACACATGAAAACCGAACTAGCACACGCACACACAGACACAGGAAAGCTGCACTACTACACGCCGCACACGCATTCAAATAATTTACAGTAACAGTAGCAAGTTATTAACCGGATATAGGAATCAGAAGCCAATCTAGACCTATAGAAACTCAGGGAATTTCAGTACAGAAGAATCATGAAATCGTCAACAAGGAACTCGATCTGTTGATTTCTAGCTGGTGGGCTGACAGTCATCATTCGTACTGGTACTCTAGGGCTGACTTCGGAACTATACCGAGATTGAACTATACAAAGATTGAACTATACCGAGATTGAACTGTACCGAGATTGAAAAAGTTTCAATTTGGTTTAACAGTTCGATACTAAAAGCCCTTTGTCGGCAGCCGATAATTGGCAATGTAATTACAGGCTGAAAAGCAATTCCGCTACACTTCTGTTTCAACCTTCATGACTCCATATGTATGACAGGTAAAAAGGCAGCTTAGATACGGTCCTTAGACGCAAGTTGGATTTATAACTACCTGTGACAAAGACTGATCCAGTCGCAAAATACTCGGAAGGAATATCTTTTGACACAACCAACCACTGAGTTTTAAACCAACGCTTCTGTAATAAATATGTTTGCAAATTAAAACAACAATAACATTCTGGAACATGTTTACATACAAGAATTTATCTCCGTAAATGCTTTGAAAACACACATATAGGGAATAATAATTATTAAACTCATATTCACAATAAATGTATACAATACTTAATATTATTTAAACTCAACAATAATGATGACTACAATGTGTCTATATGCATGTATGTATTACTCAAGTTATCTAGACGTCCACCTTAATATTGTTCACTGTTTAACGTTACAGATTTATGAGCTCTTGAACTTAATACTGGCTCTCTGTTTAATATTACTGACTTCATGGGTCTTGATCTTAATACCGCCTCACCGTAAACTGTTACAGACTTCTGGTCTCTTAATACTGGCTCACTGTTTAACATTACAGACTTCTGGTCTCTTAATACTGGCTCACTGTTTAACATTACAGACTTCTGGTCTCTTAATACTGGCTCACTGTTTAACATTACAGACTTATGGTCTCTTAATACTGGCTCACTGTTTGACATTACAGACTTCTGGCTTGTTGACTTTAATATTGGATCACTCTTTAATGATACATATTTCTGGTCTTTTGACCTCAATACTGGCTCAAATTTGTGTGTATACAGACTTCTGTATAATGTTTAATGTTTTAGATTTATGGATTCGTTATAGACATCTGGACTCCTGACCTTACTACTGGACCATTGTTTAATGTTAAAGACTTTTAGACTCCTGACCTTAATACTGGCTCTCTGTTGAATGTTACAGACGTCTGTTCTCTTGACTTAATATTGGCTCTCTGTTGAATGTTACAGACGTCTGTTCTCTTGATTTAATATTGGCTCTCTGTTGATGTTACAGACGTCTGTTCTCTTGACTTAATATTGGCTCTCTGTTGAATGTTACATACGTCTGTTCTCTTGACTTAATATTGGCTGTTGAATGTTACAGACGTCTGTTCTCTTGACTTAATACTGGCTCTCTGTTGCGGATTTTTACTCTCTTAACATCAAAAGCTAACGTTGAACATTTTAAATAGACTTATATTGTTGTGAACTAGTTTAACATCTTTACGTTTTAGATATTCAATAGTGTTTTCCATTGAAGTATGTCAAATAGAGTTTAATGTTGAATTAAATATTTATGGTATTATTATAGAGTGCGAAGCAGGTAAATATGGAGAAAACTGCCGGAAGGATTGTGGACGCGGATGTAAAAATAGTGTTTGTGACGCATTTTCCGGTCATTGTGATTGTTTACCAGGATGGATGCCACCCTATTGTCAACTAGGTAACATAGTCTGTTTCATGTTTGTGAGCACTACTAACAATATTTAATCAACTAGGTAACCTAGTCTGTTTCATGTTTGTGAGCACTACTAACAATATTTAATCAACTAGGTAACCTAGTCTGTTTCATGTTTGTAAGCACTACTGACAATATTTAATCAGCAATCCTCTTTGGACAGACATTTGTCTTTGTGTGTTTTGCCTGTATGGACGGTTTCAGGTGAACACCAGATCTGAATATCATTAGTAGAAAAACATAAATACATTGAAATAATATGTCCAAATCACAAGCTGCGGTGCAATATCTTGCAATGTACATGTAATATTCGATTAACACATTCTTTAGTAATACATATTCCGTTGACCACTTAAAATCGAATGTCTTGTCTAATTTCCAAACATCGAGTACGCCATTTTGTATATGGTCTTCTCTTTACTTGTAAAGTTTATGATCAAGATTGCTAAGAGTACTTGTAAAGTTTATGATCAAGATTGCTAAGAGTACTTGTAAAGTTTATGATCATGATTGCTAAGAGTACTTGTAAAGTTTATGATCAAGATTGCTAAGAGTACTTGTAAAGTTTATGATCAAGATTGCTAAGAGTACTTGTAAAGTTTATGATCAAGATTGCTAAGAGTACTTGTAAAGTTTATGATCAAGATTGCTAAGAGTACTTGTAAAGTTTATGATCATGATTGCTAAGAGTACTTGTAAAGTTTATGATCATGATTGCTAAGAGTACATGTAAAGTTTATGATCATGATTGCTAAGTGTACAAGTGAAGAGTATGTAATCCTGGATATCTGTTGCATTCATATTCTATTACGTAAGCATAGTTTATATGGTAGCCTATTCCTCCTATTAGTTTATATTGCTGACAATATGTTTGTTTGTATTGCTAATATATATTTTAGACTTGTAACTTGACTGCAGTAAAGTTGCGTGAAGTCATAGTAAGATTTTCAAGGACATGTCTTGATTCTGATGGATTGTAAAGAAGAGAAATTTGGAGAAAAACATTATTTTCATTAACAATTCTGGTAATTCTAATTAAAATGTTGTGCATTAGAAGCACAATTTTACTGCCATTGCTTTGCTGGGTCAGGAAATATTAGCCCCACCGTAGTAACTTGTAAACATGTACTAAAACTGAATTTGTAGTCATATCTATAGCGAAAGTGACTTGAGAAGTAGTATTTGATTTTCATTACTATACCGAGAGTGTCTTGAGAAGTAGTATTTGATTTTCATTACTATACCGAGAGTGTCTTGAGAAGTAGTATTTGATTTTCATTACTATACCGAGAGTGTCTTGAGAAGTAGTATTTGATTTTCATTACTATACCGAGAGTGTCTTGAGAAGTAGTATTTGATTTTCATTACTATACCGAGAGTGTCTTGAGAAGTAGTATTTGATTTTCATTACTATACCGAGAGTGTCTTGAGAAGTAGTATTTGATTTTCATTACTATACCGAGAGTGTCTTGAGAAGTAATAGAGAAGTAATATTTGAAACCAATTCTCAAATGTATGTATTGAAAAAAAAGTATTTAAATTCTTTTTTTTTTTCAATTTTTTACGAGTGTCTTGATAAATAGTTACGGAAGCCATTCCGAAAACGAGTTTCTTTAAGTACCATTTCAAGCAATGTCTATAATGATGTGTCTTGATAAGTTGTAATTGAAATCAGGTCTCTAAGGAGGGTGTGTTGCTAAGCAGCATTTGCAGGTATCGCTAAAACGAGTGTCTTATTAACATACACTCAAATAAAATAAAACAAAACGTGTTTTATATATATTACTGATGTGTGCCATAAATAAACCCAATCGACATGTGCATACCTAACTTTTGTTTTGTGTCAGTATTACCACATTACCAATATGTGGATATAAAAGTTTGAACCGAATGAAGATAGCCTTGACAGGGTGGGATTACCAAATAGCTAGTTCACTCTGTACATCCAATATGTGAACTGTCCATTTGGGTTTGAGATAAGTAAGTTGAAGAGTGTGTGTGTGGGGTGTATGTTGACAACATAATTATTTTAGCGCTTAAATGTTACCAACAGATTTCATGCGCTTTATTCTGTTTTAAGAGTATATTGTAGTTTATTACATAGTTAATTTTCAATGTTTTTTTAAATGATTATTACTCATTAAATAGTAAGTTTATATTGTTTTTTTCTAATGATTATTACTCATTAAATAGTAAGTTTATCATGTGTTTTATTTGGTTATTTTGCTATTATTATGTTTCATTACAATAATTTGAGTTAAAATCTGCGTTAATATAATGGAACGTGGATGAAGAATTTACATGTTAAATTATTGTATAAATTCGCCCATTGTTTCCTTTGTATAAATAAGTGTTCTTAATATCTCAGTAACTAATCTCGATATCATAAAAATAATATAATGCATATAAACTATTCATCTGCGTATTAAAAGAACTTATTGATAGTACTGTTCTGCTCCCTGCAAACGTTTACGATGACAAGTGCATCATAGAGAATTGATCTGAACTTCACATGCACTATCAAGCACAAAGAATGTTCTTCAACACACTTTGAGGAACATTCAAAATAATCTTTGTGAATTCTCGAGACCAAACTCTTGCCACAATTTCCACCACATTGGCAATGAAACAGAATTCACAGGAATCAACTTACAGCAACGCATTTTACTTATAAGTTGACGACCATTCCGTAAGTACACACTAACATAGTCAAGTAGAGTACAGTAGTCACTGTAACGTGAAGTGACAACCAAAAACGTTTTGCTCTGTTTTGCAAAGTCAGATTAAGGCAGCACTAAATTTCAGGCATATTCCATCGCTATACACCTTTTTCTCTTACATTCTCAACTTGCAAATTCTGCAACAATTTCGCCACTCACATACAAACACAGCATAAGACATAGGGTATCAATCAAAATTCACAAGTATAATGAACAACATAGTCAAATTAATGAGCATAGAAATAATGGTTCCATTATAGAAGCTAATGACTGGACTCGAGTTATGTTGAAATTCAAAATGATTAGAATATAGTACTTTTTCAACAAAGAAACTTCCGGTCCATCCCCTTTCGATTAAATTGATATGAACACGTGTGAGGCTATTCGCCATAATAAAGCTACTCATCCACTTGGAACTGGTTTTGATTGCATCAGCAATTTTCTAGCATATTCTCAACTCGAGTATTTTACTCCAACTCTGACACTTATAAAATACCTTCTTAAGGTGTGCCCAAGGCTGTGCAACTTTGAAAGTTTAACAATTTATATAACAATAAAGTCTAGAAATAGCTAGAGGCAAATTTATTCTGCCACAGAAAGGTTGAAAGAAAGAAAGAGTTGAAAGTGTTGAAAGAAAGAAAGAAAGAAAGAAAGAGAGAGAGAGAGAGAGAGAGAGAGAGAGAGAGAGAGAGAGAGAGAGAGAGAGAGAGAGAGAGAGAGAGAAAGAAAGAACGAAAGAAAACAAGAAGGAAAGAATAGAAAAGATTGTCACTCCTGTATTTCATGGATAAAGTGAAATTATCGTAATAATATTGTTTTTCTTTATGAATGGTAAATTTCATGTAGTTGAGCCTAGGTCAATATTCCAAATTCTTATCATTTAAGGAGAGTAAGATAAGAAAGATGTACAGTGAATAAGCAATTGTCTAACGATGTCTTCTATTTCTCCTCTTTTTTCCACACTCGTTCAAAAGCTAATGATACTGACAGTGGTAAATTTCCTTCACGCTGCGAAAATTGTGAGTGTCGTCAGCCTTGTGATCCTGTGACTGGGTATTGTCCAGTTTGCAAGCCTGGATGGAAGCCACCGGACTGTCAGCAAGGTTGGGCATTGAAAGAAAACTATTGTACATTTTAACTGGCTTTAAACCTGTAGTTTGTACTTCAAGTTGTGTTTGAGATATCTCTTTCACTTAAATTATTACTGTAGTGTTATCCTTTAGTCTTGTCCGATTGACGTGTTATCTTTATTTTATCGTTAAATTTTATGCTCTCTTCCATATGTTATCTTTATGTTTTTAGGTTTGGTCCTTGCTCACTTTCTTTAATAATGTTTTCGTTCTTTAGTAATAAGTATTTTATCATTCAGTCCCTCTTGTTTCTGGTATTTCAGTTTTCCTTATTTTTTTGTGTTCTTTAACTAATAAATATGTTATCATTGCATTATTCTCTTTTTAGTATTTTAGAGTTTCTTAAATTGTTTGTGTTCTGTAAGTAATAAATATTTTATCATTGCATCCTTTTTGCTTTTCGGTAGATATTGCTTCATCTCTCAACACATTTTATAAAAGCCTTGTGTTTTATCAGAAATGTGATCTCTCAAATCTCACTCCAACCATCTCATGAATATCACCACCTCCCGCCCTCTTTAATGTATTGTTCTGTTATCTGCTCATCTGTATTTGATTTATGTAAGTGAAATCAAGTATTCAATACCATATGAAGAATGAAATAATTTTATTGAAAATATATGTTTCATGTTTTACCAGATTTGTGTCACGTAGCTCTTTTTGATATACTTTTGTATTGTACAATATTCTGACTTTTATTCACCACTTATACTCCCCCCTCCCCCCCATAAAACCTGTTTCTTTGAGGTCACATTCTTTCTTAATTTGTTTTAATGACAGAAATCTGTGATTCGCTCTTAATGGCTAATTGTCGTCCTACCGCTCCCATAACTACATAATTTAAATGAACACGGTTTTAGTGAGCTCACTTGTTAAAACATCTGTTCTGATGTTTTATTCCTCCATTTAATAAATTAACTCAAGATGTCATGGAAAGGGTCTCTGTTCACGCATTGTGAGCTTGGAGTTCGGTTCTATGAATTGTACACGTAGTTTATTTAATATTGAGTGTTGGAACGTAATCTATTTTATATCGTACGAAGATTGTGGGTGCTATAAACGGAACAGGTGACCTATTTTATTTTATTTCAAGGATTGGTATTATAAATGGATCACTTAATCTATTTTATATTACTTCAGGATGGATGCTGTAACATTGAGTCTAATTTATACTATTTGAAGGTTGGGTCCTATATAATTGGAACACGAAATCTCTTTTATATTATATCAGAGTTGGGTGCTATAAATGGAATACGAATTATCTTTTATATCAGAGTCGGATGCTATAATCGGAATTCGTAATCTATTTATACTATTTGAGGGATGAATACTATGCTTGGAACACAAAATCTATTTTATATTATTTCAGGGTTGGATGCTATAAATAAAACTTAATAATTTCATATTATTTCAGAGTGTGACTCTGGAAAATATGGTCTGCACTGTACCCATTCATGCAATCCAAATTGTGGCGGCGAACATGCATGTAACAAGGTCACTGGAGCGTGTACATGTCTTCCTGGGTGGAAACTACCCTTGTGTATCCAAGGTGACAAATTTGATTCTTAATCTCCTTTCTTTCTGGCACTCGGGTTAATTGTTTATTGTTATTATTTGAGGGTTTTATTTTAATTTTCTGTGTGTTTCAGTGAGATCCATTGTTTATTTCTAGCACTGCTCTTAACTTAATTCTCATGTCTAGAGAGGCGAGGAAATGTTCTAGTGGTTTTAATGTTCGACTGTTCAACTTGCTTTTAATTTCTTTAATTTGTAATTTCAAACAAAGTATTTAACATAGATTGAATGGGGGAAATGATGGCCTTATTAAAATAAAGTATTATTTTATTTTACGTAGATAATGTATAATCGTATATTTTAGCAGCATGAACTTCTCGTATATTTTAGCAGCATGAACTTCTCGTATATTTTAACAGCATGAATTTCTCGTATATTTTAGCAGCATGAACTTCTCGTATATTTTAGCAGCATGAACTTCTCGTATATTTTAGCAGCATGAACTTCTCGTATATTTTAGCAGCATGAACTTCTCGTATATTTTAGCAGCATGAACTTCTCGTATATTTTAGCAACACGAATTACTCGTATATTTTGCAAACTACATAAATGGAAACTGCAAAGAGCTTTGTGAGTATATATTTTTGTATGTGTGACTGCGTAAATATACGTGTGTTTGTGTGCATGTTTGGTTACGTTTATGCTTATGTGTGTGTGTGTGTGTGTGTGTGTGTGTATGTGTGTGTGTTTACTTGTGTGTGTATGTGTGTGTGTTTACTTGTGTGTGTGTGTGTGTGTGTGTGTTTACGTGTGTTTCCCGCTCATGTGAGGGGTTACCCACGATGCATGTATTAGTAATAACGATCCTTTTGAAACCCAACGTGCATCTCTGTCATTATCTCAACTTTTTGGTCGGGACACCACTCACCTCAGTCCATCTGTAATTATCATAAACATATCAACTGTTTGGGTCGGGACACCACTCACCTCAGTCCATCTGTAATTATCATAAACATATCAACTGTTTGGTCGTGACACCACTCACCTCAGTCCATCTGTAATTATCATAAACATCTCATCAAATCCACAAAGAACTATTGAAATACTTTTGCTCGACACTATATTCCGTTTATCGTTGCATATAATTGATTGTGCAGCCTGTGATAAAGGCACGTTCGGACCTGGCTGTTCTTTTCAATGTGGAAAATGTGGAAACAATCTTACTTGTGACAAAGTCAACGGAGTTTGTTTAGCGTGTGAACATGGATGGATGCTTCCATATTGTCATATAGGATCGCCATTAAAGGGTATTGTTGCATTTTCTTCTTATCATTGTAACCGTAGTTTAAAGGGTAATACTTGTATTTGCATTTTCTACTTATCACTGTAACAGTACTTTAAAGGGTACTGTTTCATTTTATTCTTGTCATTGCAACCGTACTTTAAAGGGACCGATAGGTATTATTTTTACTGAGCATTGTGACATTAAAGCGCACTAACAGAGTTTCTATTGTTCATTAGCATATTATTTTATAGAACATTAATACATTTCGACTTACCATTCTTAACTATGTTAAATTGTACTAGTAGATTTTTAATTAAGATTTTGACATTAAAGTGTATTAATATGTTTAATATTTCGCATTATGGCATAACAATTTGTAATAATCATTATCACATTATATGGCACTACAGAATTTCTACTAGGAATTTAACACTATATTATATGGAACTTATATATTTCAGCTTAGATTTTAACACTATATTTTGTGGCACTAATACATTTTTATTTAAGAGTATATTACACTTTACATAGAGAACTAATGCAATATATTTCTACTTACATTATAAAACTGTTTATTATAGGACACTGTTGTACAACTATATTTCGTTTTAAACTATATTAACGGACACTGATACATTTCTACTCGCAGTATGGCATTGAAAGGTACTGATACATTTCTTCCAGCAATATTGCATTAACGAATACATATACTCTTTCTACTTGCATTATGGCATTAAAAGGTACTGATACATTTCTACTCGCATTATGGCATTAAAAGGTACTGATACATTTCTACTCGCATTATGGCATTAAAAGGTACTGACACATTTTGTTCTAGCATTATGGCATTAAAAGGTACTGACACATTTTGTTCTAGCATTATGGCATTAAAAGGTACTGACACATTTTGTTCTAGCAATATGGCATTAAAGTGTACTGATACATTTCTGCTAGCATTACGGCATTAAAGGGAAGTGATACATTTCCTATTAGCAATATGTCATTGAAGGATACTGATATATTTTCTACTAGCATTACGGCATTAAAGGGAACTGATACATTTACTATTAGCAATATGACATTGAAGGATACTTATATATTTTCTATTACGATTATGGCATTAAAGGGAACCGATACATTTCCTATTAGCAATATGACATTGAAGGATACTGATATATAACTGTCACGCCTTTCATAAACATTACAAATTAAAACATTTAAATAGGCATGTTAAGGTTTAGGCTCTTATTATAGAATACCTGACCTTAGTTTGCTTCAGATAAAATATATCATTGTTCATGTCTTTTTGCCAAAGTGGTGCCATGCATATTTAGTGCCAGAACGCAATTTGTTGCATATCCTACGTACAAAAGTGTCAACAGATCCATATATACATGTGAGCATAAAATTAAAAAAGGCAAAAATGTATACATATGTAGAGTAAATACAAGTCAATATTTTGTTTTGTTTTCAAAAGTCCAAATACCATCAGTATTTTTCTGTATACCCATACTTAACACATTGTAGTTATATTGTTTTTCTGTATACCCATACTTAACACATTGTAGTTATATTGTTTTTCTGAATCAGTCGAATAGACCGTCGGGGTGCAGGTACTGGTTGTGGCCTAATTGGCTGGCTTTGTCCATCAATCTGTTTTGTTTGTTCATCATCTGGCTGCTTCGTATCCATGTCTAAAGGATGAGCAGGCAGTAAATCTGCTCTGTTTAGAGTTTTCACTGTATATACACTGGAATCATAGGGCGAGTCAATGATCACATAGACTCCAGGGCACCAGATGTCCTACATTTTGTTCCTGCCTCTGTTTGTGTGGTCTTTTATATACACAAAGTCACCAATATGTAAAGGTGGTGACATGGATCAACCATTTACCATGTGATTTTCTGGCAGTCTCCTCTAATAATTTTCGTGCTTGAAGGTGTGCATCCAGGAGTCGTTTCTGGTGAATTAGAACCCATTCCATAGGTCCGGCTTCATCAATAGAAGGCTCACATAGCTGTGTGTCAACAGGGAGGTGTGGCTCTTGTCATTATGAAAGAAAATGTGGTGAGAAAGCAGTACTGGCATGAGGCGTGTAATTATATGCCTGTACTAATTCCGGCAGGTGTTCTGGCCATCTTTTCTTTTTCTCCGGGGGGGCAGACTTCGTAGCAAATCATGCATGGTACGGTTAAAATGTTCACACTGAGCATTTCCCTGAGGGAGATAAGGGGTTGTATGAGTTTTCTTGATCCCATATAAATTACAAAGTTCTTGCACTAGGGTAGATTCGAAGTTGCGGCCCTGTTCAGAGTGTATCCGCCTTGGCACTCCAAACCTGACGAACCATTCACGATGGAGAATTTTCGTAACTATCTCTGGACGCTGATCTTGGGGATGGCTTGGGTAAATTTGGTAAATACATCTGTCATCACCAACACGTTTTCACGGCCGTCAGATGCTGGTTCTAAGATGGTAAAATCAATTGCTAAGGTCTCTAATTCTCATAATGCAAGTAGGTGGCCCATGAGAGTTTTGGTGTTAGGTCGCCTCCCGATCAGACACATTGAGCAAGTGGCAACATATTGCTTGACATCCTTGTGAATTCCTGGCCAATACACTCTTTGCTGCAGTAATTTGGTGGTTCTGTCAACTCCCTGGTGACCCATCATATCATGAAGTGCAGCCAACATTTCAGGCTTCAAGACTGCTGGCAGGACCAGTTAGCATAAAGGACCTTGTTGTGGATCCCGTACTTTTCTGTATAGCACTCCCTTCTCCATCACTAGTCTGTCAAACTGGTGGATCAGCCTTTGTACATTTGTCTGCAGTCCCCTAGGGACCGGACGTTGGGGCCAAGTTTTGAGGAGCATACCTATGATGACATCCTCCTGCAATATTCCCAATGTCCCTATTTAGCAAAACCACATCCAAGGGAATGGGCTGGGCGGAGTGAGCAAGGAAAGTAGACCTGGTTGTGTTTGACCCTAGGCCGATATTATGAAGAGACCTGAGATGTGTAGCATAGGTGGGGGGCCAGTGACCTTGAAATACCAATACTTTACTTATTAATTTCAGTTGAGAGCGGGACGCAAGTCCCTCACTGTTGAAGGCAGTCACCTCTGCACACACCAACAATCCACCAATCCACTCTGAAGAAAGTGTCAGGTGGAGGGTTTAACTCGGTTGTTACATATGTATAAAGGTAAAACATAAGTCCAAAGGTGAGCTGAGCAAGGACGGAAACCTTGCGTAGAGCAAAGGGCAAACAACTCGCTTGATTTTGATTTTCAGTACGAATCCAGCATATGAAATGTGTCTATCAGTCCTGTCGGCTTTAGGAGTTCTAGGGAAAAGGTGTCAGGAAAGTTACCACAGGAATAGCTGGGTGAAGGCAGACAATCGTTTATTGACATTGCTTTTTGAATCCGCAATGTCAGCTCTACTTATCATTCTGAAGCGGAATTAGCCAGTCGTTCGATTGTTCAGCCACTAATAAGGAACGTGGACTGGGTTTAGACTGTCGTGAAACAGGTTAGTTTTACCCTATTGATAACAAGTCATTACAATGGTAACCGTGCTCAGTATGAGACAAAACCGCTGGTTCATACGTTTGGTTTATGAGCTTGGCTGATAAGCCACTGGTGGGAAGGTACCATCTGAGGAATTATGACTGAACGCATCTAGGTCAGAATCCAACCCGAATGTGTAATGATAACATAAAACTGGTCTTGTCAGGACATATCGATAAATATCTTGTTAATTTCTTTCTAGATCCAGGCCAAGTTAGAGAAGATCCAAACAAGACGGGTGGAATTAATTACTGGGTTGTTGGTGGAATCGTCGCTGCCGTGTTCCTGATGTTATGCCTGATGTATGTACATCAATCACTACCAGATACCTTTGTGTTTATGGTTTTATTGATATATAATTTTCTTCATTGGGATTTTGTTTGCCTGCCTTTAATGAAAAACACTTTGCAGGTAGCATGACCTTGATTGATTATATTTTGTATGATTGTTTATTTCCTACTTTTACATCACTTAGAAACAAATATACGCGATGCGTGTCTGAATCATGACATGTGTGTAAGAAAATCACAGTACATTCTCTACAAACAAAGGTGTAAGGATTGGAAGATAAATTATGCTAATTTTTATGTAAATTTATTCAAACAAATATATTCAATACAATTTTAGAAGATTGATATTCATAATTAAATAATGTCATTATGAATGGTAAACGTTATTCATAGTCACTCTTCCATACAATTACAAACTAATTATTGAATGTGCAAACAAAATATTCGTGACATTCATAGATAGATAGATAGATAGATAGATAGATAGATAGATAGATAGATAGATAGATAGATAGATAGATAGATAGATAGATAGATAGATAGATAGATAGATAGATAGATAGATAGATAGATAGATAGATAGATAGATAGATTTTGTGTAATGCTAGTAATCATCAGTCACGTGCTTTGCATTTCTCTGTTAAGAATCTGGATGCTGAATTGGGAGAAGAGAATGAAGCGTGTCGAAATGACACAGAGTCATCAAGGTAAGTCGACATTAGGAAATAATTATTTCAATCGAAATGTTTAGTGATGTGTTATGGTAGATACACAACTTAGGGTATGCGCATTTTTATGCATTTATAATTTAGGATAGAGTAGTTATGAGAAAGTCTCATATAATTTAGGATAGAGTAGTTATGAGAAAGTCTCATATAATTTAGGATAGAGTAGTTATGAGAAAGTCTCATATAATTTAGGATAGAGTAGTTATGAGAAAGTCTCATATAATTTAGGATAGAGTAGTTATGAGAAAGTCTCATATAATTTAGGATAGAGTAGTTATGAGAAAGTCTCATATAATTTAGGATAGAGTAGTTATGAGAAAGTCTCATATAATTTAGGATAGAGTAGTTATGAGAAAGTCTCATATAATTTAGGATAGAGTAGTTATGAGAAAGTCTCATATAATTTAGGATAGAGTAGTTATGAGAAAGTCTCATATAATTTAGGATAGAGTAGTTATGAGAAAGTCTCATATAATTTAGGATAGAGTAGTTATGAGAAAGTCTCATATAATTTAGGATAGAGTAGTTATGAGAAAGTCTCATATAATTTAGGATAGAGTAGTTATGAGAAAGTCTCATATAATTTAGGATAGAGTAGTTATGAGAAAGTCTCATATAATTTAGGATAGAGTAGTTATGAGAAAGTCTCATATAATTTAGGATAGAGTAGTTATGAGAAAGTCTCATATAATTAAGAAAACAAAAAAAGAAGAAGAAACCGTTCATAATTTTAAAGTATATAATCAAGAGACAAATATGAGAGACTTTTCTGATTGTGTTCACAAGACTAAGTTATTTGAATGAAATCTTTGAATTGTATAACTTTCTGTGCAAGCGGTATGCGATAGAGTCAAACCATTAATATTCTTACATTATTTGCGCAAACGAGGGCCGTTTGCCACAAAACATAAAAATACATGTATAATTTTTATGCAATCAGCGAGTGATTTGTATCTAACATTAGAGTGAATGAACTGAATATAGAGAGCGTTTTTATTGATAACGTTCAATAAAGTGATTTGTATCTAACATTAGAGTGAATGAACTGAATTAGAGAGCGTTTTTATTGATAACGTTCAATAAAGTGATTTGATACAGCGCGCATGAGTGCATATTTTATGTTCAACACTCAGACACAGAATCAAAACGGTGAAGTGTATGTATTTCTTTTTGTCATAATCAGTGATAGAATCACACTGTATTGTGTGAATCAGTATTGTGTGAATAAGCCAATGAAAGAATGTAGCGT
The DNA here is from genome assembly GCA_028829895.1 of Sinotaia quadrata. NCBI lineage: Eukaryota > Metazoa > Mollusca > Gastropoda > Architaenioglossa > Viviparidae > Sinotaia > Sinotaia quadrata. The sequence goes on from CM054178.1 coordinate 7,786,756, forward strand.
ACAGTGCGTTTCGTTTTGCAAAAAGATAGTGATTAAACCACACGATATAATTATTATACTCTCTGTGCTTTAGCCAGTGAAGGAATGGAGAGAAAATGTTGCAGTGTGTGTGCTTCATCCAGTGAAGGAATGGATAGAAAATGTTGCAGTGTGTTTCTTTGTGCTTCATCCAGTGAAGGAATGGAGAGAAAATGTTGCATTGTGTTTCTTTGTGCTTCAGCCAGTGAAGGAATGGAGAGAAAATGTTGCAGTGTGTTTCTTTGTGCTTCAGCATGTGAAGGAATGGAGAGAAAATGTTGCAGTGTTTCTTTGTGCTTCAGCATGTGAAGGAATGGAGAGAAAATGTTGCAGTGTTTCTTTGTGCAAAAAGTAGTATCTGAATCATACCACGTAATATGTATGCGTTTGGATGAAACTGCGTTTTGTTCATCATAGTCATGAACTAGTGTATAACTGCTTAAAGATTATTTACTGCATATTTAAAAACCCAAATCTACTCTCTCTCTCTCTCTCTCTCTCTCTCTCTCTCTCTCTCTCTCTCTCTCTCACACACACACACACACACACACACACACACACACGTACACCACACTCAACATACGCGCACACAACAATTTTATTGAACGATTTCTTGAACCGTATGAAAATATTTATAATTCATCCTATCCGGTGGAGATCGTACTGTGTACCAGAATATAATGAAAGCGAATACATGCAATGCTGTTTACAATAAGCTCATTATTATCGACACACTGAAAGGGGTGCTATTTTAAAATACACTCCATTACTTTACCAATTATGTGATCTTGGGATTAGTGCTGTGTTTATTAAGGATTTCTAGGGTTTTGCACTTCAGTGTCTGATGACACAGTTTACAGTCCTTGAGAGTATTATCAGACATGTGTAGATGATGTCATTATTACGCCTTTTCAATTGCTGACTTTGGAAAAAATGTGTTGACGAATGTTCCTATTTAAATGAAAGTATGTTTGCAGTAGATGTCATTGCGAGACACACTGGGGTTACTTTGTAATAATGTACTGTACCAAATATTTACTAGCTAAATATATAATACATCTGCGAGTGCCAAGTGTGGACTACTGGTTATAAAGACACTGGTTATAAAGACGCATACATCAGCATGCATCATACTGATATTGTGGGTGTGCAGCTATCAATTTGAGTCATGGCCTCCATTCAGCAATAGACCAATAAATAGATGTAAAAATATAATGTAGATGAACTGAGGACAAAACTTTACAATTATCTTATCACTACGCATTATGACAACAAACAAAAAGAAATTATACTACACTAACAAATATGCGCAAATGAAACTATTAACATACATTTCATAAAGAAAAATGTTAATATGTTAAAATAAAATAAAACATTATTTATTTTTCTCTATATCATCGACATGCTGTACCATTGTTGTTTCTGTAATAAGTTTATTTTGCACTGCTGTTGGCCTATATTCACAATTGAAGTCGTGTTTCTTGTGGTGCACAAAAGCTGGTAGACACTCAAAAGGACATGGCCTATGATTAGCTAAGCATGTGCATCAAAACCCACAATATATATTAAGATGAAAGTCTCTACTCTAGCTACGAGTCTGTCTTTGTTCCTTTTATGACCCGTTACTTTGGTATCGTGATTTTCGCCTCAACAAAATTTTGTTAGCAAAGAGTAACGTCTTAGAAAGTTGCACCTTAGTTTTCTCCGGCTAGAAACTAAGATCTATTCTACTTTGACTTGCTCTTTTAATCAATCGAATTTATGAACGCAACCAGAACTAAAAAATGTGTATGACTTTTTCACATCTTCTATACCTTTATTCTGACAGCACACATGTAACTTGTCCATAAACAAGTTCACAGTTGTATCAGCGTAAAGGTTTAATAACCACACAATGAGGTTCGGATCAAAATGGGACTGAGATCTAAGTCTTTAAAGCGACCTTTGCTCCACTTTGCCTCGCAGATTCCAGGGAATTAGCGTCCTCGTAAAACAATAATAATAATAATCCCACCTGTGGCTCCTACTCAGTGCGCGCACAATCAAACAAAACCTTCACCTTCTCATCCACATATGTCCATCCTTGACTTTCTCTTCAGAAATAACTTTATATAAACATTTCCGAATCATACAAATTGCAAAAAAGTTTCATTTTAAAATTATAAATCGGAAATGAAAATATGTAGGTGGAATTTCCATCATATGACAGAAGTAATTGTCACTATGCAATTCTACGGGGATGGGGGGGGGAGTGAAAAATCAGATTTTAAAATTTAAGTGCGTTCAGGATTATATTAAACATTTTAATTGAAAACGTTTCAGAGTAAATGCAAACATATTATGCAAAAAAATAGGTTGTTAGATTTTACATTTAATGGTAAGAATTTTTACTAAGCATACAAATATTTCTAGGTTTTTTATAATCTCTGATACTGTTATTACGTCGAATGCACTAATGTTTGACTATAGCAAGCAGTCTACGTGTATTTTTAAACATAACATGGTAGCAAGCAGTCTACGTGTATTTTTAAAACCTAACATGGTAGCAAGCTGTCTGATTTAAGTGCTTTATATGTCAATGTGTTTTTAGATGAAGTCAAGTAAATTACCGTCAACTTGGCCAGACAACATAAATGATACGCGTGCTAGTGAAAGTTGTTTATTTCTAAATAAAATCATGCATGCAATGCTTTATAATCAGAAAGTATTCTTCAATTTATAAATAATACGTTTTTCCAAAATGTACACATTCACATTCATTTCATGCAGGGAAGAAAAATATCTATAAATAATACTTTTTTTTCAAAATGTACATATTCACATTCATTTCATGCAGGGCAGAAAAATATCTATAAATAATACTTTTTTCCCAAAATGTACACATTCACATTCATTTCATGCAGGGCAGAAAAATATCTATAAATAATACTTTTTTTCCCAAAATGTACACATTCACATTCATTTCATGCAGGTAAAAAAAAAAATATCTATGAATAATACTTTTTCTTTCCAAAATGTACACATTCACATTCATTTCATGCAGGGCAGAAAAATATCTATAAATAATACTTTTTCTTTCCAAAATGTACACATTCACATTCATTTCATGCAGGGCAGAAAAATATCTATAAATAATACTTTTTTCCCCCAAAATGTACACATTCACATTCATTTCATGCAGGGCAGAAAAATATCTATAAATAATACTTTTTCTTTCCAAAATGTACACATTCACATTCATTTCACGCAGGGCAGAAAAATATCTACGAAGTGACGAAACATTCGGATGATACGTACGATAATCTCAAGTCCTGGCACTAAAAGCTCAAATCAACAGTTTCGGAAGGACAGATAATCTCAAGTCCTGGCTCTAAAAGCTCAAATCAACAGTTTCGGAAGGACAGATAATCTCAAGTCCTGGCTCTAAAAGCTCAAATCAACAGTTTCGGAAGGACAGATAATCTCAAGTCCTGGCTCTAAAAGCTCAAATCAACAGTTTCGGAAGGACAGATAATCTCAAGTCCTGGCTCTAAAAGCTCAAATCAACAGTTTCGGTAGGACAGATAATCTCAAGTCCTGGCTCTAAAAGCTCAAATCAACAGTTTCGGAAGGACAGATAATCGTTTGGCCGAAAGGCATAGACAGTGTTAGCCATCAATGTCGTTTTACGTCTGTTGCACACGTCATCAAGTTCATTAATTTTAATCTATTTGTGCCTTTGCTATGTTTAAATGAGATTTTTGTGCATTTACTTAAGTTTGTTAAACATAACTTTTGTTATTGTTAAAGTTTTCACCTTGTTGCATGATGGAAATTATATCAATACATTTACTAATACAAGAGTTTTAGCCCTTTGAGGTTAACCTGTTATTTTATCTAAAATATTGGACATTTATAAAAGTTAGTAACAGCTATAAAGTCTTTTGTACCTGTGATTATGGAAAGTGGTGTATGAGAACTGATATGAATGGGTTAAAAGCTGAGTAATTTTAAGGGGGAAATAATAGCATAAAGAGTTACCTGTTCTTGTCTTTCTCTCTTACACATTACACAAACACACGGTACAACACTGCCGATGGAGTCATTCTCAGAACTGCAGAAACCAATTCACTAGTTACTTCCCTTTGATATGTCTTACTGATTGGTTCCAGCCATCCTTATCTATCTGCCCTCTAAAAGTCTCATACTACTAGGAACTTGCGCTCTACATCAAATGTACACATTTGGATCATTTAGCAAGCAGCAAAGAGGTAAATTAATCAATTAATGAATGCTCAATTTCTGAACAGGATCCATCTACCTGTATTGCGCAGCCTTTTGTGCTTACGCTAAAAGTAGTGGAAATCATTTTTATGAATGCTAACAAGCCATAGTTTTTTGTTTTGATTTTTTTTACATCAGCAAGAATTGTTCTGCCTCCTCAGAGCCATTGATTGCTCCATCTGTACATTTGTAGTTTCATTTTTCTTTACATCATTTTTTCCTATCTTCAAACGCAATTATTCATATGCTATTTGTAGTTTTAAAGTCTTTATGAAAGCGCTGCTTTCAGTATTGGGGAGTGAGACTGTGGTTTCCGGGAAATTTATTTAGATAGCCCTCCAACTCACTTGTTAAGTTCCCCACGGTTTTTATCACTATAAGCATCCCTTCTGCTTCTAAATTCCACAGTCTCTGAATTTCTAATATGAGATCTTCTTATTTTTTCTAGTTCTTCTTTCTTTTGTTTTATGCTTCCACATATTTGGAATAGTGACATCAACGGTTGCTGTTGTTCTGTTGGACAGAACTAAAATGTCTGGCCTTCGTGCAGAAATCAATAGATCTTTACTTGTCTCCACTTCCCACAATATTTTGAATTTTTCTCTTTTGTGCATTCATGTTGTTTCTGAGGTTTTACTCAATAGTGCTATTTTGTAATTTTTTATTGTTAAAGTATCAATCAATGTGGGATAGAATTATAAACCATATGGTGGTCATTCCTTGCCATTCAAAGTTTGTTCTTCGCTTATTGCCATAGTTTTATCAGTTGTCAATTGGACCATTGGTCTTCAGGTGCCTAGTCTACCATCTCATGTTTATTTGTTAATATTTTATTTCTAGATTATTATTATTCAGCCTCTTTCCACGACTTCTGTTTTGACTGTCGGTTGTGATCCAAGGTCTCCGAATCTTACCAAGATTCTGGGAGATCCAAGGTTTTACGGAGGATGTGGGCACTTCCAAGGAGCGCTGCTTTGAGTAGTGGAGCGAGTCTGTGGTTTCCAGGAAGTTTATTCAGGTAGCCTTCCAATTCAGATGTTATGTTCCCCAAGGCCTCTATCACTAAGGTATCACTTCTGCTTTTACATTCCACAGTCTCTGAATTTCTAATCTGATTTAGTAGTAGTAGTAGTAGTTTATAGTAGTAGTATTGGCATTTGCTCATCGTGCCTGTCGTCTTTGATGCATACTCATTTTAATTACGTCATCAGAGAAAAAGATGGTGTTTTACCAGTCTACCAAAAATAGTAAATAAACCATTAACTATATAGAAGGTCTCAAATTCTCTGCTAGAATGGCAACGTTAGCTCGCTAGAATAGACAGTAATGTTGAATATTGTACTACACAACAATACTGGATCTATAGACTCTTCAGAAGCAATTTGCACTAACAATGGCAGATCCTGTAGTTAGTATATATTTGTTGCTAAGTATATGATTTCAAGCAGTATTCCAGAGATCTACTAGAACATAGCTCTTCTAGAACATAGCTCTTCTAGAACATAGCTCTACTAGAACATAGCTCTACTAGAACATAGTTCTACTAGAACATAGTTCTACTAGAACATAGCTCTTCTAGAACATAGCTCTAAATGCCAACTGTATGAAAAAGATCCATGAATTAGAAAACTGTAGCGATGAAAGAAATCTGAAAAAAACTCTTAAAACAAGCAATGTTGCCATCAGTGTACACTGTTGCCTGCAATGTTTGTTGGTTTGTCTCAGAAACAAAATTAATTTCTAACCTATGGTTGAGTAAATTTGCCTGTCCCTATTTCTAAACTTAATTGTTATATACATTTCATAAATGTCAATGTGACATGACCGTTGGGTGCTGCTCACGACGACATTTTGTCGGCGTCAGTGCTGCAGCAAACAATTTAGGTGGAGAATATGCCAGAACTACTTTGTGATGAAATCCAAACCAGCTCCAACTGGATGAGTATTTTTGTGTGACTAATAGTCTCATAACAACTTCCTCCAATGGGGATGGATCGAGAGTTATTTTGTTGAAGAAAGTCCAATATTGTAATCACTTTGATTTTGACATAACTCTAGTCTGGTCATAAAGGCAACAATTAGCATATGGTAAGTTAGCTGACTGATTAATGGATAATTGACTAAACCTATTTCATACATGTATGGAATTAATCGATTATTTTTAATAGAAAATGCGTATGTACGTGAATATTAATTTATATGTTCACTAATTTGATTATGTTCTACATTATACTTGTGAATTTTGATGGGTTGTACATTTATAGTGTGTGTGCATCGGGCTAATGACTCTTGTTGCAGGAATTGTAAGTGGAGAAAATTTATAAGTGAGAAAGTAGATTAGAGAAGAAATATGACTGTAACTTACTGCTGGCCTTAATATGACCTTTGCAGAACGGAGTGAACCGTTCTGTTTTGTAACCTTGTATATGCTTCACACTCCAGTGACTACACTACTCTTATCAGATCATGTTGGTGTGTATCCAACGTTCTCATCGAACGTACCAGTAAACGAGTTGTGAATTCCATTCAAGAGCCAATACAACAGAAACTGAATATTAGTTTGATCTAGAGAATTCACGAAGACATTTTTGAACATTCCTCATATATATATAGACATAAAGACATACATCTAAAATAGGATAGCTCTCTCTCTCTCTCTCTCTCTCTCTCTCTCTCTCTCTCTCTCTCTCTCTCTCTCTCTCTCTCTCTCTCCCTCTCTCCATATATATATATATATGTGTGTGTGTGTGTGTGTGTGTGTGTGTGTGTGTGTGTGCGTGCGTGTGTGTGTGTGCTCGAATGTGTGTTAATTTGACAGCTGGTTTTTATGCTAGCTTAAATTGAATTTATTGTCTATCATTAATCAAACATTGTTATGAAGTGATATAAATTGCAAAACTCTTTTGATTATATTCATATGTTGTATATTTGTTTGTTAATTAAATAAATTTGTCATAAAGAGTAAAGAGTGCCCGGAAAAAATGTCACACAGACTAAAAGTACAAGTTAACGAAAAGGCACATGCATCCATATGCCGTAAAATTGGTCTCAGTAATGAGAAAGAGACGGTTTTTCGTTAACATCCTCTCAGTCGAAAAGGGGGATAACATTTGCTTTTTCGAAAGTAGGAAGCGTAAAGGTCAGCCATCTTATAATCGCCTTTTGAACTGATTCATTCCCCAAAAGTAAACATATATTAGGCATAATTTTATAGCCAAACAGTATCTCCGTCTGTTCTCTAAAATAGAACCTTATTATAATTTAGTGCCCTTCTTCTTACTGCACGGTTATTTTTCATTATTATGTCTAAAAATTAAGTTTGCTCTGTAGTTGAAAATGCTTGAAATAGTGGAGGGCTTTTCCAGTGACCACTGGGTGGCGAGAATGTACACTTGTTGCTTTCACTCACACTAGCGAACTGTGATACAGCTCTCGTACACACAGGTACAAACATATTGAAAAACTAGAGTGTTGCTGACATTGCTAAAATTGAATAGATAGGTAGTTAGGTAGATATATCAGCATAACGAAAATTGAAAGTACCCTAAACATTGAACTGGACGTTTTCTTCACGACAGCGACCACAACGCGTTTTCAAGGTAAAGACGCATATCTTGGCAGTATTCATCCAATTGCAAACTTTAATCCTTCCTATCCATATTTTTAATTGTCTTGTAAAGTCAGTGCAGATTTTGCCATCATAGTATCTTTCATGTGCCTCCATCTCCATCGTGCAAGACCATTTTGACATGGTGGTGCTTTCTTCTACAAGTAGCCAGAAATTTATTAAGTTGTTTAATTTCTGGGTATTGACTTGGTCGTGATTTCTTCTGCCACTTACCCGGATAACTAATTAAGTTGTCGTTAAATTCCGGCATTGACTTAGTCGTGATTTCTACCAAGTACCCGGATTAAGTAATTAAGTTGTTTAATTTCTGTGTACTGTAATTCGGAGTAACCACTATGCTCTCGGCATTCTTCAAATTAATTAAAGGAATTACCTGCAATTTGCATTCTATCATGTCAACCGTACTTGTCCAGGATTCTGTGGGAGAATAGTTTCAGACAAAGTTGGTGTACGTCAGGGCTGTCATCTGCCACTCACGCTTTTCTACATCTACTTAGAATACATCATGAATGACGCTCTGGAACGTCACTATTGCACAGTCATCATTAATCTCCGCTTTGCAGTTGGCACCGACGAACTGGCTGGCAGTGAGAACGAGTGTCACCTTAGTGATAACCCTTGATGAATCCTCCTCATGATTTCGCATGGAGATAAATGGAGAAAAACACCAAGCTGATGACAAATGGTGAAAAAATAATCTCTACCATAATCAAGACCAGAGGAAAATAACTAGAAACAGTGAGCCAATTCAAGTATCTAGGCTCTGTCATCAGTGACAAGGGATCAAAAACGGAAGTCTTGTCTAGAGCAGCTCAGACAACGGTAACCATGTCAAAACTAAGACCCATTTGTAACAAATATTTCGGTCCCAAAACAAAATATAAGGCTCCTGAAAACTCTAGTCCTCTCAATCGTTTTGTATGCATATGAAACATGGACTTTGACGGCAGAAACACAGCGCAGTATACAAGCACTTGAAATTATATAGTACTGAACCATCTTTGGCATCTCTTACAAAGATCACATCACAAACGATTTGCGTAATACAATCTGACGTGAAGCTGGCGAATATGAAGACCTCCTCACCACTGTCAAAAAAAGAAAGAAGAAATGTTATGGCCATTTTGCTCGAGCCAACAACCTCTTCACAACAATCCTGCAGGGTAGCGTTATAGATGGCAGAAAACGATTCAGACAGGGAAAGATGTGGGCCGAAAACATCGCAGAATGGTCTTGGAAAAATCTTTTGCGTAGACACAGTTTGGCACATGACCGACACAGGTGGAGGGAGCTTGTCATCCGCTTAGAAGCTCAGCGACCCAACGACCACACTAGTCAAGGAACAGATGAGATGATGAGATGTCAACCGCCTTTCTTGTTAGTAAAAGGATATGGGAAATTTGAACTCTGTCATTGGATATTTTTTTATTTAGCGTGGGGATTCCTGTGTATTCCATTTCTAGTGACAAGCTATAAAAGCACATTATGGTGTAATTATTAAATTTAAAATAAAAGGATAAAACATATAGATCATTTGGTGCAGTTATCATTTTATCCGAAACATTCCAATTCTTTGGCAAGACTGACACATTCTTTTTTTCTCTCCTTGACTTTTTATATTTGTACTTTAAATGTTATACTCACTATACATGTTAACATCACAATGAAAGAAATACACTGAAGTGCTTGCTAACCAATTTTAATTAACTCAAAATATACAAGTAATTAATTTTGAATAAATCGAACAATGTTAATGCTGTAAAAATCTGAATACATTAGAAACAAATCACTTCACAATGGTCATCTGGTCGAACGTGTCCAGGCAATCATGCACAAATACCCGTCACCTTGTCACACCCACGATCACAGCAGTCAGCACTGCATTTCTGGTGACAGTCCCGTCCAAAGGTCCCTTTGGAGGACTCTATTGTAACAATAACATAGTGAAGACAAATCAATGGAGTGTGAACACTTTTACTTCTGTAAGTTACTTTACTACACAATGTATCGTGTTTTGTAGAGTGGTGTCATGCTTTGCATCATAGAAATAAACTAAATAAACATGCACTTGGACAAAATACAATTCAAATCACAAATGAAAGGGAGTGAATGATGAAAATACTTTACTAGTGTCGAAAGTACCAAGGTAATGTTTCGCAAGGTTTCTTGAGGAAAGAGTCTGTTATGAGGCATGAAAAATGAAATTATCAATAATTTAAAGGAAAAGACACGAAGAACTAAGAAAGGTATAACAATCAACAGTTGGAAGTAAAGAAATGAGGAGGCGTAACAAACGAAATACCACTTTCAGGAAAATTTGAAGAGGAAAAAGATTTTTTTTCTTTTTAACTTGAAAGACAACGCAAATCGAGTACAGTTCTTTAAATGTACTGTGAGTAAGTGATGTTACATATCGTGTATTTCTAGTTCTATGGGCATAATTATATTGCCCAGTGAACGTAATGTGACCGTAGTAGTAAATAGAAATTAGGAAGTTACTGTCTGTCGTACACGTAAATTAGATTTTTAACATCATCGAGAGTTTTTTTTTAAAGTAGCATCATTTCTTCTTATGTCACCATGTTAAGTATCCATATAGTTGTGACGGCAAAGCAGCTGTGTATCATACTTAACTCAGTGAAGTTATCTGGGAAAAACATCGTCCAACGCGATTGGCGAAATTAATGTAATGACGTAATGAGCCACTTCAGAGCATTGGCAAAACAACTGTACATTTTGCCTGTGGACAGCCAGTGGCCTTGAACCAGACCTATTTCATGGCCGGACTGATTTCATCCGGGCAGATCACTAACGACACTCCATTGAGGGTGGAATGTGACTTCATCTTGTCACCGATTTAGCGGTAATCTGAAAACCTGCTCGACCCTACCTAGGGGTCGGGCGGTCAATCTTTTGGGATCATGCAGAGAGCTGATCATTCCACAATAGATGTATGTCAGGAAGGGGGAGGGCCAAGCATAAGCAACTTCCCGCAAAAGACAAAACAACAGCAACGACTTTTAAACGGCAACTCTACTTCAGTTGTTTTGCCATTTTCATGATGGGCCGAATATATCATCCTTTTCATTGGACACACCCAACTTGATTTTTATGGGGTAGAAAAATAAAACAGTGAGTAATCAATGATTTAAACTGTCATTAGATACCTCAGTTCACATACATTAAACTATGAGTAAGTAGGGCTAGGAAGGAATTTAGTATTTGAACTATTATCTATTTTATTCAATTGTGTTTGTAAGTTAAATAGCTCAAGAACTCAAATTTGTATGACAATTTTACAAATAATTTTGAGTTTTGGCTGTAGCTGTTTTATAGCATTATCCTAATTTGGTGATTTTTACTTACTTCTTTTGTCTACTTTATTATTATTATTATTATTTTCATCATTAATCATTTAGAAAACAATTACTCCTATCCCAAGAAAGCCTGTTTATGACCGAATGGCCTCTGGAACAAACCATTACAGTCACCGATGAAAGAGAACCTGCAGGTAATAAAATAATTAATATTCATCAATAACGGTGATTTATCTTCTATTGTTTTAAAAGGGTGAGAAGGTGTCTGCATAATGCTATCCTGATGTATTGTTGACCTTCTCCACTACACATACAATTTCGTATATAGGCTTAAACACGTCAGCATACATAACCTTTGCATGCATAATAAAAGTCAGACAAACATCCATGGTGCATGAGTGTTGGACACTATGACGAACAACAAACAAGTCCTACATAGTGCTGACAAGCCACTATCGGGTTGAATAAGGTTGTGACAGAGGAGACGTGACGTAAACGTAAGCGGTACGCTACATCGACGTTACCCACTGTTCACTGTCTTTTTTCACAACCCCCCCCCATCCCATCATGTTTAGTTGTTACACTTATAAACTATGCAATAAATTACACTATAATAATTACTGAACATACATTCTAAACAAATTGTGGTTTGAAGCCAGGTTTTCAAGGACAGTCACCAGTGACTTTGTCGCAAAAAGCTCCTTCAGTACAGTTCTTGCATGTATTTTCACATTGACTGCCCCAGAATTGTGCTGCGCAAACTTTAAGAAAAAGAAACGGTAAGTGCATACACTTAATCAAACTGTAATTGTACACACTTAATCAAACTGTAATTGTACACACTTAATCAAACTGTAATTGTACACACTTAATCAAACTGTAATTGTACACACTTAATCAAACTGTAATTGTATACACTTAATCAAACTGTAATTGTGCACACTTAATCAAACTGTAATTGTACACACTTAATCAAACTGTAATTGTACACACTTAATCAAACTGTAATTGTACACACTTAATCAAACTGTAATTGTACACACTTAATCAAACTGTAATTGTACACACTTAATCAAACAAAACTTCAGAAAAAATTTTTAAAGTATGAAATATATCACCTGCATATTAAACAGAATACCACTAAAACAGAACAGTTGCCGCTTTATTTCAAGTATATGCTTGTAAAATAATATATAATGCAACCATTTAGTATCGAAAATGCATTCATGAAACTTACCCCACACTTGAATTTCGCAGAAATTAATGACAGAAACCTTTTCGTAAACGGTATTCTGACTAGTGGAAACATGAACTACACGACCATTGATGACACCCGAGGTGCAGCTGATATTAATTCCGCTTGAAGAAGAGTCAGGAATGGATTTAAAAGTGTAGCAGTTTTTTCCATCCACGGTTATGACACAATCGGTCAATCGGTGCTCGTCTGCATATAACAACACAAATTTAGTAATGCAAACTATCAAATTATATAGAGCGGATTAAAAAGGTTTGTCTGCCTATAACAACACAAATGTGGGAATGCAAACTAACAAATTATATAGAGCGGATTAAAGAAGTTGAGAGAGGTGGGGCGGGATCACATACAGAGAAGGAATGACAAAACGAAGAGAGAAAGGCAGCAAGCGAATAGAAGCGGAGCATTCCGACAGAGGTGGATGAGGATATATACTAAGCAAGAACGACGTATGGCAACATTAAGATGCATGTGTCATCAAGTTGGTGGTGTCATGAACGTATTTGATGTCATTAATTTGTGTCATTATGTCGTTTATGTCAGTAAGTTCTTTCAGTCATTGTGTAGTGTGAGTGTTTAATTTGTTTGTATTATTAAGTTAATTGTCTAGTATTTAATATGTCTTTATGACATACTTCGTCATTATATTTGCATTCTAATATTAATATTAGTGACTGTATTGTTTGTGTGCATTTAATGGAACATCTGTCGTAATTTATTTCTACCTTTTCACATGATTCTATAAGTCAGAGGCAGACATGGAAATATATCTGATAGTTTACGTAATAATATTGTATACGTCCGAGGCAGACATGGAAATATATCTGATAGTTTACGTTACTAATATTGTATTGGTCTCTTTGGTAACGTGTGATACTACAGGTTCTCCACTGTTAGAATAAATACACAGAAGTGTTTACGAATCAAAGGATGAATGTATTTGTTATTTTACTGTGACTGGCAAGGAGTCATTTCTATTCAAAAATAGAATCCGCATAATGGCAGCTACATGCAGAAAATCTTGTGAATATTAAAAAATGTTGACTGTTTTAGACACACATGATTTGAATCACTTTGGTTTAGCTCTAATATGTATTTTTTAAAAAAATGAGATAAGACTATTTAAAGCTAACGACCATATCTAAATAAATTTAGCCATTCAATTCAAACGGAAATAATGCAAGCCCTGTGGATTTCAGGTAGAATAAAATATAGGTGAATGGAAATATTTAAAGGAAACTGTCGAAACATGTGGATATGACCCTGACCTTGGATGCATAACCCCTACAGAGTTAACAATGAAAATCAAAGTGACTTTACTATAGATCCATATGTAATATTAGTAATAAGTCAAGCCCACACATATACTTCCGCCTATAAATGGGTGTGTGACATACAACGTGACTCAAGGTCAGTGTATGGTGTAGAATGTAAAAAGGTAAACTTAGAAATTAATTACAAGTTTAGCAAGAGAGTATGTGTAAAGTCACACTGACAAAGAGAAACGAGTGAATTAGCTTAGAGTTAGATTTCGAAAATCATCAGAGACACAGTTTTTCCAATCATTTGTTTTTGCAAATGAAAAGTAGAGATGTTTGCTAACGTTATTGTGAGTAATTTATGATATACAAGAATATGAATATTTGAGCATTATTTACTCACATTATGCTTCAGTATAGTGAATGTGTAACCCAAGGAATTCTCATCTGGGCATGTTCACAATTAAATAATTGATGCAATATATTTAATACTACATCCATTGCAGGGTTTTCAGTTCAGTTCCAGCTTTAGTTATGTTCCAGTTCCAGTTTTGGTTCTATTACCTTTTGGATTAGGACTGAATTGAACCAGTCTCGAGTGCTAGAAGTGTTTTCTGTTTTCTGTTGTATAATGAAAGATTGTTTTTGTTTGACAGGGAATCTGGAGTGTTAGAAGTGTGGAATGTTTTCTGTTGTATAATGAAAGATTGTTTTTGTTTGACATGGAATCTGAAGTGTTAGAAGTTTTCTGTTTTATGTTGTATAATGAAAGATTGTTTTTGTTTGACAGGGAATCTGGAGTGTTAGAAGTGTTGAATTTTGATTTTTTGCGGTAAACTAAAAATAAATTGTCGTAATCCTTTGTCGGTTAAGTTAGGAAGTCTTGGCGTATTTTTCATTGTTTAAATCTCTTTTGTGAAACAAACACTGATAAACGATAATGAGCAGTAAATAGTGGACTGTGGGAAGTACCAAGCCTGACCTATAACCAGATCAGTCAAGAGGTTTATCAATATATTTGCCTGTAATACGATGGCTTAAAACTATTTGTCATTTCAGTTCTAACCCATGATATTTACCTATAACACGGAGGCTTAACACTGGGATATATGTCAGGGCAGAGCTAACCTTTGGTATTTGTTTATCATACGAAGGCTAAGAATGGGATATATGTCAGGTCAGTGCTAATCCATGGTATTTGCCTGTAGTATGAAGGCTAACACTGGGATATATGTCAGGTCAGTGCTAACCCATGGTATTTGCCTGTAGTATGAAGGCTAACACTGGGATATATGTCAGGTCAGTGCTAACCCATGGTATTTGCCTGTAGTATGAAGGCTAACACTGGGATATATGTCAGGTCAGTGCTAACCCATGATATTTGCCTGTAGTATGAAGGCTAACACTGGGATATATGTCAGGTCAGTGCTAACCCATGGTATTTGCCTGTAGTATGAAGGCTAACACTGGGATATATGTGAGGTCAGTGCTAACCCATGGTATTTGCCTGTAGTATGAAGGCTAACACTGGGATATATGTCAGGTCAGTGCTAACCCATGGTATTTGCCTGTAATACGAAGGCTAACACTGGGATATATGTCAGGTCAGTGCTAACCCATGGTATTTGCCTGTAATACGAAGGCTAACACTGGGAAGAGTAGGTGTACGTGAAGACAGTTTTCCGATTCAAGTCCTCATTGAGACGTGCATTATATTATAGATACAAATAATATATAATATAATTATAATATTTAATCTACAGAAATTAAGTGGCACTTCTCCATTATCTAAATACATCTCTCTCTCTCTCTCTCTCTCTCTCTCTCTCTCTCTCTCTCATTTGTATGTCGGTCTCTGTCTGCATCGGGGGATGTCTGTGTGTGTTGTCTATCTAACATCACAAGACTATACTGACAGTCACACTCACACATTTAACTATGTGAAAACAAGTGAGTAACAAGCAGAAATGTGAAGAATACAGAATATGAAGTTCTGATATTTCAATGCGTCATTAGGATAACTTTAAAATCAGTGAACTTTACTTAATTAATGGAGAATGTACACAACAATAAAAGAAAAAGAAATCAGAAAAAGAAGAATGAAAGAACTAAAGAAAGAATGAAAAAATAAAGGAAGGAGGGAGGAATGATAATATATGTAAAGACACTAGTAAATGCATGTAAAATCAAGTAACGAAAACAACAAAAAATAATTTAAAAAGTTAAACGGAATGAAAAATGTGTTACTTACTGTACTCACGAGGCCACACTGTGATGTTGTACACGGGGTAGGGACGACCCAGGTCAACCTCCCACCATGGACCTTTCATTCTAGCAGACTCAAAACAGCCAAGTCCACTTGACAATGTGTCACCGTCAACACCTTTGTCACACGAATTGTCACTTGATGACTTTGATTTTACTTTGCATGTCTTTCGTAATGCCACATTTTCTGGAATTAAAAAAATAAAAGTATTTAGGAAAATAGTTTACTGGACAAATAAAGTGTGAAGTGATTACAATCTTGGTCCTAGAGGATTTTTATTGAAAAGCATAACAATGACCTATTGTATTGCTTGTGTAATTTTGGATATATATACTTATAGTATTGTTCTGCTTGAAAGAACTGGTGCAGTGAACGAAAGGCAGTCAGGTTTGTTTCGAGAGAACAAGCGACGAATTTGTTATCAATATGAGGAGATAAACACAGAAAATTGATCTGAAGTACAACTAGTGATAGTGTTGCAAATGTGCATAAAAGTCTAATTCAGGGATTTTAAAAACTATTATCATTTGTCTGTAATAATTCCATTTCTATTCTCTGATGAGAACAATCCTGAGATTTGTATTGACAGTTTGACACTAATGTTGAATTGTAGTTTAGGATATAAGACTGGAAAATATAAATTTATTTGAATGTGGTTTCATGGAAATATTGATGTCAATTAATCTTTTTGATTATATTTGCCATGTGTATATTTGATTGTTGATTAAAACAAAATATTGTTAAATCTATTGACCTTCTTATGCACATTGACAACTTATGCTGGAGAAGAAAATGGGGGGATCACTAAATTAAAGACGGATTTCTCTTCTCATTTAGTAAGAAGTTTTCCACCTATGCAATATTGTGTGACAATAAATGTTGTCTTAATGTTGTGGGAGAGAGAACACGCTTACAACAGCCATATATCCGCCAAGTGAGAAAGATGAGAAGTATCTTCTGGAAAATTATTAATAGCATAAATTGAGATCCTCATCACTTGTAATTAGTTATGAATTATAATAACAATAATAATAATCATTAACTAAGTGGCGTTGGCTTCACACCAAATTCCAAATTCCCAATATCAATATGCACTTGTTGAGTGTTGTCTGGTCAAGAATCACGTGACTTGTTATTATATGGAAGTCCCACAATATAACATCCACTGTTATTCCAACTTTTAACACTCCCTGCAATCTATGTTCAACAAGCAGGCTATATTAGACCTCCCTTCATTTACATGCACGAACTTGAAGTCGGCTCACTTTTAACACTCGTTTCAACAAGCATGCAATATTAAACATCACTTCATTTACGTGCACGATCTTGAAGTCGGCTCACTTTTAACACTCGTTTCTATGTTCAACAAGCATGCAATATTAAACATCACTTCATTTACGTGCACGATCTTGAAGTCGACTCACTTTTAACACTCGTTTCAACAAGCATGCAATATTAAACATCACTTCATTTACGTGCACGAACTTGAAGTCGGCTCACTTTTAACACTCGTTTCTATGTTCAACAAGCATGCAATATTAAGCATCACTTCATTTACGTGCACGAACTTGAAGTCGACTCACTTGTTGCCCACTTCTTCCGAGATATTATTATTATTCTTTTTCTACGTGACACCAGTTGGTTGTCGGTTGTGAACCAATGTCTCTGAACCATTATACTTTGAGTTCTAAGGTTTTATGAAGGAGGACATTTCCAATGAACGCTATTAGTAATAGGGATGTCAGTTGATTCCAGGTAGTATATTTAGATAGACATCTTTTACCACAACGACGCTTGGTGGTTAAGATTATTATTATAATTAATTTTTAATAACTAATTACAATAGATGAGAATCTTAATTTAAGTTATTAATAATTTTCTAGTGTACATCACTTGTCTCTCGCATTTGGCAGATATGCGGGCAACATGAACGTCCTCTCTCTATCCTTAACATTTAAATACAAACATTTCTTGTCACACGGCATTCCATAGGTAGAAAACGTCTAGAGAAAGGAGACGACAAGTCCGGCTTGAGTCTGTATTTAGCGAGCACCCATCCACCCACTTTTTCTCCAACATTATTATTATGCATAACAAAGTCAATATATTTTAAAATCAATAATCAAATATACGTAGGGTAATTACAATGAAATAGATTACTTGACATCCATATTTCCACGAAACCACGTTTGAATGACTTTATGTATATGATGTCTAGATCCTAAAATTACAATTCAACAATAGAATCAACACAAATCAGAGAATTGTTCTTATTAGAGAGCAGATATTAAGTTGTTAGAGATAAGCAACAATATATGTTACATGACCTTGTTTAACTGTGTCTCAATATTCCTTCAACACGTTTTTGCAATCAAGACACAAATTTATTGTCAGCCATTATTTTGCTAGCTCCATGTTCAGCACCCACACATTAAAATAAAGCACTGTTCCACTCCTTATTCTCTTGATTTAAAATGGCACTTGTCTTTACCGTGTCAAGAACAATAAATGTAGTAATTTCCAGGACTTCTCTCCAACGAAATTGCTTGGGTAGTCAGAATGTCTACAACCATACATCAATGGAGTGTAGTGTATTTTTAACACTTACACACTGCTTCCTGCCTTTACCATGGTCGGACAATGTGGCTTACAAGCAGTAAACCAAGAGGTTCAAATAAAACATTGAAATGAAAATGGAAGACTATATATAATATAGAAAACTATATGTGAGCAGCTTATTTCAAGCATTTGTAGAAATAAAAGTCAACTCATATAGTACGTCTTTACCTAATACACATGTATAGCATATCAATAGAGAAAACGCTTGAAATCATTTCTCTTTCAAACAGTCAGTTAACTAACCCTCAAGCTAACCATTCATGTCAGGACATATGCCACTATAAAGTGATTAGACAGCACATTTCTCTACAGCAGGTAAACTTTTTGATCACAGCCCATTGGCTAGATTCATTCTCGCAAATCATAACCATTGGATACTATAAATTGCTCATCCATTAGGGGACATTACATCAGCAATTTCTAGCATGTTCTTGCCTCGAGTACTTACTTCAAATGAGAAACTTTCAAAAGTACATTCACAAGGAGAGCCCAATTTGGGGTTAATCTGACAAATTATCGATTTATATAACAATTAAATTTCAAAATAGGGACATTTACTCCGAAATATACCCCATCCTTTTGAGATGTAAACCATCCTGTTAACATCTACTGTTTTAGGAGTACATTTCGAATATTAATGCTGATATATATACAAAAGTATAGAGTAGCTATGATCTTGAGAAAAGAATTATCACTGTCTGTCTGTCTGTCTATCTGTCTGTCTGTCTGTCTGTCTGTCTGTCTCTCTCTCTCCCTCTCTCTCTCTCTAGTAACTCTAGCGATATTATTAATATATAATTACGCAATGACGATATTCATTATATTCAGGAGAAAAGAGCTACATATAAAATTACAGTATTCTTGAGAAGAGAGATTTTTATAAAATTACACTGTATTCATATGATACGAGTTTATAAAAACGGCCTAATTACTATATTCAAGTGAAATGAGTTATATGTAAAAGAATACAATGACCACATTCATGAGAATAGAGCTATATTTAAAATGGCACATTTACTGTATTCATGAGAAAGTGCTACATTGTTGGTTGGGTGGGGAGGGATGAGTTTGTAATCGTGTTCTTCTATTGTGTTTCTGCGAACATCATCCTTAATATTGTCAAAGTAATGGATTTCACTGGACACAGTGAAATGATGAAGTCAACATAACTTATCTGAGTTCACACGATGACTAGAGAGAAAAAAATGATTAGATCTTCCTGTAATTTTATTAAATGTATATTCCTAGTATATAGATAAAGTAATATTAAATTAGTGTAAATAGTTGTCCAAGATACTAAACTCGCATTTAATGTATATGCACATATTCACAAACGTACCTTGAGTACATAGCGGAGGTAGAAATCCAGGCTTACAAATGCAGTGACCCGTGACTTTGTCACATTCAGTTCCGTTGATGCAATGACCACATGAACGGTCACACTGGCTACCCCAGAAGTGGAGAGGGCAACCTGAGAACAAAATCAGTTGAGCTATTACTCATTCACATATCATAAACTAATGTACTGATACAAACGAGAAATCTCGAGAAGTCAATATTAGATAGTTATGAGGAAACAGAAAGAAACGAAGACTAGATGAAGCCATTATAAAAAATCACTAACATTCTACACATAATACAAAAAGATAGATGTCAACACACATAGGAACATACCGATACAAATAAGATTACACACACTCAAAACCATACGCGCACGCGCACGCACACGCACGAACACGAACGCGCACACACGCACACGCACGCACGCACACGCACACGCACGCACGCACACACACACACATACACGCGCACACACACACACACACACACACACACCACAGAGAGAGAGGGAGAGAGAGAGAGACAAACACATAGACAGACCGACAGACAGACAGTTAGATAGAAAGATAGATAAATAAATAGATAGATAGGTAGACAAATAGATAGGTAGAAAATAGATAGATAGATAGATAGATAGATAGATAGATAGATAGATAGATAGATAGATAGATAGAGATAGATAGAATAAGGTATATAAAACCCTAACTAGAGATCTAAGCTTATTAAACATGCTTTAAAAAGGCCTTATGTCGACCGACAGCATAATGGAGACAAATAAGCTAAAGATTTGTACTATTCATTTGTATTAATAAAACCTCATTTTGCCATTTTTCACTCTTAATATTATCTTTACTGTAAATAACTTTGACATATTTAATATTTTAATAGGATATTTTCCGGTGGATTTCAGTGGTTTTGTAGGTAGTTTATATACACTGAGGTCCACCAAATCTGGTTTTTAAAGCATTGTCTACCTAAAGTTGGAAGTAGGTGTGTGTGTGTGTGTGTGTGTGTGTGTGTGTGTGTGTGTGTGTGTGTGTGTGTGTGTGTTGTGTTTGTGTGTGTGTGTGTGTTTGTTTGTGTTTGTGTGTGTGTGTGTGTGTGTGTGTGTGTATCAGATAAATAAGCAGAATGCTTACACCGGACTTGAAATTCACAGATATTAATGAAACGTGATTCCATTGAATCAACGATGTTTAAATGGAACAGGGATATACGTATCTTGGGATACTACAGCATCAAGAAAATATGCAGAGAGAAGAGAAGTCCAAAGTTAAGAGAGAGTATGAAAAACGTGTTAGACAAGTCCGGAAGACCAAGCTACTTGGGGCAAACAAACTGCTAGCGCTTAACACATACGCAATACCTATAGTAAGCTACACTGGAAGTATCATAAATTGGACAGTAAATGAAATAAATGATCTCGACAGAAAAAGAAGAAAACTACTCACAATACATAAAGCCATACACCCCAAAGCATACTTAGATAAGTTCTATGAATCTCGAAAAGTGGAAGGCCGAGGTCTCAACAAAATCAAACATGCCATTGAAAGAGAAGTCATTGGCCTTGTGGACAACATCTAGAATAACAACAAAGATGATCCACTGATAGAAGAAGTAAAGATGAGTGGACTATTCCAACCCGAAGAAACAGAGAAAGAAACATGGAAGAAAACAACAAAGCAAGAACTAGCACATACCTGGAGCCAGAAACTTCTGCATGGCCAGTATGTACGACAAGCCGACGAAATATCAACAGAGCAATCAACGTACAAATTGTTTAAAGAGGCAGGATTGAAAGCAGAAACGGAAGCACTCATAACACTTGCACGAGATCAATCACTCAACAAAAGAAATCACAAAACACAAATCTTGAAAATCTCAAATAATTCCAAATGTAGACTTTGCAAATCCATGGATGAGAAAACAGAGTACATATTATCTGGATGTCAGGTTCTGGCTGGAACAGAATACACCAAACAACACAACGAAGTGGAAAAGCACATATATAGAAATCTGTGTGAGACGTATGGCATAAAAAACCGCAGAAAGATCATGGATGCACCAACAGGAAGCATTCGCCGAAACAGAAGAAGTCGAAATACTGTGGGAGATCGAGATAAGAAAAGATCAAGTGATTCCTGCACGAAGACCAGACATTGTAGTTCTCAATAAGTCCAACAAAACAGCAACAATCATTGATATCGCTGTTCCAAGTGATAGAAACATAACAAACAAAAGAAAGAGAAAAATTACAAAAAATACCAAGACCTCAAATTAGTAATTAAGAGACTGTGGAATGTAAAAGCAGAAGTGATACCTATAGTGATAGGAGCCTTAGGGAACATAACATCTAAATTGGAAGGCTATCTGAATGAACTCCTAAGAAACTACAGACTCTTTCCATTACTCAAAGCAGCACTCATTGGAAGTGCCCACATCCTCCGTAAAATCTTGGATGTCTTAGAATCTTGGTAAGATACCGAGACCTTGGATCAAAACCGACAAACAAAATTCGTTGAAAGCTGAATACTACTACTACTACTACTACTACTACTACTACTACTACTACTACTACTACTACTATAAAATTTACAAAAAATACTACTAATAATTTATTTATTTAACTTTATATATTTCTACTTCATACTATGGAAGAATTACCTTCATAACAAAGTGGTGGCATCCATCCAGGCAGGCATTCACAATGACCGGAAGTTCTGTTACAATCAGAGGTTTTACATCCGGATCCACAGGTTTTCTTGCAGGCCTCTCCGAATGTACCAGGGTCACAATCTGGAAAGGAGAATTAACATGTTTTATAGCTTTTATATTTTTTATTCATTTGAATATGGGACAGGTTGTAGTTTTGTGTGCGAATAATAATAATAATAATTATAATAATAATAATAATAATAATTTACTTTTATATACACATAAATATGAATATTGTAAAATTACCTAGATCACAAAAGGGTGGCTTCCATCCAGGCAAACATTCACAATGACCGGAAGTTGCATTACATTCAGAGTTTTTACATCCGGATCCACACGTTTTGCTGCAGGCGTCTCCATATGTACCAGAGTCACAATCTGCAAAGAGAATAGGCATGTGATATTTTATTGTTTCAAATTTATTTTATTATTCGTTTTAGTGTGTATGTGTGTGGCGGTTTGTGTCTGAGTAATAATAATAATAAGACTATACCATGAATTTATAGGAAATTCCAGAACAGAACAAAACGTCCTTTCGTCATAATACCTCCCTCAAGCAGAAGAACAATTGTAGCAATTTCCAGTAACTCCATACTTCAAGGGAGTGTTGTGCATTCCTCACACTTACACACTTCAGGAGATGCTTCACACATCTGTCATGGTAGTAGTCGTTGTTTATAATTACTAAAACAGGAGTTTCAAATAAAATGAGGAAAGGCTGCGTTTAACTGATCAATGTAATCATGGAGAAAATGCAAAGTTTCCAGTTCCATTCATTCTTATATTCACGTTACAACTAAAAGTTATTTTTAAAATAGATTATACTAGTCAGATATACACATGAATCAAAATAAATATAAGTGTTTAGCATACGACATATAAGCATAATAGATCACAATCTGTAGAAATAATAGTCTACTCACATAATACATCTCCATATAAAATGCAAGAATAACACATCAATAGGAAAAGTAAGCAAAATATTTCGAGGTCTATTTTCTCAATCAGTCAGTTAAGCTGATGGCCATCTTTCATGACTGGACTTCTTGCCACACCAAATTCAAGTTACTAGACAATAGAATTCTCCACAGCAGTTAAAAGTTTGATCTCTTATTCCCGTAAATATTATTCATTTGATAATTATATAATAACTAATCATCACGTTGGGAATGTGTCACAGGAAAAGGGGGATAATACTACAGAATTTTTATACTAAGATATTTTTACCTCTTATTGTTGGTCACAAAGTGTGTTATGTGTGGAATGAAAGGTTGCGTCCTATATGCATTGCCAGTATGTTAGAGAGTGAGGATCATTGGATGTGTGTATGAATTACTATGAATATGTGTTGTGGTATTCATTTGCTTTGTACTGATCAATTTAGTTAAGAATTGCATTTACTATTTATTTGGATTAGGAGGATGCATCATTAGGCTGGGGATGCTCTCATGACGTAATTTTTCTTACATGTTACGTCATATTAGGAAGGAAAAAAATAGACAGTTGAAAAGGGACAGATCACCATTTTTTGTATGATTATTTTTAGAAGAGAACTGTATGTGTGCACAAGCTCACATGGAGTTTGTTGAAATATGACGTGAATTTCTTCTCACTGAGCTTGAGCAGGTCCTTTGACAGTGTTATCATATTATTCAAGAAAGGACCTTCAAGTGTTTGCCATTGCCTGGGTGTTCTGGTAAATTTCGACTCCCAGTCTTTTGTTACATGGACCTTGCAGTCTGTGTCTAGCCATGCAACAGGTCAAGTTCCTTCAGCAGAAACTTCCAGTGTCCTGATGTATTGGAACTGGAAGATGGGCCGAGAGAGAAGACAGCATTCGACTCTGCGCTCACCTTATGTTTAGCACAATATTTTCTTGATTTTCAGCACGTTCCCAGTTTTCTACAATGGAGGAAAGGCATTGTGTCTAAACTTTCATGAACATTTGATGACATTACCTTAATTAATAATTTGTGAATATAATTGTATTGTGACATTTTGCAGTTCTTACACCATCATAACTAACGTTAAAATTTGTATTGGGTTTTACCCATGTAGATGAGTCAATATATATTTGATTAGTATGCGTATTTTGAGGTTATCACCATTTTGTTGACTAGTATTTGATGAATTTGTGTTGGGTGTTCACTCACAAATTTGAGCATATATATACATAAAGTATATTGTTCGCAGTTATCACTGCTGCTTGTTATATATTGCGCTATCACTACCATTAATATTTTCTTTCTTTCAATTTTAATTCTTTTTTTTTAAAATTCATATTTCATTGCTCTGGTCCCCAACCCCATGAATGTTATATGTGGATGTATTTGGATGAATGATTAACAGCCTTGCAAAAGTAACCCCATATTGTTGAGAATACAATTCTCATTCTTAACTCTTTTTCAAGTCTTCCTTTCTTTGGTTTGAGAAAGTGCGTAGTGCAGTTGTTGGTACATTCGTCCCGATCGCCCCGCATTCACATTAACACCTGCACACGCTCACACTCACTGCCGACCTTCACACTTTACCTCGTACTCAAAGTAAAATATCCCTCCCCCCTCTCAAGATCATCATTGTGTCTGTGTGTGAGTTGTTTTATTTTATATTTTGCCACTGGGCGTGTTGTCGGCCTCACGGCTGACACCACAATCCAGGAGGGAAGGCCGTGACAGAACGGTTTGCATTGCATCAGCAATTTCTAGCATACACTAAGCTCGAGTGTTTACTCCAACTCTGACACTTACCAAAATAACATCATAAGAAGTGCCCATGGTGTGTGACCACGAGAAAGGAGCTTTATCAACTTAACTGTGATGAACATTAGGCTGTTGAAGAAATAAAACAATGAATAATTTCTGGTATATTATAAAATATAGGAAGACGACGAATGACGTTAACATATCTCTCTCTCTCTGTCACATAATTTACAGCATCTTTAATATTATTTTCTGTTCGGAATATAAATTCTTCATTAATTGATATCCAACATTGCTAAATCCCTATCATTTTATTCACATATAAACTCCTCAATGTGAATTGTTAGTTGGTAAATTGATGAGGGGTAGACGGGTATTGGGGAAGGGGGAAAGCGGGAGCTCAAGGTACAGACACGATGCTCATCATCTAATTTGTTTGTATGTCTGCCTCCATAATCCCTAACAGGCTAAAGAAGTGGTTTTAATTGTGCATCTTGAAAAGCGGGCAGTCAACGTGAGTTCACAAGCTTACAAGAACAAAATGACGAGGTTTAGATAAGTGTGTATTTGGTAATATCAAACTATTTCAAACAATCGTGCATGATACTTTTTATCATACGTAATGTACACTCCTATATTTACAAACCTACCTTGAATACATAGTGGAGGTTGAAATCCAGGTTTACAAGGGCAGTGACCCGTGACTTTGTCACATTCAGCTCCGTCACTACAAGTACCACATTGACGGTCACACTGACTACCCCAAAAGTGAAGAGGGCAACCTTAGAACAAATTAACGATATATATATGTAATTCGTTTACCTTTATAATGATACATACAAGAAATGTCGAACACACGAAAACACGTATACATATTTGGAAAGAAATCACACTTACTCAAGCACATAATAACCAGGTAACTTACTCCAGACTTGAAATTCACAGATATTAAGAAGACTTGAGTCCACTGAATCGCTTGGTCTTGAAACTCGAATCACCCTTCCATTGACAACACCCAAAGTGCAGTTGATATCAATTTTTCCTGACGTATCGACTTGTACGGTTGTAAACTTATAGCAATGTTGTCCGTCAACAGTAATTACAACGTTCTCCATTCTTTCATAGTCTGAAAGTATAAACATGAAACTAACAACGATACCAATAAATAAAATGTTTTTATGAAAGAGAGAGAGTGAGGAACAAATTTAATTTGTGTTTGTATCTTGGTGAAGTTAAGTCTAAGTCCGGATAGTGGAGAGTTGTGGGATGTTAGGAAGGTAAAGGTGATGTTTGTTTGTACATGTTTTCAATTTGCACTTCTAATTCAGTTTCTTCGATTGGGATGTAAAGTTGTTTTCCGTGATTGGAGCCATTGTTTATCCCACCCAACCTATCCCAGTCTACTGCTTCATTTCCTGTGATGTTAGAGTTACAAGGTTTCCATAACTTTGTTGTTTGGGTTACTTTGTTACTTTGTTAATTTATCGTTAATTTAGTTTTTAATGTTTGGTCATGTATGATGGAATGGTTTAAAAGGTCTTATATTTTTGTGTATGAATGAGTATGTTTTTAGGTGTGGGTCTTGTTTATCTTCGAGTTCGAGTTCGAGTTCTTTTTGTGTGACTATTAAATCTGCATTTGGATTTGAATTCACCGAATTAAGTATGAAAGTGTGAGTGCTAAAGGTTGTGTGCTGCCGATTCTGTTCCTAAGGTGTGTTTGGAGACAGTTATATATATGTGATAGAGATTCACATAACTGATGTTTATATGTTCCAGTGTCTTTTGGTTGGTGAGGAGAGATTGAATTGTATGTGTTTTGTCTTAGCAATGTTAGGTCTATGTTGGGAGAGGGGTGGATAATATTCACTACGGGTGTTTAGTTTTCTTGAATGTTTCTTCTGTTTTCTTGAATTAAATTTGTGTATTATAATTTCTTTTCACCATTGGTATGGTACGATTCGCCCCGTCGAATATTTGGTTGTGTTGTTCTTCCTAGATAGTTTCATTATGAAACCTTTACTAACACATTTTGTATTCTATAGGAGATTGATTCTTAGTAGGATGTTTCCATACTGTGTTCTGTTGTCATAGAGTTTTAGTATGTTTTTGTTTCGTCTTTGTAGTAGGGTTAATTGACTAGTTTGTTGGGAAAGAGTATTCATTTGAGTATTGGGTATAGAATGGGTGCTTATTTTGAGCGCTTTGTTTTCGTGGATTTGTAGTTCTTTTACTCTGGTATTATTACTTGCTGTGTGTGTGGTAACGCCATATTCTATTCTAGAATACATTAGTGATCTTGTGGCAGTTAGCAGGGTGTGAGTATCAGCCACCCATTTCGGTCCTTTCGTCATTCTAAGTATAACAATTAGTACATGTTTTACTCGGTTTTGTATGGAATTTAGAGATGTGTTGTGAGAATGTTATATTTTCGACAAAGGTTATGAGAATAAATAATTTGGGGGTATTTATTTCAATTTCTTTAATTGTAAGAGTTGGATAGTTGTTTTTGTAAGGAGGGATACATCTATTGCAGTTGTTTTGTCACTTGCCATTTTTTTTTCCAATTTGTTCGTCCATTTTTTCCTGGTTGCGTATATTTTGTTGTAGATATACGGTTACTTTTGCCTTATCTCCATCTTGAGCGGTCATTTTCATATTGGGTTAACTGGGAGTGATTATCTTTAAGTGCATAATATATTGAGCGGCCATTTATATATTGGGTTAACTGGGAGTGATCATCTTTAAGTGCATAATATATGAGCGGTCATTTACATATTGGGTTAATTTGGAGTGATTATCATTAAGTGCATAATATATTGAGCGGTCATTTACATATTGGGTTAACTGGGAGTGATTAACTTTAAGTGCATAATATATTGAGCGGTCATTTACATATTGGGTTAAGTGGGAGTGATTATCTTTATTTAGTCTGTTTAAATCCCGGGTAGATGTATTTAAAGTATAAGTATAATGTAAATTTCTTAAATCAATTCTATTATCATATATATATATATAAGTGCAAACGAATGGAAAAAACAATCCTTAATTTATGAAGGTAGATTAATGAAATTACAATCGACTACCCACGATTAATAACATTAATACAAAGGAATGAACATTTTTTGCAAAACGAATTTCTTTGTGTTCTTTATTATTCTACACATGCGAGATAAAGAATTGAAATATATATTTTTACTTTTTCAAATGTTAATTAATTTTTATTTTAATATTTCCAAATCAACAAAAGAAATATTCACGATAATGAGAGGATCACATTTTCTTTGTATGGCGCACTTAAAATCAAGAGGACATAACTCTCATTTCGATACATCTATTTTAGATAATATTTACAATTGCTGACGTTTCCTTAAATCAGTTATTAATTTCTTTTATTTAAAAACTATTGGGATGTAACGAATACAATAATTCATACATTCGTCTTTCCTAGAATTCAATTTCGTTTTTTGTTTTATAAGTTTTTATTTCCATTCCCATTGTCAAGGCCGTGTGCAAGTCAAACTTGATGTCTTTTCCTTAAAACCAACAATCGCTACTTAGTATTCTTATGTTTTCAATATCAAAATATTAATAACTTTACTGATTTAGTTTTAATATTATATAATACTAATATCTTAGGAAGAAAACGAAAAAAATACTGTGTAACTTACAGGCTCTACGTGGATAAACTGATATGCTATACACGGGATATGGACGACCCAGGTCAACCTCCCACCAAGTATTTTTATCAGTTAAACCAGTATGAATACAGTCTCGTCTCCCAGTTTCCGAATATTCTCCAGTACTTTGGCCATTGACAGCAAATGTACAGGAATCACCCGTGACATACAATGTTGATGAAATGTTGCAAGTTTTATTTACTGCCACGTTTTCTGAAATTAAAAAATAAAGCGCCCGTTATCATGTAAATATTTATGCTGATAGATAGATAGATAGATAGATAGATAGATAGATAGATAGATAGATAGATAGATAGATAGATAGATAGATAAGGATGGATTAGAAGGTCAAATAGTTTGATGGATGGAAGGATGGAAAAGGGAGGGAGGGACAGGCGGAGAGACGGAATGGATGGATGGATTAATGGATACAAGGATGGATAGTTCGATGAATAGTAGTTAGTGAGGACATTAACATGAAAATCGGCTTTGAGAAATGAGGCAGAAATACTATCCAGAAATGCAATGTTAAAACAATATCAGGCCTGTAATTCTACCTCGGGAAAAAAGAATGTGTCAGTGTGAATAGGACATAAATATCTAGGTTTACTGCAATATCAAGAATATAAGAAAAGCGAAGCGCAAAGCTAAAAGTCAGTATAATGCTAGTAAGATCTTAAGTCCACGTTAAACGGGGCTAACAAAATACAAGTCCTTAATGCTCAGGCAGTATCGTTAATTACTGCTTTTTAGGTATCATAGATTGGACAACAAATAGGATAAATGAACGAGACAGAAAAGCAAGAAAAACAATCACAGTAAAAATTAAACCAAAAAGCAGATGAAGGTATACTAAATGTGTCTTGGAAAAAGGCGGCAGTGTTCTCCCGAGACTGAAAGATTTGAAATGATAAGTAATAGATATGAGGGACTAAATGTGGAATATCAACAACGATGAGTCATTGATAGGAGAAATAAATGTTAGTTGATTATAGAAACAACCAAAAATAACAAAGAATAGACATTAGGAAATAGATTAAACAAAACCTCTCTATGGTCATCATGTGCGACAATCTGATGAATTACCAACAAAATAATTGACAGACAGGGTGTTAATTGACATAAGTTAGAAAGATTAAACAAAAGCATTCCTAAGAGCTGTAGCTCCAGATCATGTACTAGGCATGAAGGCGCACAAATAAAAACAATTATGAAAGACTCAAATTATTCCAAATGGAGACTCATGAAATACACTGATTAAAATACAGAGAATAAACTGTCTGGATGTCAGGTTGTGGTTGGAACAGAACACACCAAAAAAGCACAACGAAGTAGCAAAGCTCAAAATACAAATCTATGTGAGAACGACAGTTTAAACCCGCAGAAAGACGGCAAATGCACCAACCAGATGTAGACACCGATACAGAAGTAGTCTAAATACTGTGTGACTTTGAGATAAGAACAGATCCAACAGAACAACAACAAATAATCGATGCCACTGTTCCAGGTGATAGAAACAAAGGAACGAAAGAAAGATAACATTTAGAAAAATGTCACGACCTCAGATTAGAAATCCAGAGACTGTGGAATGTAAAAGCAGAAGTGATACCTATAGTGATAGGAGCCTTGGGGAACATAACATCTGAATTGGAAGGTTACCTGAATAAACTCCCTGGAAACCACAGACTCGCTCCACTACTCAAAGCAGCGCTCCTCGGAAGTGCCCACATCCTCCGTAAAACCTTGGATCTCCCAGAATCTTGGTAAGATTCCGAGACCTTGGATCACAACCGACAGTCAAACAGAAGTCGTGGAAAGAGGATGAATAATAATAATAATAATAATAATAATGTGTATCGATAGTCCAGTGGTTTGATGAGAAAAGAACTCACCCACAAATTTAAGCAACATGAGCTGTGTCGACAAATATGGATGGGTGACACTTCAAATCCCATCGCTGGACTATTGAGTGAGGGAAAAGCAGCTCCCTCCTAAATACACACTCGCCCATCCCATTCATGGTGGAGAAAACAAAATTTGATTCCATACCGGATCAGACTTCGCCCAATTAACAAGGTCTGCGCCAAGCACTGTTGTTTTGGGGAGTTCAAGTGAAAAATGGGCTACTGAAACGCAAGCAAAAACTCGGAGGAAATGGACCAGAGACGAAAACATAGAAATAATCATGGCCTCTTACTATCGAAGCCAATAAACAAAAAGATGATATAGAAAAAGACCCAGATAGAATAATCAGTGAACAGCGGCTCCTGGACCAGAAGAGAGCGATACTACAGAATAGGCTTCTTACAGCCCTAGAAATATAGGAGACAGAACAGCAACAAACGAACACCACAACCATTACACTGAAATTGAAGACAATGAAAATTCAACAGCCTCACAACAGTCATTCCCAGTTGACAACGAGTCTGTGGAAATTCCATGCAACTTCAGGGGTATGATTCTGAGACCTTGGATCACAACAGACTGTCAAAAACAGAAGTCGTGGAAAGAGGCTGAATAGCAATAATAATAAAATGACTAATTAATTTATTTCACTTTTATTTATTACTATTTCATGCTATCGAAAGAGTACCTAGAAGACAAACGGGTGTTTTCCAAGAGGGCATACAGTCACAATGACTGGAAGTTGCGTTACA
Organism: Sinotaia quadrata; assembly: GCA_028829895.1. Classification (NCBI taxonomy): domain Eukaryota; kingdom Metazoa; phylum Mollusca; class Gastropoda; order Architaenioglossa; family Viviparidae; genus Sinotaia; species Sinotaia quadrata. Next base: position 7,818,472 of record CM054178.1, read on the forward strand.
ATGAGAGTTTTTACTTCGGGATCCATTTAATTTATTTAACTATTTTATTTACATAATACTTAATGTTGAAAAAATTACCTAAATGACAAAGGGGTGGCTTCCAACCAGGCAAACATTCACAATAACCGGAAATTGAGTTACAAATAGAGTTTTTACATCCAGATCCACACGTTTTGCTGCAGTCGTCTCCATATGTACCAGAGTCACAATCTGCAAAGAGAATAGGCATGTGATATTTTAGAGTTTAAAATTTATTGTATTATTTGTTTTAGTGTGTATGTGTGTTGTTGTTGTTTGTGTATGAATAATACTAATAATAAGAAAAAGAACAACATCAATAATAATAATAATAATAAATTTAACCTTTATGTATACCTAAAAGGTATTAATGATAAATTACCTAATTGACAAAGGGGTGGCTTCCATCCAGTCAAACATTCACAATAACCAGAACTTGAGTTACAAATAGAGTTTTTACAACCGGATCCACACGTTTTGCTGCAGTCGTCTCCATATGTACCAGAGTCACAATCTGAAAAGTGAATAGGCATATGATATTTTAGTGTTTAAAATTTATTGTATTATTTGTTTTAGTGTGTATGTGTGTTGTTGTTGTTTGTGTATTGTTCGAAATATCAACAAAGCAATCAACGTACAAATGGTTGAAAGAGGCAGGATTGAAAGCAGAAACAGAAGCACTCATAACAGCTGCACAAGATCAAGCACTCAACACCAAAGCACACAAAACGAAAATCATGAAAATTTCAAATGATTCCAAATGTAGACTTTGCAAATCCATGGATGAGACAACAGAACACATACTATCTGGATGTCAGGTTCTGGCTGGAACAGAATACACCAAACGACACAATGAAGTGGCAAAACACATACATAGAAATCTGTGTGAGAACTATGGCATAAAAACCCCAGAAAGAACATGGATGCATCAACCAGAAGCAGTCATCGAAACAGAAGAAGTCAAAATACTGTGGGACTTCGAGATAAGAACAGACCGGGTGATTCCTGCAAGACGACCAGACATTGTAGTTCTCAATAAGACCAACAGAACAGTAACAATTATTGATGTCGCTGTTCCAAGTGATAGAAACATAAAAACAAAAGAAAGAGAAAAAATAGAAAAATACCAAGACCTCAGATTAGAAATCCAGAGACTGTGGAATGTAAAAGCAGAAGTGATACCAATAGTGATAGGAGCCTTGGGGAACATAACATCAGAATTGGAAGGCTACCTGAATAAACTCCCTGGAAACCACAGAATCGCGCCACTACTCAAAGCAGCGCTCCTCGGAAGTGCCCACATCCTCCGTAAAACCTTGGATCTCCCAGAATCTTGGTAAGATTCCGAGACCTTGGATCACAGCCGACAGTCAAACAGAAGTCGTGGAAAGAGACTGAATAATAATAAAAAAATACCAAGACCTCAGATTAGAAATGCAAAGACTGTGGAATGTAAAAGCAGAAGTGATACCTATAGTGATAGGAGCCTTGGGGAACATATCATCTGAATTGGAAGGCTACCTGAATAAACTCCCTGGAAACCACAGAATCGCTCCTCGGAAGTGCCCACATCCTCCGTAAAACCTTGGATCTCCCAGAATCTTGGTAAGATTCCGAGACCTTGGATCACAACCGACAGTCAAACAGAAGTCGTGGAAAGAGGCTGAATAATAATAATAATAATAATAATAATAATAATAATAATAAATTTAACTTTTATGTATACCTAAAATGTATTACTAATAAATTACCTAAATGACAAAGGGGTGGCTTCCATCCAGGCAAACATTCACAATAACCAGAACTTGAGTTACAAATAGAGTTTTTACAACCGGATCCACACGTTTTGCTGCAGTCGTCTCCATATGTACCAGAGTCACAATCTGCAAAGAGAATAGGCATATGATATTTTAGTGTTTAAAATTTATTGTATTATTTGTTTTAGTGTGTATGTCTGTTGTTGTTGTTTGTGTATGAATAATACTAATAATAACAAAAACAACAACAGCAATAATAATAATAATAATAAATTTAACTTTTATGTATACCTAAAATATATTACTGATAAATTACCTAACTGACAAAGGGGTGGCTTCCATCCAAGCAAACATTCACAATAACCAGAACTTGAGTTACAAATGGAGTTTTTACAACCGGATCCACACGTTTTGCTGCAGTCGTCTCCATATGTACCAGAGTCACAATCTGCAAAGAGAATAGGCATGTGATATTTTAGAGTTTAAAATTTATTGTATTATTTGTTTTAGTGTGTATGTGTGTTGTTGTTGTTTGTGTATGAATAATACTAATAATAAGAAAAAGAACAACATCAATAATAATAATAATAATAAATTTAACCTTTATGTATACCTAAAAGGTATTACTGATAAATTACCTAATTGACAAAGGGGTGGCTTCCATCCAGTCAAACATTCACAATAACCAGAACTTGAGTTACAAATAGAGTTTTTACAACCGGATCCACACGTTTTGCTGCAGTCGTCTCCATATGTACCAGAGTCACAATCTGAAAAGTGAATAGGCATATGATATTTTAGTGTTTAAAATTTATTGTATTATTTGTTTTAGTGTGTATGTGTGTTGTTGTTGTTTGTGTATGAATAATAATAATAATAACAACAACAGCAATAATAATAATAATAATAATAATAATAATAATAATAATAATAATAATAAATTTAACTTTTATGTATACCTAAAATGTATTACTAATAAATTACCTAAATGACAAAGGGGTGGCTTCCATCCTGGCAAACATTCACAATAACCAGAACTTGAGTTACAAATAGAGTTTTTACAACCGGATCCACACGTTTTGCTGCAGTCGTCTCCATATGTACCAGAGTCACAATCTGCAAAGAGAATAGGCATATGCTATTTTAGTGTTTAAAATTTATTGTATTATTTGTTTTAGTGTGTATGTGTGTTGTTGTTGTTTGTGTATGAATAATACTAATAATAAGAAAAAGAACAACAGCAATAATAATAATAATAATAAATTTAACCTTTATGTATACCTAAAAGGTATTACTGATAAATTACCTAATTGACAAAGGGGTGGCTTCCATCCAGTCAAACATTCACAATAACCAGAACTTGAGTTACAAATAGAGTTTTTACAACCGGATCCACACGTTTTGCTGCAGTCGTCTCCATATGTACCAGAGTCACAATCTGAAAAGTGAATAGGCATATGATATTTTAGTGTTTAAAATTTATTATATTATTTGTTTTAGTGTGTATGTGTGTTGTTGTTGTTTGTGTATGAATAATAATAATAATAACAACAACAGCAATAATAATAATAATAATAATAATAATAATAATAATAATAATAATAATAATAATAGAAAGATGGCGACTATCATGGCGACCGCCTATACCAGTGACCAGCGGCGTTGGAAGTTCAGTGTTTGCTTTGGAACGAAATAACATCACTGACAGATCAAAACCTGTTGGTTCATCTGCTGTGTTTAAAGATGCAACATCTGTTTGAAAATTACACCTCATCAATTGTATCAAACTAGAAATAATTACTAAGAAGATTCCGAGACCTTGGATCATAACCGACAGTCAAACAGAAGTCGTGGAAAGAGGTATAATAATGAAGTGAAAATTGAAAGGAGTACTAATGAAGTGATGTTCGATTTGTGTTTAGATTAAAATTTGGAACAGTGAAAATGATGGGTAGGACGGCAAGAGAGGTATTGACGAAAAGTCATAAAGATATCGGTGTGATGTAATTGTTTGGGTTACGTCAGAGGAGGATTTACGTCATGTTGGCTTGCGTGGTATCTTTTGCCTTGAAAACTCAACACTTCAGGACAAATTTGCTAAATTAACCAATATAAGGAAAAGATAAACATACAAAACAAGATAAGTAAAGAAGAAGAAGAATATAAAATAATGTTAATGTCAAGAGATAAACATGACTGTAATATTAATTAGGCAAACATAATCACGTAACTGAATACCATAATAATAATAACAATAGTAAAAGTGGTAATAGGGATAACATCCAGAGTCCAACTCTGGAATATCGTGGGAGGGAAAAGCGGATCCCTCCAAAATACACGCTTGCCCATCCCATTCATGATGGAGAAAACAAACTTTGATTCCATACCGGATCAGACTTCGCCCGGGCTAACAAGGTCTGCGCTAGGCACTGATGTTTCGGGGTGTTCTAGTGAAAAAAGGGCTACTGAAACACATGGAAAAACTCGGAGGAAATGGACCAGAGAGGACAACATACAAATCATGGTTTCCTACTATCAAAGCCAGCCAACAACAAGAGGATATAGAAAACGCATGTATGAACACTGGCTAAAAAACCATCCAGATGATATGATTAGAGAACAACGGCTCCTAGATCAGAAGAGAGTGATATTACAAAGTACAAAGTACAAAGTAGCGCCATCAATACAGAACCTAATTCAGGAGTCAATGAAAAACTGGAAAACCACACTCACATGCAACAACACAAATATTGCAGACATAGCAATAAATTGTGGAATCTTTCAAGGTGATTCACTATCGCCACTGCTGTTCTGCATTGCCCTGAACCCTCTCAGTCACGTGATCCAGAAAACAGGGTTAGGATACAAAATGAAAGCAGGACAGGTTATCAGCCATCTACTGTACATGGATGATCTCAAGCTGTACGGTAAAAATGAAAGTGACATCACATCACTGATCAATACTGTCAAGATCTGCAGTGAAGACATCAACATGAAATTCGGTCTTGAGAAATGTGGACGAATTGTCATCCAGAAAGGCAAGGTCAAAACAACAAAAGGCCTGCAATTCGACATCGGAAAAATCAATGATGTTTCAATAGAAAATGGATATAAATATCTTGGGATACTACAACATCAAGAAAATATGCAGAGAGAAGTGAAGTCCAAAGTTAAGAGAGAATATGAAAAACGTGTTAGACAAGTCCTGAAATCCAAGCTAAATGGGGCGAACAAAATACAAGCCCTTAATGCATACGCAATACCTGTAGTAAGCTACACTGGAGGTATCATAGATTGGACAGCAAATGAAATAAATGAACTGGACAGGAAAACAAGAAAACTACTCACAATACATAAAGCCTTACACCCAAAAGCAGACGTAGACAGACTCTATGTATCTCGAAAAATGGGAGGCCGAGGTCTCAAAAAAATTAAACATGTCATTGAAGGAGAAGTCATTGGCCTTGCGGACTACATCTGGAATAACAATAAAGATGATCCACTGATAGAATTAGTAAAAAGGAGTGGACTATTCCAACCACCAGAAACAGACAAAGAAACATGGAAGAAAACGACGAAGCAAGAACTAGCACATACCTGGAGACAGAAACCTCTACATGGCCAATATGTACGACAAGCAGACGAAATATCAACAAAGCAATCAACGTACAAATGGTTGAAAGAGGCAGGATTGAAAGCAGAAACAGAAGCACTCATAACAGCTGCACAAGATCAAGCACTCAACACCAAAGCACACAAAACGAAAATCATGAAAATTTCAAATGATTCCAAATGTAGACTTTGCAAATCCATGGATGAGACAACAGAACACATACTATCTGGATGTCAGGTTCTGGCTGGAACAGAATACACCAAACGACACAATGAAGTGGCAAAACACATACATAGAAATCTGTGTGAGAACTATGGCATAAAAACCCCAGAAAGAACATGGATGCATCAACCAGAAGCAGTCATCGAAACAGAAGAAGTCAAAATACTGTGGGACTTCGAGATAAGAACAGACCGGGTGATTCCTGCAAGACGACCAGACATTGTAGTTCTCAATAAGACCAACAGAACAGTAACAATTATTGATGTCGCTGTTCCAAGTGATAGAAACATAAAAACAAAAGAAAGAGAAAAAATAGAAAAATACCAAGACCTCAGATTAGAAATCCAGAGACTGTGGAATGTAAAAGCAGAAGTGATACCAATAGTGATAGGAGCCTTGGGGAACATAACATCAGAATTGGAAGGCTACCTGAATAAACTCCCTGGAAACCACAGAATCGCTCCACTACTCAAAGCAGCGCTCCTCGGAAGTGCCCACATCCTCCGTAAAACTTTGGATCTCCCAGAATCTTGGTAAGATTCCGAGACCTAGGATCTCAGCCGACAGTCAAACAGAAGTCGTGGAAAGAGACTGGATAATAATAATAATAATAAGACTAAGACTGCAATAGAAGATGCAAAGCAAAGACTTCAAGGACTCAGTCACCGTCTGAAGAGATACATTGCAAGAGGTCAGCAATTCCAACAGAACAAAATATTCCGAACTGACCCTGGAAGACTATACCAAGAATTTAAAGGAAATTTCAGAACAGAACAACAAATACCAAACATTCATGATACTAAGACCTTCTGGGAAAACATTTGGAGCAATACAAATACGCATAACACTTCCGCCAAATGGGTTCAAGAACTGAAAGTTGATCATAAAGAAACACCTGAACAATGCACCGTAACAATTAGTGAGAAAGACATTAAGAAGAAGGTTCGAAATATGGCAAACTGGAAAGCCCCAGGACCAGATCAAATACAAATATTCTGGCTGAAAAAGTTTACCTCCTTACATGGCAGACTTGGTGAACAACTGCAAGACATACTAATCAAACCAGGAACCTTACCAGCATGGATGGTAAAGGGAAAAACAAGTCTGATTATGAAAGATACACAGAAAGGCGCAACACCAAACAACTATCGACCAATCACATGCCTATCAACCACCTGGAAGTTACTATCAGGAATTATAGCTAACAAAATCATGACTCATCTTGAAACAAACAAAATTCTAAACTATGAACAAAAGGGTGCTAGACCAGGCAGCAGAGGAACGAAGGACCAATTGGCAATTGATAAGGCAATAGTGACTGACAGCAAGAAACGAAGAACAAATCTTGCAATGGCATGGATTGACTATCAAAAGGCCTATGACTCAGTCCCACATTCATGGATAATTGAAACATTAAAATTGTACAAAGTAGCGCCATCAATACAGAACCTAATTCAGGAGTCAATGAAAAACTGGAAAACCACACTCACATGCAACAACACAAATATTGCAGACATAGCAATAAATTGTGGAATCTTTCAAGGTGATTCACTATCGCCACTGCTGTTCTGCATTGCCCTGAACCCTCTCAGTCACGTGATCCAGAAAACAGGGTTAGGATACAAAATGAAAGCAGGACAGGTTATCAGCCATCTACTGTACATGGATGATCTCAAGCTGTACGGTAAAAATGAAAGTGACATCACATCACTGATCAATACTGTCAAGATCTGCAGTGAAGACATCAACATGAAATTCGGCCTTGAGAAATGTGGACGAATTGTCATCCAGAAAGGCAAGGTCAAAACAACAAAGGGCCTGCAATTCGACATCGGAAAAATCAATGATGTTTCAATAGAAAATGGATATAAGTATCTTGGGATACTACAACATCAAGAAAATATGCAGAGAGAAGTGAAGTCCAAAGTTAAGAGAGAATATGAAAAACGTGTTAGACAAGTCCTGAAATCCAAGCTAAATGGGGCGAACAAAATACAAGCCCTTAATGCATACGCAATACCTGTAGTAAGCTACACTGGAGGTATCATAGATTGGACAGCAAATGAAATAAATGAACTGGACAGGAAAACAAGAAAATTACTCACAATACATAAAGCCTTACACCCAAAAGCAGACGTAGACAGACTCTATGTATCTCGAAAAATGGGAGGCCGAGGTCTCAAGAAAATTAAACATGTCATTGAAGGAGAAGTCATTGGCCTTGTGGACTACATCTGGAATAACAATAAAGATGATCCACTGATAGAATTAGTAAAAAGGAGTGGACTATTCCAACCACCAGAAACAGACAAAGAAACATGGAAGAAAACAACGAAGCAAGAACTAGCACATACCTGGAGACAGAAACCTCTACATGGCCAATATGTACGACAAGCAGACGAAATATCAACAAAGCAATCAACGTACAAATGGTTGAAAGAGGCAGGATTGAAAGCAGAAACAGAAGCACTCATAACAGCTGCACAAGATCAAGCACTCAACACCAAAGCACACAAAACGAAAATCATGAAAATTTCAAATGATTCCAAATGTAGACTTTGCAAATCCATGGATGAGACAACAGAACACATACTATCTGGATGTCAGGTTCTGGCTGGAACAGAATACACCAAACGACACAATGAAGTGGCAAAACACATACATAGAAATCTGTGTGAGAACTATGGCATAAAAACCCCAGAAAGAACATGGATGCATCAACCAGAAGCAGTCATCGAAACAGAAGAAGTCAAAATACTGTGGGACTTCGAGATAAGAACAGACCGGGTGATTCCTGCAAGACGACCAGACATTGTAGTTCTCAATAAGACCAACAGAACAGTAACAATTATTGATGTCGCTGTTCCAAGTGATAGAAACATAAAAATAAAAGAAAGAGAAAAAATAGAAAAATACCAAGACCTCAGATTAGAAATCCAGAGACTGTGGAATGTAAAAGCAGAAGTGATACCAATAGTGATAGGAGCCTTGGGGAACATAACATCAGAATTGGAAGGCTACCTGAATAAACTCCCTGGAAACCACAGAATCGCTCCACTACTCAAAGCAGCGCTCCTCGGAAGTGCCCACATCCTCCGTAAAACTTTGGATCTCCCAGAATCTTGGTAAGATTCCGAGACCTAGGATCTCAGCCGACAGTCAAACAGAAGTCGTGGAAAGAGACTGGATAATAATAATAATAATAATAATAATAATAATAAATTTAACTTTTATGTATACCTAAAATGTATTACTAATAAATTACCTAAATGACAAAGGGGTGGCTTCCATCCAGGCAAACATTCACAATAACCAGAACTTGAGTTACAAATAGAGTTTTTACAACCGGATCCACACGTTTTGCTGCAGTCGTCTCCATATGTACCAGAGTCACAATCTGCAAAGAGAATAGGCATATGATATTTTAGTGTTTAAAATTTATTGTATTATTTGTTTTAGTGTGTATGTCTGTTGTTGTTGTTTGTGTATGAATAATACTAATAATAACAAAAACAACAACAGCAATAATAATAATAATAATAAATTTAACTTTTATGTATACCTAAAATATATTACTGATAAATTACCTAACTGACAAAGGGGTGGCTTCCATCCAAGCAAACATTCACAATAACCAGAACTTGAGTTACAAATGGAGTTTTTACAACCGGATCCACACGTTTTGCTGCAGTCGTCTCCATATGTACCAGAGTCACAATCTGCAAAGAGAATAGGCATGTGATATTTTAGAGTTTAAAATTTATTGTATTATTTGTTTTAGTGTGTATGTGTGTTGTTGTTGTTTGTGTATGAATAATAATAATAATAATAATAATAATAATAATAATAACAGCAATAATAATAATAATAATAATAATAATAATAATAATAACAGCAATAATAATAATAATAATAATAATAACAATTATTGATGTCGCTGTTCCAAGTGATAGAAACATAAAAACAAAAGAAAGAGAAAAAATAGAAAAATACCAAGACCTCAGATTAGAAATCCAGAGACTGTGGAATGTAAAAGCAGAAGTGATACCAATAGTGATAGGAGCCTTGGGGAACATAACATCAGAATTGGAAGGCTACCTGAATAAACTCCCTGGAAACCACAGAATCGCTCCACTACTCAAAGCAGCGCTCCTCGGAAGTGCCCACATCCTCCGTAAAACTTTGGATCTCCCAGAATCTTGGTAAGATTCCGAGACCTAGGATCTCAGCCGACAGTCAAACAGAAGTCGTGGAAAGAGGCTGAATAATAATAATAAAGGGTGCTAGACCAGGCAGCAGAGGAACGAAGGACCAATTGGCAATTGATAAGGCAATAGTGACTGACAGCAAGAAACGAAGAACAAATCTTGCAATGGCATGGATTGACTATCAAAAGGCCTATGACTCAGTCCCACATTCATGGATAATTGAAACATTAAAATTGTACAAAGTAGCGCCATCAATACAGAACCTAATTCAGGAGTCAATGAAAAACTGGAAAACCACACTCACATGCAACAACACAAATATTGCAGACATAGCAATAAATTGTGGAATCTTTCAAGGTGATTCACTATCGCCACTGCTGTTCTGCATTGCCCTGAACCCTCTCAGTCACGTGATCCAGAAAACAGGGTTAGGATACAAAATGAAAGCAGGACAGGTTATCAGCCATCTACTGTACATGGATGATCTCAAGCTGTACGGTAAAAATGAAAGTGACATCACATCACTGATCAATACTGTCAAGATCTGCAGTGAAGACATCAACATGAAATTCGGCCTTGAGAAATGTGGACGAATTGTCATCCAGAAAGGCAAGGTCAAAACAACAGAGGGCCTGCAATTCGACATCGGAAAAATCAATGATGTTTCAATAGAAAATGGATATAAGTATCTTGGGATACTACAACATCAAGAAAATATGCAGAGAGAAGTGAAGTCCAAAGTTAAGAGAGAATATGAAAAACGTGTTAGACAAGTCCTGAAATCCAAGCTAAATGGGGCGAACAAAATACAAGCCCTTAATGCATACGCAATACCTGTAGTAAGCTACACTGGAGGTATCATAGATTGGACAGCAAATGAAATAAATGAACTGGACAGGAAAACAAGAAAACTACTCATAATACATAAAGCCTTACACCCAAAAGCAGACGTAGACAGACTCTATGTATCTCGAAAAATGGGAGGCCGAGGTCTCAAGAAAATTAAACATGTCATTGAAGGAGAAGTCATTGGCCTTGTGGACTACATCTGGAATAACAATAAAGATGATCCACTGATAGAATTAGTAAAAAGGAGTGGACTATTCCAACCACCAGAAACAGACAAAGAAACATGGAAGAAAACAACGGAGCAAGAACTAGCACATACCTGGAGACAGAAACCTCTACATGGCCAATATGTACGACAAGCAGACGAAATATCAACAAAGCAATCAACGTACAAATGGTTGAAAGAGGCAGGATTGAAAGCAGAAACAGAAGCACTCATAACAGCTGCACAAGATCAAGCACTCAACACCAAAGCACACAAAACGAAAATCATGAAAATTTCAAATGATTCCAAATGTAGACTTTGCAAATCCATGGATGAGACAACAGAACACATACTATCTGGATGTCAGGTTCTGGCTGGAACAGAATACACCAAACGACACAATGAAGTGGCAAAACACATACATAGAAATTTGTGTGAGAACTATGGCATAAAAACCCCAGAAAGAACATGGATGCATCAACCAGAAGCAGTCATCGAAACAGAAGAAGTCAAAATACTGTGGGACTTCGAGATAAGAACAGACCGGGTGATTCCTGCAAGACGACCAGACATTGTAGTTCTCAATAAGACCAACAGAACAGTAACAATTATTGATGTCGCTGTTCCAAGTGATAGAAACATAAAAACAAAAGAAAGAGAAAAAATAGAAAAATACCAAGACCTCAGATTAGAAATCCAGAGACTGTGGAATGTAAAAGCAGAAGTGATACCAATAGTGATAGGAGCCTTGGGGAACATAACATCAGAATTGGAAGGCTACCTGAATAAACTACCTGGAAACCACAGAATCGCTCCACTACTCAAAGCATCGCTCCTCGGAAGTGCCCACATCCTCCGTAAAACCTTGGATCTCCCAGAATCTTGGTAAGATTCCGAGACCTTGGATCACAGCCGACAGTCAAACAGAAGTCGTGGAAAGAGACTGAATAATAATAATAATAATAATAATAATAAATTTAACTTTTATGTATACCTAAAATGTATTACTGATAAATTACCTAACTGACAAAGGGGTGGCTTCCATCCAGGGAAACATTCACAATAACCAGAACTTGAGTTACAATCATGGTTTTTACATCCGGATCCACACGTTTTGCTACAGGCGTCTCCGTATGTACCAGAGTCACAATCTGCAAAGGGAATAGTAATGTGATATTTTATAGTTTCACATTTATTTCATTATTCATTTTCTTGTGCATGTTTAATATAATAATAATAATAATAATAATAATAATAATAATAATAATAATAATAATAATAATAATACTTACTATGACTAATTCATTTATTTGACTTCTATATATTACTATTTCATGCTATAGAAAAAATACCTAGATGTCAAAGGGTGTTTTCAATCTAGGCATACAGTTACAATGACTGAAAGTTGCATTAAAATCAGAGTTTTGCATCCGGATCCACATAATTTATTTAATTTTTATATATACCTAAAACATAATATTGAAAAATTACTTAGATGACAAAGGGGTGGTTTCCATCCAGGCATACATTCACAATAACCGGAAACTGAGTTACAAACAGAGTTTATACATCCGGAACCACACGTTTTGCTGCAGGCCTCTCCGTATGTACCAGAGTCACAATCTGCAAAGGGAATAGTAATGTGATATTTTATAGTTTCAAATTCATTTTATTATTCGTTTTAGAGAGTATGTGTGTTGTTGTTTGTGTTTGAATAATAATGATTTCAGTATTTTCTTTAAATCTCGTCTGGATCCCTTCTATAAAAATTAAAAATAAATTTTTATTAAAAAAAATAGATGAAAAGAATAAGTGGGAAAACTAGATCTAAATATTAACGTAAATGGCAGTGCATCAGCAATGAGTCAGGGCAGGATGTTTTTCTGGGTCAGTGAAGAAAGCTAGTTGTGTCAGAAACACGATCAGTCGGAAGTCCGACCAGTCTATTAAAAAATAATCACGTGTAGGATGCTGAATGAAAGGGACAGAAGGGTGACCATAGCGTAAGCAAGTTGAATGGACGGAAGAAATAGGTCCTTCCTTTGAATGAAAGCTTGGGCACAGGTTGACTCTGATGTCAGACAGAAACTATACATAAGGGAACCCTCCCACGCACTTAGCACGAAAGCGGCGGAAGACGAAAGCACCCCCTACATTAGCAAGCAAGCTCTTTCCTTTCGCGAAAGTTGTTTAATCCGGAAGCGCCCCCTACATTAAGCAAGCAATAATTTGCTTTTCAATTTTTTTTTTTTCTTTTTTGGACTTCATATCACAACATTAACGAAGACGCACGATGGCAAACCTCAACACCAGACCTAAAAGCGCCATGGACCAAGCTGCTGCCTAACACTGTATGATTGCCAGTTAATCCGACGGCAGACAGACTGCCAGCTACCCATCGGGAATTCGTAATTATCTCAGGAAACCAGAGACTTGATTTTTTCTACAGTCTTCTAGTAACCTTTATATTAAACATCACTAGCAGAAGACAAGAAGCACCCAACCTGTATCATGAAATATATAATGCCTTTCAATGTCATCAAATGTTCCATCAATTCTTCAAGCAAGAGGTAGAGAAGGAAAAAGAAACAGAAGAAACAGAGGAAGACGAAAATGATGAAGAAGAAAACGAAATAACAAAGACTGATAGAGAAGCCCAGACAACAATCATGTGGAAATTTCCAGCAAAAACCAAAAACGACAGTAAACTCACGAAGCAGGCTTTTTCACAGACGCCAAAATTAAGACTTACGAAAAAAAATTCAGACACCTAATCAAGCAAGGGAAAATCAACCTACAACCATCAATACACAGAATAATACTGAAATTGACAACATTCTGGACGAGGCTTCGAGGGAGCTAGAGGCCCCACTCCTCTCACCTCTACCAAAGACGCCACCACGAACATCAAAAATGGTGACGACAACAACAACAACAGAAAACCAACCTACTCCACCATCAACAACACCAGAACAGAGACAAAGAAAGAAAAGACTCGCTCAGCACTACATATTCGGAAGCAACAACAGCGCCCTCAACAGCAACAACAACAACCGCAACAACAACATCAATGTCGAAAACAACAATGGCCGTACTACAATATCAGTATCCCCCTTGGGGACATTTTAACCATCCAATGGCAGATATGATTCAGCAGTTGCTCGACCATTTGTACTGGCCACCAGCACCCACCTTTAGGCATCCCAACGGACACCGGGGACAGCCACGACAACAACAACGACAACGCCACCAGTGAGGGGATAGGGAGGTTGAACAACCCGGACGCACGTTAACACTGGGTATAGATCTGGTGTGTTACTAGCTGGGCTCTGTAAAACACACACCTCCTCACAATAACTCAGGAATGGCTACAACACCAACAACGCCACCGCCAGGAACGACGACAACAACAACAACCACAACTCCAGCCCACGGATTACCAAGTCTGGAGTCCTCCTTTGCCGGCCAGACATGTTTTCGCAACTGACGCACGCACGCAGCTGGAAGGCACCTCCCCCCTCTTCCCCCACTCCACCCTTCTTTCTCCCACTCCCCAAGTGCGAAAGCGGCGGAAGCGTCCCCTACGTAACCAACCAACCCTTTGCTTTTTCCCACAAGGACACCTTGATCTGTTTGAATGCCGGATAGTATGTTACCTGGGCCCAGGTTTCAAAAACGTGTAAAACATTATGTGTGGATGTCAGACAAAAGCTTGAGGTAAAAAAAAGTACACGGTTACAGTTTCTCTTCAAATCCTTGGTTTTAGCGGAAATGGAAGGTAATTTGGCTGCTTTACATTACTCTCTAATTAATAATTTTGTATAGAGTGTAATCTGATAAACTGATATGTAAAACTAATTTATTCTATTTCAGGTTAGTGAGATTGTTCAGAGAAATGATTAGCTTTTATTTAGTGAGCACAGTGAAATTGATGTTAGTAGTCTCTGAGCCTATTTTTAAAATTATAAATTGCAGGATTTCTTCGAATTCTTCATATTCTTGTTGTTCTGGCCGTATGTTTGGAGACTTGCCTGTCAGTCATTGTTCCAACTACGAGCTTCAACATGGTTGCTGTGTGAATCAACCAGAGACCCCTCATTGAGAATAGAGATCTATGTACACTCTTCCAGCATGATTCAACTCCCAGTTAAGTGAAAATACTTTGGCCTGGAGTGTGCTAACGATCTATTAACTGTGTAGCAAATATTGCGAACTTGTTAAAATTTGAAGAGAAAAAGAGACTTAGAGACTGGTTCAGGGAAAGATTGTTAGCTAGGGGAAGCTAATCATCTCTGATAGAGATTTCGAGCATTATGCTCAGTGTAACATTATAATTGCTTTACTTTGCTATCTTATTTATTTGTTTTTTTTAATATAAATATTTAATTAATGTTCATCTGCTTTATGTCATTTTTTATTCTTTCCATTTAGTGTACAATTCATTTATCGTAGTCATAACTATCATCATGTCTGTCGGTTTGTCCGTCCGTCTGTCTGTCTGTCTATCAGTAAGTTTGTTAGTCCATCCTGTTCATCATCTAAGTGTGAGGATCCACCCTGTGGGGGCTGTAAACAAGCTAAGGGAGCGACGACCTCAAAACTGTGTATTTCGTGACGTCAAGTGGCGGGGTACCAACATGTTGGGGGCAGTCGTCCGGGAATGAAATATTTCTATGAGTAGGCAAAATTCATACCGTGACCTAGAAAGATCGGGAGATAAAAGTTTGTAAAGAAAACAATTTTTAGAGCCTAGAAATACGTTAACACACTCCTAGACAAATATTAAGAAATGTTTTGATTGAAATATTTTGATATGTTTTATGATTACATTTTGATGTGCATTATAATCTATTTGATTGATGCTTCATGATTGCTTTTATGATATGCTTTGTGATCTTATCAGATTGATGCTTTCATGACTTGCTTGCTTGATTTACTTAGTTGAAAAGTGAATCGAATTGATTCTAAGTAACAGAGTATATTTTTCCGGTTGTCGATGTGATGCTTAGTGTATCGTGTTGTTATATACTGAAGGAGTTGTATATAAATTGTGTTGGACATTCTATGAGGAGAAAATAGAGTATATTTAACATTAGCTCAGTGTAACGTGGCGCTATAAAAAAAAAAAAAAACTAATACGTTGTTCAGTTGAATTATAGGCACCTTAAGAATACCGTTCCGGCTTAGGTATTGAATCTATTTTTGTACGCTGCTAGTGACGTAGTATATATATCCTCACATCGCTACTAGGAAACTTACCTCAAAGAAACAAAACTCTTTATGAAAGATTTTACATTTGTACTTGAGAGAGTGATTTTGATTTGTATTGTGTGGGAGAGATGAGGTTTTGTAAAAGTAACTCTTACTTATCCATCCGCTTAGAAGAAAGTTTTTTGTTTTTTTTAAATGGCAATGGAAGAGGGAGAGATGCTCAGTAGATGGAAAAGGGAATGGAGGATAGAAGCCGTAGAAAACTATGGCTATAGAGAGGAGAGGATCGATAGACATGTGAATAGACAAGCAGTAGATTATTTGAGGAGAGTAAAAGAGGGCATAAGGAAAAATATTAGATAACATAAAATGTCTGCTAAACGAAAGAATGCAATTTACAAGAGATCCTAAAAGCAAAAATGGAGAATAATAATAATAATGATGATGATGGATGCATCAACCAGAAGCAGTCACCGAAACAGAAGTCAAAATACTATGGGACTTTGAGATAAGAACAGACCGGGTGATTCCTGCACGAAGACCAGACATTGTAGTTCTCAATAAATCCAACAGAACAGTAAAAATCATTGATGTCGCTGTTCCAAGTGATAGAAACATAAAAACAAAAGAAAGAGAAAAAATAGAAAAATACCAAGACCTCAGATTAGAAATCCAGAGACTGTGGAATGTAAAAGCAGAAGTGATACCAATAGTGATAGGAGCCTTGGGGAACATAACATCAGAATTGGAGGGCTACCTGAATAAACTGCATGGAAACCACAGAATCGCTCCACTACTCAAAACAGCTCTCCTCGGAAGTGCCCACATCCTCCGTAAAACCTTGGATCTCCCAGAATCTTGGTAAGATTCCGAGACCTTGAAACAGCCGACAGTCAAACAGAAGTCGTGGAAAGAGACTGAATAATAATAATAAGAATAATATCGAGGTGTCTCGATAGTCCAGTGGTTAGAGCAGAAAAAACCTCACCCAGAAAGTTAAGCAGAATGTGTCAACAAACACGAAGGTTACGGGTTCAATCCCAACTCTGGACTATCGAGGGAGGGAAAATGAAATGATCAGTGAACAGCGTCTACTGGACCAGAAGAGAGCGATACTACAAAATAGGCTTCTTACAGTACTAGAAATTCAAGTGATAGAACAGCAACAAGCGAACACTACAATCCGATACACTGACACTGAAGACAATGAAAAATTCACAACCTCACAACAGTCAATTCCAATTGACAACCTCGCTGGTGAAATTCCATGCGACTTCACTGAAGAACAGCAACGCTTGTTTGAAGACATAACAAGCTTCATGGACAAAAATAAGTCACGTGAAGTCAGAACCCCAACAAAAAGACTGCAAAACAGCAAAGCTCTAAGGACAGCAATTGAGAATGCAAATGAGTACTAAAACGTATCCCCACAAAAGATATCACAGAAACCAACAGTCTAATATACGCCACTGCAAAGTTAATTGAAAGATATATATGGCCAGACACAGTACAATCACAGAAACCATGGAAGAAGAGAATAGAAAAGCAAATAGAGTGTACTAGAAGAGAAATAAGCCAAATGACAGCAGCAGAAAAAAATAAGGGAAAACTGGAGGCAAGATTGGTCGCCAAATACCATCTCAACTGAAAAAGCACTAAGATTGCAATAGAAGATGCAAAGCAAAGACTTCAAGGACTCAGTCACCGTCTGAAGAGATACACTGCAAGAGGTCAGCAATTCCAACAGAACAAAATATTCTGAAATGACCCCAGAAGACTATACCAGGAAATTCCAGAACAACAAATACCAAACATTCATGATACTAAGACCTTCTGGGAAATCATTTGGAGCAATCCAAATACGCATAACACCTCCGCCAGATGGATTCAGGAACTGAAATATAATCATATAGAGACACCTGAACAATGCACCGTCACAATCAGTGAGAAAGACATTAAGAAGAAGGTACGAAAGATGGCCCAAATCAAGTACAAATATTCTGGCTGAAACATCTTACCTCCTTACATGGCAGACTTGGTGAACAACTGCAAGACATACTAAACAAACCAGGAACCCTACCAGCATGGATGATAAAAGGAAAAACAAGTCTGATTATAAAAGATCCACAGAAAGGCACAACACCAAACAACTATCGTCCAATCACTTGCCTTATCAACCACCTGGAAGTTACTATCAGGAATTATAGCTGACAAAATCATGACTCACCTTGAAACAAACAAACGTCTAAACAATGAACAAAAGGGTGCTAGACCAGGCAGCAGAGGAATGAAGGACAATTTGGCAATTGATAAGGCAATAGTGACTGACAGAAACGAAGAACAAATCTTGCAATGGCATGGATTGATTATCAAAAGGCCTATGACTCAGTCCCACATTCATGGATAATTGAAACATTAAAATTGTACAAAGTAGCGCCATTAATACAAAACCTAATTCAGGAGTCAATGAAAAATTGGAAAACCACCCTCACATGCAACAACACAAATATTGCTGATAATAGCAATAAATTGTGGAATCTTCCAAGGTGATTCCCTATCGCCACTGCTGTTCTAGATTGCCCTAAATCCTCTCAGTCAAGTGATCCAGAAAACAGGGTTAGGATACAAAATGAAAGCAGGACAGATTATCAGCCATCTACTGTACATTGACGATCTCAAGCTGTACGGTAAAAATGAACGTGACATCACATCCCTGATCAATACCGTCAGGATCTGCAGTGAGGACATCAACATGAAATTCGGCCTTGAGAAATGTGGACGAATTGTCATCCAGAAAGGCAAGGTCAAAACAACAGAGGGCCTGCAATTCGACATCGGAAAAATCAATGATGTTTCAATAGGAAATGGATATGCGTATTTTGGGATATTACAACATCAAGAAAATATGCAGAGAGAAGTGAAGTCCAAAGTTAAGAGAGAATGTGAAAAACGTGTTAGACAAGTCCTGAAGTCCAAGCTAAATGGGGCGAACAAAATACATGCCCTTAATGCATACGCAATACCTGTAGTAATCTACACTGGAGGTATCATAGATTGGACAGCAAATGAAATAAATGAACTGGACAGGAAAACAAGAAAACTACTCACAATTCATAAAGCCTTACACCCAAAGCAGACGTAGACAGTCCCTATGTATCTCGAAAAAATGGGAGGCCTAGGTCTCAATAAAATCAAACATGTTGTTGAAGGAGAACTCATTGGCCTCGTGGATTACATCTGGAATAACAACAAAGATGACCCACTGATAGAAGCAGTAAAAATGAGTGGACTATTCCAACCCCCAGAAACAGACAAAGAAACATGGAAGAAAACAATGAAGCAAGAACTAGCACATATATGGATCCAGAAACCTCTGCATGGCCAGTATGTACTACAAGCTGACGAAATATCAACAAAGCAATCAACGTACAAATGGTTGAAAGAAGCAGGGTTGAAAGCATAAACAGAAGCACTCATAACAGCTGCACAAGATCAAGCACTCAACACCAAAGCACACAAAACGAAAATCTTTAAAATTTCAAATGATTCCAAATCTGCAAATCTGCAAATCCATGGATGAGACAACAGAGCACATACTATCTGGATATCAAGTTATGGCTGGAACGGAATACACCAAACGACACAATGAAGTGGCAAAACACATACATAGAAATCTGTGTGAGAACTATGGCATAAAAACCCCAGAAAGAGCATGGATGCATCAACCAGAAGCAGTCACCAAAACAGAAGAAGTCAAAATACTGTGGGACTTCAAGATAAGAACAGATCGGGTGATTCCTGCACGAAGACCAGACATTGTAGTTCTTAATAAGGCCAACAGAACAGTATCAATCATTGAGGTCACTGTTCCAAGTGATAGAAACATAAAAACAAAAGAAAGAGAAAAATAGAAAATACCAAGACCCCAGATTAGAAATCCAGAGACTGTGGAATGTAAAAGCAGAAGTGATACCTATAGTGATAGGAGCCTTGGAGAGTTTAATTTGAACCTTATGATTAGTTAAACTGAGACTTATATTACTGACATTGGTGCAGTATCACTGCCGATTATTGATGAGAGAGCAAAACTTATATTTATTTACCTTTGATATTTTTTACATTTCATCATTTACCTATCTCCCTTCCTCCTCCCCAAAAGTGTGTGGGTTCTTTTGCAAGCATCATATGTCTGATTTAACCACTGTGTGAAAGGGAAACACCTTTTGGTTAATAAACCTAATCATATCTTTTTTTTCAAAACCTGTTTGATATCATTTTGAGAAGGGGTAAACGCGAAATTTCCTTTTGTCTCGTTATGTTTGCTTGTCTTGTATTTTCTAGTAATGTCCACATAGCATTCACCACCATCCCCACATGCACACTTACGAGCACACGCGTCAGCAAAATGCCCCCTTTCAATACATAATAAATTTGACCCCCTATCCAGTCATTATCGATGTCTCTGTATTGTGGATTTTGTGTTACCAGCTTCACAGCCCTAAGTCATTGCTGACAAATGTCTACATCTTCCTTCTTCCCATCACCAGTTGAGAGGGCGGATGTGACAATTTGGTGACCATGACGTGATAGGATAGAAAGTAAATTAGGTGTATTGAGAGTGTATCATTTCTTTTCTACTTTTCTGTTCCATCTTCACTGCTTCTTAGTATTGCGTGTTGAGGCTGGCTACTTGAAACTAAGGTGAATTAGTATACATTTACTACATATGTCTGGTATTTGCATTTGTGAACACTTTATGCATTTTTCTACTGTTTGTTTAAAACATAAATTTTCTATGATTACATTTTGAGAAAAGTTTTGCATTTTCTATTATTGATATTGTTTACACAAGTACACACATGATTTGAAAAACTCTATTGTTTTTAGATCGTCGTGAGTTGAAAACTATGTCATTTAAGGTCTCTGTTATTTTGTAAATTGTTTTTTATTTATTATTTTGTATACATTTTGTCTTCCTGTGAAATTTCTATTGAAATCTGCACTTATTCTATTGACTTTTAACCATGGCTAATCTATTGACGTTTAACCATGGCTAATCTAGTGACGTTTAACCATGACTAATTTAGTGTCTTTTAACCATGTCTAATCTAGTGACTTTTAACCATGGCTAATCTAGTGACTTTTAGCCATGGCTATTCTAGTGTTTGCAAAGAAAGAGTTCCTAGCATTATGAAAAGAGTTTGGAATAGAGAAAGCAGACCTGAAAACATTTGTAGATGAAGATTTAGCAAAATGTTAAGAAGAAAAAAGTGTGCAAGAAGAACTAAAAGATAAGGAAACACCAGCTTTAAAAGAATTAAAAGACTGAAACGCAGGACCTGAAAGAATTAGAATTAAAGAATTAAAACTTCAAGCAGCCAGAGAGCTAGAGGACAAAAGACAAGAAGCAGAAGACTTAAGATTGAAGACAAATTGCATAGAAAGCAGCTTGATTAGGAAAATTTAAAGGTTAGGAAGAAATTACTGGTCAGTGTTCAGTAGGTCTAGAACCAGAATCACCTGTTTATTTAACCCAAGATCGAATCCATTGATGAGTTTTTGATGAGGTTCGATAATTTTGTTGCAAATTTTATCTTTGATGACACTGAGAAGAAACAACAGCTAGGGCAGATGCTTCAGAGTGACACCTCAGATGCTTTCACAGACCTTATGCGAGATCCTAATATGTCCAGAACTTCGATCTGGACCGATGCGTACTTTTCAATGCACAGTCAAAGGATTCAGAAAAATGTTTAGAAACTCCATTCTGAAAATGGTTGGCTCCTTGGCTCCTTACTAGCTTTTGTTGCACGTATCCGTCACTACCTTGAAGGGTGGATAGACCTTTCAGGCATCCAGAAAACATATGAGGATTTGTTTGATTTGATTTTAAAAGATCAATTTATACAGCGTATCCCTTCCATGATGGCTTCACATGTAATTCCCCATCGAACTTCGGGAATATGATCAAAATGGCCGATCTATATAATGATTAACCAGGTCCAGGTTACACAAGAAATTCATATGCAGCATATAAGCTGCGACACCTGTACACACCCAAACTGAGTAGGCTGATGTCGATATCAGAAAAACCCATGCTGTCACAACAACCTCACTTTAAGCTGACAGAGGCAAAGCACCAGGTGCGTGCATATATTTCTACAGTGACTTGTTTTACTTGTCAAAAGAAAAGACACATCTCTCCTGACTGCCCCTACACGAAAAGATGTCAAGATTTGCGTAGAACCAGGAATAAATATCAAGACTCATGAGGGAGTGGTAAATGGACAGAAAACATATATATATATATATATATATATATATATATATATATTGATTGATACTAGCACATCTATTAATTGTGTTAATTCCAAAATTGTATTTAAAGAACTTGTATTTGAATGGCATAGGGTGCAATATGCGATACACCAGCACATTTTCAAGTGCAACTATAAATGTCACATCATCAATTTAATGATTCAATTTCCACAGCAGTAATCAATGGTCTACATTTTGGAATCCTTCTGGAGTTCAGGGAAAACCTTTCCTGTCTGCCCAGTGATAACACGGGCACCACGAATACGCAAGATAAAATAGACAAGATAAAATGGACTACCCACTCATAAAGATAGTAGAAACCACCCTCCAACAATTGGCCCCCACTCACCTGAGTCACTTGCAACAAGTAGACACAATTCAACTGTCACTGCTTTTAAAGCTAGCACAAAGAAACACTAGTTCGACAGACAGAAACACTGTCATTACACAAATCATAATAAAAGGATTAGCATTCTGATGCATTGATTACAAAAAACAACAGAAGTACAACATTCTTACTCACACCAGTACCATTAAGGCCGCTCATTCTCTAATTTGCTCATGATTCAATTATGTTCAGAAACCAAGGTGATCATCGCACTGTAACGAGTTCATGGAGACATTTTCTGGAGTAGTTTAGGTAAAGACATTGGTGAATATGTGCGTGCATGCACACATTGTCAACAAAACATAGATAAAGGACATAGAGGAGTTCCCCTCAAGATCGTGTCAACCATAGAGGAACTCTTTCAAAAATTGCAGAAGACATTATCGGCCTTATGGTTCTGGCATACTCTGATGGTTTGCACACAGTGCTGTTGTATGTAGTGCATGACACCCTCCACGAGTGACAGCTTTAGTGGACAAAGTGAGTGATTGTTGCAAACATATAGGCGTGATTATCATCACTTTGTTGACTAGTATTTGATGAATTTGTGTTGGGTGTTCACCCATGTACTTGAGCACATATATACATTTGTTCACGGTTATCACTGCTGCTTGTTATATATTATGCTATCACTATCATTATTTTTCAATTTTAATTCTTCTTTTTAAATTCATATTTCATTGCTCTGGTCCCCAATCATGAATGTTCTGTGTGGATGCTTCTGGATGAATGATTAACAACCATGCAATATTGTTGAGAATAACATTCTTGTTGTTAACTCTTTTTCAAGAGTCTGGCTTTCTTTGGTTTGAGAAAATGCGTAGTGTGGTTGTTGGTACGTTCGTCATGTTCGTCCCACATTCAAATTCACACCAGCAAGCTTATTTATATTCACAGCCGACCTTCACACTTAACTCCGAACTCAGAGTACCTCCCCTCCCCCCTCCCCTTCAAGAACATTGTGGTGTCTGTGTGTGAGAGTTGGCTTATTTTATATTTTGCCACTCGGTGTGACATCAGCCTCACGGCTGACACCACAATCCAGGAGGGAAGGCCGTGACAGAATGGTTTGCATTGCATCAGCAATTTTTAGCATACACTAAACTCGAATGTTTCCTCCAACTCTGACACTTACAAAAATAACATCATAAGAATTGCCCACGGTGTGTAACCTTGAGAAGAAGAGCTATATCAACTTAACGGTCATAAACAATAGATGTTGAAGAAAGAAAACAGAATACTTTCTGGTCTTTTATAAAATATATAAAGACGAGAAATGACATTCAGCATAACTTTCGCTGTCATATAATTTACCAAAATCTTATTTTGTTCTGTTCAGAATATAAATTCTTCATTTAATTGCTATTCAACACTGATAAATTCCTATCATTTTATTCACATGTAAACTCGTCACTGTGAATTGTTAGTTGGTAAGCTGATGAGGGGTAGATGGTACCGGGGAAGGGGGAAGCG
This sequence comes from Sinotaia quadrata, assembly GCA_028829895.1. Lineage (NCBI taxonomy): Eukaryota > Metazoa > Mollusca > Gastropoda > Architaenioglossa > Viviparidae > Sinotaia > Sinotaia quadrata. Next base: position 7,842,734 of record CM054178.1, read on the forward strand.
GGAGGTCACGACACAAACACGATGACCATCATCTAATTCGTCTGTGTGTCTTCAAACATAATTATTAACAGCGCTAAAGGAGTGGTTTGAATTGCAATTCTTGAAAAGCGGGCAGTCAACGTGAGTTCATTAGCTTACAAGAACAAAATGACGAGGTATTACTATAAGTTTAGGTAAGGGTGTATTTGGTAATATCAAACTATTTCAAACAATCGTCCATGATAAGTGTATCATACATAATGTACACTCCTACATTTACAACCTACCTTGAATACATAATGGAGGTTGAAATCCAGGTTTACAAGGGCACTGACCCGTGACTTTGTCACATACAGCTCCGTCGATACAATTACCACATTGACTGTCACACTGACTACTCCAAAGGTGAAGAGGGCAACCTTAGAACAAAATAACGACATTGTCACAAAGCATGTCGGGTGTTATGCCGACTAAGGAACTGATGTTAGAGATGCAATGGGTGAAGTCAGTTTTGGCCCACTCCGGTGCACCCCCGACAAAAGCCCGTGTGACATGTGCCAGTAATACGTCGTGTCAGGTTGTTACATAGACACACATGAAATATACCATTAATGGTTGGGTGGGGCCCAGTTTTATTATGTCATGCCAAGGAACGTTTTATTGGCTGTGTATGTTGTGAGTGAGTATCATGAAAGTGAATAAATGTATGAACAAACGAACGGTATAAAACAATACAAATACAAATTCTTTCGCCCCTCTCAAAAACTATGAATAACAAGAGAGTTGAAAGATGGTTAAATCAGGTTATTTATTTCCCGATTTAAAGGGGGCACTACTCTTTTGCACAGTGATTAGTCATACATTCAACTTTCCAAAAATTAATCTTACAATTCTTCTTGCGGTAAATACCACCACTATCATCTACAATTCATATACAAAAATAGGCCTACATTAGCCATCATATTAAATTCACATTGTATACAAAAATAGACCTACATTAGCCATCATATTAAATTCACATTGTATACAAATATCCAAAATCAAGAGTGAATTTCTATTCACAAAAATGATAGCAATAATAATAAATTTTTTGATCGATCAAAAAGTTCAATTAAAAGTTTCTATTTCCTAACAGTTCTAGGTGTGCTAAGATTTTAAATGTTCTCATTCTAGGTGCGCTTTTGCCTTCTAATTTTATTAACTACTCACAGTACTGTCAAAGTTCGAAGGTCAGTGACATAATCTCATGTGTCACTTATAAGGGATGTTTTGAAGAGGTTGACGTCACTCATAGAGATGTTTTGGAGAGGAGATGGTGCATCGTAGCCTGGCTCATAAGATTCTTCGAAGTGAGGATGACGTAATCTTGTTGTGTCACTCATAAGGGATGCTTGAGAAGATATGATGATAGATGGCGCCTCGTAGCATTGTTCATAAGAATGCTCTGAAGAGGTAAGGTACTCTTGTGTCACTCATGGAGGTGCTTTGGAGAGAAGATGATGCATTGTAGCCTGGCTCATATTCATAAGATGCATTGAAGTGAAGATGACGTAATCTGACGCATCACTCACAAGGGATGCTTGAGAAGATATGATGAAAGCTGGCACCTCATAGCGTCATTCATAAGAATGCTCTGAAGAGAGGTGACATACCCTGTTATGTCACTCATAGAGGTGCTCGGAAGAGAAGATGACACATCGCTGCACTTGGGTGCTTAGTTGAGAAGATATAGACGCCTCGTAGCATCTTTTAGTAGGTGAAGACTCTGCAGAATCTAGGCACCACTCAGATTATCATAATCTGATATTCAGTTGACTGTTGTCAACCTTGATAATTATCGTTGTTTTTTGGTTGTCATGGCAACGGACACCCCAACGACGTTTGGCATTATCGGATGATTCGTCTAGTGAATTGTGTCATCGCATCCTATCGAGTGTAGAAATCTGGGCGTCTGTACCTCAAAACTAGCCCCTCGACTGCAATATAGAAAATGCAGACGTAGCTCAGACAGGGGAGAACAAAAATGGCCTATCGTATCATTAACGCATGCAACCCCGTTGCATACTTGAGCTGTCTAGAAGATTGAACTTACTCACTTGCCAGGTAGTCATTAAGCAAATTACATCAATGCTTAATACAAGGCGGTAGACGAGATGAAAGATGGGTGGAGAGAGATATTTCCAGCTCTCCTCAGTAAATCTCCATGTACGAGAATTTACTACATCATTGAAGATAACAACTTCGAATATGTTTCCCACGCTCATCAAACAAATAGAGAATCTTCTTCCTTCTAGCAAAAAAACTGCATTCTTGGACAAAGTTGCTGTTACAAAAGCTTGATGTTACATGGAGAGAAATGATTCTTTGTCTTTGTCCGATGGCCACACTGCATGACATGAGGTCATAACAGCGGCCATGTTTCTCAAAGTGTTCCCATAACTGATGTTAAAATTCTCTCATGTTATTTTTCTCTCAGATGTTTCTTTCTCTCTCAGATTTAGCCTTCAGGTCTCCTTATTTATACAATTTTGAGAACTGTAGAACTTTCTAGAAGTTTTAATCTTGTGACTGGTTTTGTCCTTGAAAGTTTATTTATTTATCATGCTGCCTCTCTTGACCGTCATTTCTAATATGCATTGGCTTTCTTTGTCCTAAACAACATTGACCCTGGTCATTTCTACTATGCATTGGTTTTCTTTTTCGTAAATAACATGTGACTGGTCACTTTAATATGCGTTAGCTTTCTCCCTCATAAACAAGTATGCATGCACACACACACATCTATAAATCTGAATATAACTTATTTATTTATATAGATATAAAAACCCTTCTTAAACATATATATATATACATTTGCGTGAAATAATATACACATACTATGTCTACATACAGTCTGTCTTATCTAGATGATATAAGTGGATGAACTAGTGTTTAGAAATTGAAAGTTATCTACGCGTTAGGGTGTGAGGCATTACAAAAATTGCATCCTTGACCGCAAATTACCTCCCTTACTTCGCGTTTTGTTTACGTGGTACATACGCAATTTTAAGTGAAATAAAATATTAATTCTGTCCCCCCATCCCCGTGACAGACATATATGTCATTCCATTACCTTTATAATGATACAAACGAGAAATGTCAAACACACGAACAGGTATATACATTTGACAAAGAAAATGCACACTTATTCAACCACATAATAAGCAGGTAACTTACTCCAGACTTGAAATTCACAGATATTGAGAACACTTGATTCAAATGAATTGCTTGGTCTTGAAACTCGAATTACCCTTCCATTGAGAACACCCGAAGTGCAGTTGATATCAATTTTTCCTGACTTATCGTCTTGTACGGTTGTAAACTTATAGCAATGTTGTTCGTCCACAGTAATAACAATGTTCTGCATTCTTTCATAGTCTGAAAGTATAAACATGAAACTAACAACGATACCAATAAATAAAATTTTCTTGTGAAAGAGAGAGAGTGAGGAATACATTTAATTTGTGTTTGTATTTTGGTGAAGTTAAGTCTAAGTCCGGATAGTGGAGAGTTGTGGGATGTTAGGAAGGTAGTGGTGATGTTTGTTTGTACAGGTTTTCAATTTGCACTTCTAATTCAGTTTCTTGGATTGGGATGTAAAGTTGTTTTCCATGAATGGAGCCTTTGTTTACCCCACCCAACCTACCCCAGTCCACTGCTTCATTTCCTTTGATGTTAGAGTTACAAGGTTTCCATAACTTTGTTGTTTGGGTTACTTCGTTTAATTTGTGGTTAATTTAGGTTTTAATTTTTGGTCATGTGTGATGAAATCGTTTCCAATGTTTTATATTTCTATTAATGAGTTATATTATGTTTTTCTGTGTGGGTAAAGTTATTCTGTATAATTCTAGTTCATTTAATATGGCTATTAATTCTGCAGTTAGAGTTGAATTCACCGAATTAAGTATGAAAGTGTGAGTGTCAAAAGGTGGGTGCTGCCTATTTTGTTCCTAAGGGGTGTTTTAGAAACATTTGTGTATATGTGATATTAATGAACATAGAATGGCTGGTTATTTTGATCGGTTTGATTTGGAGGACTTGTAGTTGTTTTACTTTGGGGTGGTTACTTTCTGAATATGTGGCACTGACATATTCTATTGTAGAATACATTAGTGAACTTGTGGCAGTAAAAGGCTGTGAGTATCAGCCACTCATTTCTGTCCTTATACCATTCTAAGTATAAAACGTATTTAATATTTTGCTGGGTTTTGTATGGTCGTTAGAGATGTGTTATGAGAATGTTATATTTTCGACAAAGACTAAGGTATAAAATAGTTTGGGAGTATTTATTTCAGTTTCTTTAATTGTAAGAGATGGATAGATGTTTTTGTATGTGTGTGTGTGAGTGTGACGCAGAAAATGCAAACTATGAAATATTAAATTTGAAATTATTTAATTTTTTCTTTTCTTAATATTTAGAAAGGGTTTTCCCATGATAAGAGAATTCTTTCATGAAGGGAAACAAAGCTTTTGAAGTAATTTTCTTAGGTAGCCAGGACAAAAGGGACGCACATGTTGAGTCGGTCAGAAACAAGCTGACGTAAAGAGATTGGGGGAGGGTGGACACTCTCGCATCTCCAGGCAGACAATGACGACGATACTTCTAAAGACGGGGAACACTTTGGTCTCACAATAGAGTCAGAGATTCAAAGACAGACAAACCACTTACAGTCAAGTGCACACAGACGCATGAGAAGGGAAGACACTTACGATTACGTAACAGAGACGTATGACGTAAGGGGAGAGCGACCAAGGATCTCAGATCGAGCAGCTTCTAAGGAGCTAACCGCGTACGCTAACAACCTAGCCTTTCAGCAGACGCACTGAAGCGAGACTATCGAACAATAGTCGAGCAGGGAGTAAAATCTATCCTTAGGGCAGATTAGCACGTGGAATTTTATGAATAGCTTAAATAGGCCATCTCGGGGCTGGCCAGCATCTGTCATACCAGGAGATCTTGCGTTTCGTCCTTCCGCGATTAAAAGCACACACAGATTGTCTGAGATGGTAAAAACTTATGTTTTGTACATAGATAAAATCTATCCTTTTCTAATTGCACTTATAGATTTTCATTAATTAATATTATAGACTGAATGATACTGTAATTGTAATTTTTTTCTAGCAAGAAGGAAGTAACTTATGTAAAAAGAATTAAAATGAGAACTAATATTAAAATTGCAGGTTTATGATATTTTAATTCATGAGACTGATGCGTAGCAAAATTCACTTGTATGTTTACAGCTGAAGGACGCCTACAGTAACGCATACTGTAACACCTACTGTGACGTCTACATCTACGTATAATTGTACCGTAACACACACACAAGTGGAAGAGGATCCGAACGAAGGTTTTACTGAGGGATTCGACTCTGGCCACAACCGCTGTTGAAAAGGGGCGATCAGGACGAATTTTACGAAGTCTTGTCTGTTGAGGGGATAAGCGCATATGTCAGGACCAGATAGGTATCGGCACTGAAGACCTGGAGCGTTTGATGTTTTGATCTACGTTGGTTGTAATTTGTTGATGAACAGTGCGAACTATTCTGAGTTGGACTGAATTTTGTGGTAAATTCGGGACATGTGTGAATTCGGACATTCATGACACTAAGGACCTGAGGTAATTTCAGAACTGTTCCAGCAAGCTGTAATTTATGGATATACATACTGGCCGGGAGCACGCAAATTATCAGGTGATCTAAATCCTTGTTTTGTCTCGTGGAAACCTGTAAATGTTCTGTGATTTTTGTTAATTCTTGTATTGTTCTTCCTATCTTCTAATTCTTATGAATGTTGCTATAATCTTTTTTTTCTATAATGTGTTTCTGAAGTGTGAAAGAGAAATTCTAATTTAATCTCTAATTTCAAATCTTGTAAACTTAATTTGTCATATTTTTTCTCTTAAATTAAGAATTACTAAATTGTATTTTGTTATAAGAGACAGATAGCAGGAGATATTCTTTTTCTAAAGTAACATGTTATTCTTCTTGTGAGATCTGCGAATCTCGGATTCAGCCTATGTGAAACCTAATTGAAATTCTTAAACTTAATTTGTTATTATTCTTTTATATTTTAATAAATTTTGTTAAATTTAAAACTTTCTCACTCTATTACGTAACTGAGGTAAATGTGTATAGGGGACAGTGGGGGCTTGTAAAAATTGACGTAATTTACGTTCTGACAAAGACAGTCGCGACACATTTCTTAGAGCAAGTCTGTCACCTAATAGGGGAGAAATTGTGAGGGCCTGATAACGCTCGAGACTGATAGAATAGGTTCAGTTAGGAGTCGGTTATCTGGACGGGTAACACTTGGGGTGGGAGACGTAATTAACAGCGTGCCCCAGGGCTTGACCTAGTCACTCCCAGACTGCAGAAGACAAAAACCCTGTCGTGGACCTAGTGTATGATTGTAGACGGATTGAAAGTGGAGAGGTAATTAAGTCATATTTAATATCATCTTCATTAGATAATCATTGACACTAGCACATCCATTCACATAACTGGAGTCGTCTGGTAATGTCCTTGGAGTCCATTTCACAGTGAGAGGGGGAGAAATATATTGCAGTTGTTTTGTCACTTGCCAGGTTTTGTTCCAATTTGTCCCTCCATTTTTTTCTGGTTGCAAAAGTTTTGTTATAGATGTACGGTTACTTTTGCCTGATCTCGATGTGCATAATATATTGAACGGTCATTTACATATTGGGTTAACTGGAAGTGATTATCTTTAAGTGCAAAATATATTGAGCGGCCATTATCATTATTTAGTATATTTAAATATCGGGTAGATATGTTTAAATTATATGTATATTGTAAATTTCTCAAATCAATTCTATTATCAATATATATATATATATATAAATATTGATTGATAGTGAAACGTGGAAAAATATTCCTTAAATAATGGAGGTAGATTAATGAAATTGCAATCGACTACCCACGATAAATAACATGAATACAAGGGAAGGGGCATTTTTTGCAAAACGAAATTCTTTGTGTTCTACATATTCGTGATTAAGAATAAAGATATATTTTAACTTTTTCATATATTATTTTTCATTTTAATACTTCCTTGTCAACAAAAGAAATATACACGGTAATATACGGATCACATTTTCCTTGTATTGCACACCTAAAATCAAGGGGACCATATTTTCATTTCTAAACATCTTTTTTAGATAATATATACAATTTTTGACGTGTTCTTACATCAGTTATTAATTTCTTTTATTTAAAAGCTATTGGAATGTAACAAATACAATAATTCATACATTCGTATTTTCTAGAATTAACTTTCGTTTTTTCTGTTTTATAGTGTCAACTTTCAGTTTACCTTTCCATTCCTATTGTCATGGCCGTGTGCAAGTCAAACTTGATGTCTTTTCCTTAAAACCAACAGTCGCTACAGATGTTTCTTAGGTTTTCCATATCAAAATGTTATTAATAATTTTATTGATTTAGTTTTAATATATAGTACTAATATCTTAGGAAGAAAACTAAAGAATATTGAGATACTTACAGCCTGCACGTGGATAAACTGATATGCTATACACGGGATATGGACGACCTAAGTCCACCTCCCACCAAGTATTTGTATCATATAAACCAGTATGAATACAGTCTCCTTTCCCATATGTAATATATTCTCCAATTTGGCCATTTACAGCAAATGTACAGGAATCACCATTGGTATAAATTGATGAAATTTTGCAAGGTTTATTTATTGCCACGTTTTCTGAAATTAAAAGAAAGCGTGCATTTTCATATAAATACTTCTGCTGATAGACAGATAGATTAATATATATAATGAACGAAACAGAAAAACAAAAAATCTAATCACAGTAAAATTAAACCAAAAATCAAAGAGCAGATGAAGATAGACTGTTTGTATCTCGGAAAGAGGCGGAAGTGATCTCACTCAAATGGAAGATGTCAGATGATTACTTAGAGATATGAGGGACTAAATGTGGAATACCTACAAGATGGGTCATTAATTGAAGAAATAAATGTGAGTTGTTATAGGAACCTCCAAAACTAACAAAGGAAAGACATTAGCAAAATAGATTAAACCAAATCGTCTCTATGGTAAAAGGCACAACGAAGTAGCAAAACTCAAAATACAATGTATGTGAGATCTATGTCTTAAAATCCGCAGAACGTGGCAGACGCTCCAACCAGAAGTAGGAACCGATACAATAGTTAGTCTAAATACTGTGGGACTTTAAGATAAGAACAGATCGAGTGATTCCTGCACGAAGACCAGACATTGGTGTACTCATGTAGTCCAACAGAACAGAAATAATATACGATGTCGCTGTTCCATGTGACAGAAACATAAAACGAAAGAAAGATAAAATTTAGAAATATGCCATGATCTCAGATTAGAAATCAAGAGACTGAGGAATGTAAAAGCATAAGTGATTCATGTTATAATGGAGATCTGGGAAAATAAAATCTGATGTGGACGACCATCTGAATTAACTCTTTGGAAATCACAAATCTCGCCCTAATAATCATATTATCCCTATCTAAAGGTTAACATCCTCGGTAAGAACATAGTTCTCCCACATTCTAGAAAAGATTTTGAGTCTTTGGTTCAAGACAACAGTCAAGCAAAATTACTTGAAAAACTGAGTAATAATAATAATAATAATAATAATAATAATAATAATAATAAAACCCTGGAAGACTATACCAAGAATTTAAAGGAAATTTCAGAACAGAACAACAAATACCAAACATTCATGATACTAAGACCTTCTGGAAAAACATTTGGAGCAATACAAATACGCATAACACTTCCGCCAAATGGATTCAAGAACTGAAAGTTGATCATAAAGAAACACCTGAACAATGCACCGTAACAATTAGTGAGAAAGACATTAAGAAGAAGGTTCGAAATATGGCAAACTGGAAAGCCCCAGGACCAGATCAAATACAAATATTCTGGCTGAAAAAGTTTACCTCCTTACATGGCAGACTTGGTGAACAACTGCAAGACATACTAATCAAACCAGGAACCTTACCAGCATGGATGGTAAAGGGAAAAACAAGTCTGATTATGAAAGATACACAGAAAGGCGCAACACCAAACAACTATCGACCAATCACATGCCTATCAACCACCTGGAAGTTACTATCAGGAATTATAGCTAACAAAATCATGACTCATCTTGAAACAAACAAAATTCTAAACTATGAACAAAAGGGTGCTAGACCAGGCAGCAGAGGAACGAAGGACCAATTGGCAATTGATAAGGCAATAGTGACTGACAGCAAGAAACGAAGAACAAATCTTGCAATGGCATGGATTGACTATCAAAAGGCCTATGACTCAGTCCCACATTCATGGATAATTGAAACATTAAAATTGTACAAAGTAGCGCCATCAATACAGAACCTAATTCAGGAGTCAATGAAAAACTGGAAAACCACACTCACATGCAACAACACAAATATTGCAGACATAGCAATAAATTGTGGAATCTTTCAAGGTGATTCACTATCGCCACTGCTGTTCTGCATTGCCCTGAACCCTCTCAGTCACGTGATCCAGAAAACAGGGTTAGGATACAAAATGAAAGCAGGACAGGTTATCAGCCATCTACTGTACATGGATGATCTCAAGCTGTACGGTAAAAATGAAAGTGACATCACATCACTGATCAATACTGTCAAGATCTGCAGTGAAGACATCAACATGAAATTCGGCCTTGAGAAATGTGGACGAATTGTCATCCAGAAAGGCAAGGTCAAAACAACAAAGGGCCTGCAATTCGACATCGGAAAAATCAATGATGTTTCAATAGAAAATGGATATAAATATCTTGGGATACTACAACATCAAGAAAATATGCAGAGAGAAGTGAAGTCCAAAGTTAAGAGAGAATATGAAAAACGTGTTAGAGAAGTCCTGAAATCCAAGCTAAATGGGGCGAACAAAATACAAGCCCTTAATGCATACGCAATACCTGTAGTAAGCTACACTGGAGGTATCATAGATTGGACAGCAAATGAAATAAATGAACTGGACAGGAAAACAAGAAAACTACTCACAATACATAAAGCCTTACACCCAAAAGCAGACGTAGACAGACTCTATGTATCTCGAAAAATGGGAGGCCGAGGTCTCAAGAAAATTAAACATGTCATTGAAGGAGAAGTCATTGGCCTTGTGGACTACATCTGGAATAACAATAAAGATGATCCACTGATAGAATTAGTCAAAAGGAGTGGACAATTCCAACCACCAGAAACAGACAAAGAAACATGGAAGAAAACAACAAAGCAAGAACTAGCACATACCTGGAGACAGAAACCTCTACATGGCCAATATGTACGACAAGCAGACGAAATATCAACAAAGCAATCAACGTACAAATGGTTGAAAGAGGCAGGATTGAAAGCAGAAACAGAAGCACTCATAACAGCTGCACAAGATCAAGCACTCAACACCAAAGCACACAAAACGAAAATCATGAAAATTTCAAATGATTCCAAATGTAGACTTTGCAAATCCATGGATGAGACAACAGAACACATACTATCTGGATGTCAGGTTCTGGCTGGAACAGAATACACCAAACGACACAATGAAGTGGCAAAACACATACATAGAAATCTGTGTGAGAACTATGGCATAAAAACCCCAGAAAGAACATGGATGCATCAACCAGAAGCAGTCATCGAAACAGAAGAAGTCAAAATACTGTGGGACTTCGAGATAAGAACAGACCGGGTGATTCCTGCAAGACGACCAGACATTGTAGTTCTCAATAAGACCAACAGAACAGTAACAATTATTGATGTCGCTGTTCCAAGTGATAGAAACATAAAAACAAAAGAAAGAGAAAAAATAGAAAAATACCAAGACCTCAGATTAGAAATCCAGAGACTGTGGAATGTAAAAGCAGAAGTGATACCAATAGTGATAGGAGCCTTGGGGAACATAACATCAGAATTGGAAGGCTACCTGAATAAACTCCCTGGAAACCACAGAATCGCTCCACTACTCAAAGCAGCGCTCCTCGGAAGTGCCCACATCCTCCGTAAAACTTTGGATCTCCCAGAATCTTGGTAAGATTCCGAGACCTAGGATCTCAGCCGACAGTCAAACAGAAGTCGTGGAAAGAGACTGGATAATAATAATTGATGTGTCTCGATAGTCCAGCGGTTAGAGCAGAACAAACCTCTCCCAGAAGGCTGAGGGTTCAATAATAATAACAATAATTGAGGTGTCTCGATAGTCCAGTGGTTAGAGGAGAAAAAACCTCACCCAGAAGGCTACGGGTTCAATCCCAACTCTGGACTATCGAGAGCGGCTCCCTCCAATATACACGCTTGCCCATCCCATTCATGATGGAGAAAACTAACTTTGATTCCATACCGGATCAGACTTCACCCGGGTTAACAAGGTCTGCGATAGGCACTGATGTTTCGGGGTGTTCTAGTGAAAAATGGGCTACAGAAACGCAAGCAAAAACTCGGAGGAAATGGACCAGAGAGGAAAACATACAAATCATGGTTTCTTACTATCAAAGCCAACCAACAACAAGAGGATATAGAAAACGAATGTATGAACACTGGCTCAAACACCATCCAGATGATATGAACAGTGAACAGCGGCTCCTGGACCAGAAGAGAGCGATACTACAAAATAGGCTTTTTACAGTCCTAGAAATTCAAGAGATAGAACAGCAACAAGCGAACACTACAATCCGATACACTGACACGAAGACAATGAAAAAATTACAGCCTCACAACAGTCAATTCTACTTGACAACCTGGCTGGGGAAATTCCATGTGACTTCAATGAAGAACAGCAACGCTTGTTTGAAGACATAAAAAGTTTCATGGACAAAAATAAGTCACGTGAAGGCAGAACCCCAACAAAACGGCTGCAAAACAACAAAGTTCTAAAGACAGCAATTGAGAATGCAAATGAAGTACTAAAACGTATCCCCACAAAAGATATCACAGAAACCAACAGTCTAATATACGCCACTACAAAGGTAATTGAAAGATATATAGTGCCAGACAGTGTACAAACACAGAAACCATCAGTACCACTATGGAAGAAGAGAATAGAAAAGAAAATAGAGTGTACTAGAAGAGAAATAAGCCAAATGACAGCAGCAGAGCAAAATAATGGAAAACTGAAGGCAAGATTGGTCGTCAAATACCATCTCAACTGCAGAAGCACTAAGACTGCAATAGAAGATGCAAAGCAAAGACGTCAAGGACTCAGTCACCGTCTGAAGAGATACACTGCAAGAGGTCAGCAATTCCAACAGAACAAAATATTCCGAACTGACCCTGGAAGACTGTGCCGAGAATTCAAAGGAAATTCCAGAACAGAACAACAAAAACCAAACATTCATGATACCAAGACCTTCTGGGAAAACATTTGGAGCAATCCAAATACGCATTACACCTCCGCCAGATGGATTAAGGAACTGAAAGATGATCATAAAGAGACACCTGAACAATGCACCGTCACAATCAGTGAGAAAGACATTAAGGAAAGCCCCTGGCCCAGATCAAGTACAAATATTCTGGATGAAACATCTTACCTCCTTACATGGCAGACTTGGTGAACAACTGCAAGACATACTAAACAAACCAGGAACCCTACCAGCATGGATGGTAAAAGGAAAAACAAGTCTGATTATGAAAGATCCACAAAAAGGCACAACACCAAACAACTATCGTTCAATCACTTGCCTATCAACCACCTGGAAGTTAGAATCAGGAATTATAGCTGACAAAATCATGACTCACCTTGAAACAAACAAACTTCTAAACAATGAACAAAAGGGTGCTAGACCAGGCAGCAGAGGAACAAAGGACCAATTGGCAATTGATAAGGCAATAGTGACTGACATCAAGAAACGAAGAACAAATCTTGCAATGGCATGGATTGATTATCAAAAGGCCTATGACTCAGTCCCACATTCATGGATAATTGAAACATTAAAATTGTACAAAGTAGCGCCATCAATACAGAACCTAATTCAGGAGTCAATGAAAAACTGGAAAACCACCCTCACATGCAACAACACAAATATTGCAGACATAGCAATAAATTGTGGAATCTTCCAAGGAGATTCCTTATCGCCACTGCTGTTCTGCATTGCCCTGAATCCTCTCAGTCAAGTGATCCAGAAAACAGGGTTAGGATACAAAATGAAAGCAGGACAGCAATCTACTGTACATGGATGATCTCAAGTTGTACATAAAAAATGAACGTGACATCACATCCCTGATCAATACTGTCAAGATCTGCAGTGAGGACATCAACATGAAATTCGGCCTTGAGAAATGTGGACGAATTATCATCCAGAAAGGCAAGGTCAAAACAACAGAAGGCCTGCAATTCGACATCGGAAAAATCAACGATGTTTCAATGAAAAATGGATATAAGTATCATGGGATACTACAACATCAAGAAAATATGCAGAGAGAAGTGAAGTCCAAAGTTAAGAGAGAATATGAAAAACGTGTTAGACAAGTCCTGAAGTCCAAGCTAAATGGGGCAAACAAAATACAAGCCCTTAATGCATACGCAATACCTGTAGTAAGCTACACTGGAGGTACCATAGACAGCAACTGGACAGGAAAACAAGAAAACTACTCACAATACATAAAGCTTTACACCCCAAAGCAGACGTTGTAGTTCTTAATAAGGCCTGTATCAATCATTGATGTCGCTGTTCCAAGTGATAGAAACATAAAAACAAAAGAAAGAGAAAAATAGAAAAATACCAAGACCTCAGATTAGAAATCTACTGGAAGAAGAAGAGATTGACAATGGGAAAGCTGTTAGGGATCGGTTTGTAATTGATAAATTACAGACATCATGACTACCAGCAATTTAGCTTATGTTAAGGACAGAGAACCAAAGAGTTTGACAGCTTGGTTAAAAGCACCTGACAGATATGAAGAGATATATGGGGCATATGCTAATCTGACAGATAGGCATAATATTAAATCACACAGACTAGTTAAAGAACAAGTGATTCCTAAACGACAAACCATATAATAAACCTAAAACAGGATCATATCTCGCATCCCCTCCATCTAGTAAGACAAAAGATAGAGTACACACACCTCACCCAGACAGAAAGGAAAAATTTGTTAAGAGCGAACTACTAGTGTACTTTAGCAGTGGCAAACCAAGACATATTAAACGTCAGTGTCCAAATAACATAAATGTCAGAGAACCAAGTGGTGAATCTCATTTTAATGAATAAATAAATAGACATTTTGTTCCAGTCCTCTGTGACACTGGATGTGGTGTAGAGTTAGTAATACACCTTATCCAAGTGAAGCAAAATTGGACAGTTTCAAACAATCACTCTTGCCAGTGGTGTAAAAAATAAAGTACCCATTGTGATGGTAGACATAGATAGCAAGTATGTATGTGGACTCATTCTGCCTGTATGTCTAGAAAACTGTGTTATAGTATTATCATGGAATGTAAATATGTTCTCAATGTTGAGCACACCACAGATACACTTGATAATTGTGTGTACTCACACATAGGCAGGTTGCAGCACAGGAATCTGGAGCTAAAGGCATGTGTGGAGTTATGCAAGGTAAAGAAAAAATGGTCAGTAGGAAATGTGAAGATGATGTGCCAGCGACTTTGGTTGATGCTGTCGTTGGTGGGACAATTCACCACAAAGTCACTCAATTATGGCAATCATGGCTTCTGACTGTGGTTGAACCTGATAATGAGGTGGGGAGACCCTGCTCAGAGCAGAATAATTGGTAGACAATAGAATTTATCTGATCTGGTGGTAACATAACAAATGGTTTTGTCTGTGCCCCAGAATATGGAAGAGAACGTGACAGACAGAGTACTGCCTCAAGAGTACTCCCCTAACGGATTTGTGGCATGTACATAGTTAATAATAATGCGACAGTGAGAACAAAAAAACAACAACCGCCGAATACGTCACCTAGAAAGAAATGTTGTTACATACCAAATCGTTCAAGGCAGAAAGAAAGGGAGACGATTGGCAGGAAACACAAGTATAACCTAAGCAGTGTCCCCATTATCTCCAAAAGGTTTGGTCTCCGGGTACGCAGTGGCAGAAATTATTAACGATGAAACTACAATGAAATAAATTAAGAGCAATTGCTGAGAACAGTGTAATATTAAGCTTGTTATATTAAGTATTGAACAATAAAAATTAAGAGATGCAATGAACTTTGTATTTTTACATATCTATGTATGTATCTATCTATCTATGTATCTATCTATCTATCTATCTATGTATCTATCTATCTATCTATCTATCTATCTATCTATCTATCTATCTATCTATCTATCTATCTATCTATCTATCTATCTATCTATCTATCTATCTATCTATCTATCTATCTATCTATCTATTATCTATCTATATATCTTTCTTTCTTTCTTTCTTACTATCTAACTATCTATCTATTTATCTTACTATCTATTATCAATCTATCTATCTATCTATTATCTATCTATCTGAATATCTATACGTATCTATCTCTTATCCATCCGTTTATCTGGTCGTATATCTAAACATACCTACATAAACAAAAATACATCAATTCAATATGTTTTACGAAATAACATTATTATTTATTCTATTGCCTACATAAAACACCATTATCGTTAACTATTTATTGACTGAAGTGTGATTTCTTTTGCTTGATAAAAAGCGTTAACCTGCCACGATCTAATTTTAGAAGATCCACTTACCACCCAGCGGCTAAAGGAAAATGTGAAATCATTCCTCGCGCATTTACTTTAAATAATTAGTTAGTCCGTATGCGCCTAATGAAATATAAATATATATATACATACAGACAGAAAGACACGTATAACAAATTACAATCTCTCTCTCTCTCTCTCTCTCTCTCTCTTTCTCTCTCTCTCTCTCTTATAGAAATGTGTATTGTGTATGATAACATTGACACGTAGAAATATACACACTTATACGTTTAATAGCAAAATATATTTTGCATATTTGTATATGTGTATTCTTTATATGTATGTGCAATAACTGTATGTGAATGCACGATGGTAAATACACATTAAGACATTATAACATATCTCTATTCTAGGAAAATATGTACGTACGTATATACCCTGCTTTTGTAAAAGTCACTTTGGCGTTCCCATTTTCTTGTACAGAAAAGGATCAGAGAAGAATTTGTGTGTTGTGAAAATTTAAGTCTCGGTATTTATTTTAGTATTCATTTTGAACATACCGCGTCTGGAAGACCCTACCAATTTTGCTTTGCTACATGGGAAAATTCCATATCTGACAAATGAATGGGGCATTTGTAGGGGAGTACTATTTGACTGTAAACATTACGTTACACGTGCAGTGTAGGCAGTCAATGACATCTTAATTTTGATTCATTATATGTTCTTACTTCTTTTAAGTACTCAACATTGACATTAATCGCATTTCAAGCTAGGCTTTCCTGAAAACGTAAACGAAATTTTTGTTACAATATTACAAGAAGATTCTACGAGTTGTATATGGCAATATTACATCAGCAGACTTATTAATTGATTACTTCTAAATATTTGATATTACAGAGTGAACGAACATATCAGTTCTCTAAATATTATGTAATTATCAGTTTTTGACTTGGCTTGAAAAGGAGACAATAAATGTTTCAAAACAGCGCTGTAGAGGTTTTCAAACTAAGTTTGTTGTATATATATATGTCCAGAAAGATTGACGTTTTCAGATGTGCACAAATTAACAAATATAACATTAATGGAAGGTGTTCGTCTGAACGTTTCTGACTGAATGCAGGTCACACAACATAGTTGATTTAAATTATTTTCAATTCTTTCTCACTACTTTATCCTAAATAAAATTTCCTTACTAATAATAGAATTATGACCTAAATACTTGCAACAAACAAAACCAAAGTAAAACTGCGTCTTAGTACTCTTCTAAAAGGGAAAGAAACTAATAAGACGTCATATACTTATCTGACTGACGTCGGCAGAGCTATGCACGCAATTCTGTTGGGACACGTAGTCAAGAAGATGGTGGGCTGTTCACGTCTCTGATTTAAATGTATTATATCAGCTGTTCAAGTCACATTAAAATATTAATTTTAACGAGCAATTATGTTCGCTGCTCACTGATTACTTTCTGTGAAGGCAATAGATCGATGTCTCTTTCATAAAAGATCAGTGACGTGAGCAAAAGAAGTCATGAAAATGATTTCTAATTCCTGTTTACAAAAATAAATATTATGACTGCCGTTTAGCACAGACATTTTGTAACGATAGGCAGTTTTACGAATACCATTTATATCACACGTATTTTGACAAGGGATATCCTGGAATATCTCATTGCTCAGATATACAATTTTATTTCGTGAATATATATTATCTAATGAAGGGTGGGTACCAGTAATTAATATGTTTACACAGGACTTAACATTCAATACAGTTTGGCTCTGACATCTTTTATGTTTCATCCAATAGTTATGAATCTTTACTGTTAAAAGTAACTACTCAACTTTTACAAAAGCAAGTAAAACAAACGAAATAACTTAACTCTAGCTTAGTATAAATGCACTACTTAAATAAACTATATAGATACACTGAATTATGTACGTTACCTCTCAGTCATTAATGAAACCTGACGCTTCCATGCTGCCACGTAATAGTAAACAGTGCGTAGGAATTTCATTAGATGTGGTGAGAAAAAAGTCCGAACATTTTATTCATGCCTCTATAACTCATTGACCAGATAAAATATATGTATATTACGTATGATTGCTAATATAGTGTTAGCCAACTTAAGTAACGATGTTCAATTACTATATTTATTAGTATTGTCAAATTTGTCTTAAAACTATTTGACACCGCTGTGTGGATGTGTGAGAATGCACACCCACAACGTCACTAATCGTTTGTAATCGTCTGTTTCTCATGACTAAACTTAGAAAAAATATCTCTCTGAACTATGTGATTCTTTTCTTTCATTGCTATGATAGCAGAATCATAAATAGTCTGTTCAGGTGCTTTGAAATGAAACAAATATGTCACAAGTTAAATATTTGTCAGTGAAATTGCAACACACATTATTATGAAATATACAAGCTTTGGTTTTTGTTTCCAATTCATTAATTAAACATTATATATAAGATACAATAAATTATCCAATTTAACTATTTGGGGATTAATCACCACCACTTTCACTTTTGTATTTCTATTAATGAAATTGTCATCCATCATTTGACTGTCATCATCGTTCAGTTACTACAACTCCTGCACTTTAAAAAAAAAAGAGTTTTGGTCAAAAGATGGCGATAACACGAGGGTCTCAGTAGCATACCATAATTAAATTACAGAAAAATACACTTTTAGTATGTCATTTCAAAACTAAATAGAGACAAATTGTATCGACAGCTATATATACATGAAGTCAACTACTTTTAAAATCAAAATTAAAGATTCTACCTATAGTGATGTACTATAGTTCGGGCAGTCACTATTGACTATGGGAATTAGTACACACTTGAGTTTAGAGACTGGTTGAAGTCCATCGACATGCATGATGTGTAAGGTAAATGTTTATATATTTTAGATGTGTAACACAGCCAGAACGTGCTTGTTTCGTTTATACTCAGAACATGGCGGTTAAACTCATACTCAGAACCCGTCTATCATGCTACGGCTTAGCGAATTAGTAGACCAATGAAAATTTATTAGCTGAAACTATTTTTGAACAACATATTTCAAGGTCCATTTTGGCTCTTGTGTTGTTGTACTGTCATTTCCGGGTCACTCTAAAACATGTCTAGCAATAGCACTGATTTAAAAGCTGTGTTTCGTGAATTTGTCTTCTAATGACTTTAATTGTATTTCAAATGTATGATGTTCTCGAAATACAATGCGGCCGGGTTTGTTTGAGAATTGGCTTGTGGCAGCAATGCGTTCATAGTGAAATTGCTTTTTGATACTTCAACGTCGGTTCTTCCTTTCATTGCGAAGCACTATTCTGCAGGCGTTGGTTTGTTCAACCACTAATAATGAACGTGCGCTTGGTTTAGACCGTCGTGTGAAACAAGTTAGTTTTACCCTACTGATGGCAAGTCATTGTAACTGTAATCCTGCTGAGTATGAGACAAACCACTGGTTCAGACGTTTGTTTTATGTGCTTGGCTGATAAACCGCACGTGGGAGGTAACCATCCGAGATTTTACGACTGAAAATCTCTGTCATAATCCCACTAGCATGCGTAATGATAACACAAAACTGGTCTTGTCAGGGAATATCGATAAATATCATGTTAATTTCTTTCTAGATCCAGTCGAAGCAGGAAAAGATACAATCAAGACGGGTGAAATTAACTACTGGTGGATTCGTCATTAACATGGTTCTGATGTTTGGCCTGATGTATATGCATCAATCCCCACCACAAGACTCTGTGTTTATTGTTTTCTTGACAGACGATGTTCTGATGTTATGCCTGATACGTGTACATCACTCCCCACCACGTATCTGACTTCATCGTTTTCTTTATAGATGATGTTCTTTATCGCAACTTTGCTTATCTGTCTTTAACAAAAACGTTTGTGTAGGTGTTAAGAACGTGTTTGATTACAATTGTACAGTTTAATTCTTACTGTTGTTTTTTGCTTCACGTTAAAATAAATATACGTGATCCTGGTCTGAGTCATGACACGTATAAGTAATCTCGCAATTCTCTCTCTCTCTCTCTCTCTCTCTCTCACACACACACACACACACACACACACACACACACACACACACACACACAGAGAGACAGGTTTTCAACTGTTTCTTGACCTGTATGAAAATAGTTCGTGTTAGTTCATCCTATGTACACTTCGTTACACTACAGTAAAAACGAAAATATAAAATGCTATTTAAAATAAGTTCATTCTTGTCGACGCAATGAAACATGTACATAGAATGCTTTTTTAGAGACACTCCACTTCTAAAGTAAGTATATTTCATTTGAATTAGTACTTCGTTTATTTAGGATCCCTAGGGCGTTGCACTTCGAGTCTGATGACGAACTCCACAATCCTTGAAAGTATTATCATACATGATTTGTTTAATGAATTTGTTATTATACACGTATGTCTTTGCATTGGTTAATATTATAAACAGGTATATTTGAATGTGACACTAATGCCACTTAATTAATGAAAATTATTGCTATTATTAATTAATCTTTCATAATTGCTATTATTAATTAATCTTTCATAATTGCTATTATTAATTTTTCATAACTAATTACATGTGAAGATAATCTTAATTTATTTTATTAAAGATCCTCCATCAGACACCACACTGCCAGGGCTGTTGTCAGCATTAGAGATAAAATAATGAATTTATTAATTAATAATCTTGAATAAGATACTGTGACAGGGTCATTAAATAAACCCTGACACGTGACAATTTGTTTAAATGAAGCATGTTTTATGTAGTCGTTGCAATAAACACTTGGGTAGATTTGCAATAATGTACTATACCAAATGTTATATAATGTAATGTAATGTACTATATTATCTAAGGATATAATACATTTACGATTGCCGAGTACTGACGGCTAGATATAAAAATTCATGCATCAGCAAATGTTACAATGATAATGCTGGTCACTATCACTTGGCAGATATATGGGCGCTGTAAACGTTTTCTCTCTTTCAAAATATTAAACATTTACTGTCACACAATGATTCTGTGATTTTTCATTTAATGATTTTTTAAATTAAATTTATTGAACCTCCTTACCCATATTGACAATCATATGTTAGAGAGAAAGTGGTTGGTTGGGGGCTCGCTAAATATAGATTAAAGACATATTTATCTTCTCCTTTGGTATGATGTTTTCCACCTACGGAAATATTGTGACAGTGAATGATTGTCTTTAATATTGTAGAAGAGATAAATCTTTTACAGCAGTCGCTTATCCACTAAGTGAGAGAAAAGAATGGTGTCTTCCTGTCATGGAAAAGGGGGAATAATCCTTTTCAATATTTTTAAATAAGGTATTTTTATTTCCCCTTGTCACAAGATGTATTGTTATTGTCTCTGGGTGAATGTTTGTCCTTACATGCAGTCAAGTGTGTATGAGAGTGAGTATTCCTATATTTTGTATGTGTACATGCTAAGTATAGGTAGATAAGTGAAATAGTTCCTAGTTTTTCTAATATTAGTTAAAGGTAGTTAGGGACTATGTTTTGTGTTTTAGGAGTTTGTGCCCATATAAGTAATACGTCCGTTTAACAATAGGAATTCTGAAGCCGAAAAGTCAAATTGCACGCTCGTGTCATGCGGGCTTTCTAGAAACTCATGGAAGCAACAGAAACTCACCAGTTACATAAAAGAACTGGACGGTATTTTCGAGTCAGGCTGAGTAAGGAAGGAGTATTTCGACCATATACTCAACTGTTTTTCACTATTACTTTATCTCGCGCTTTTCAATGTGGAACATTCCATTGTTCATCAACAAGGAGAGCATTTAGAGTCATCACCCTTTGCCAGCGGTTCACTCTTCAGTGCCCGGCTCATCACGTGGTTTTTACTTGCGATTGCGAACGTGGTCGTCACTCATCAGTGTCGCCGCATCATGTATGTTTCACTTCACTATTGGGTGTTTTGAACTTTCGTGACATTGTGTTACTGATATTCATCGTTTGTCCAGTGCGGAGTTCATCGATATTCATCGACATTCATCGCTGTTTTTCTTCAGATTAGTGTAAGTAGAATATTTAATTAGGGGGGGGGGGCATTACTCAATAGGTAGATAAGAATAATTAGGTTATTTATAGTTCTTAATCTTGATATTTATTTATAACATTTAGTATAGTTTATTTATAACATTACAGTATTGACATTTTGAGCTTTCACCCAGAACATTAAAAATTAATTTAATTTTTTTGTTAACATAACTGTATCATGACATTTTTATGGTCGTTATCGATATTGTAATTAATTCTCATTTATTATCACTTTATTTACCGAGACTGTCTTGGTTTGCGAAGGTGGGAAATAGTGCGGTTGATTGCTTGTTCATCTCTCATTTCTCATTCACACCTGCATGCTCACATTCACACACCGCTGGCTTTCATACTTTACCCCACACGCAAATCACCCCACCAAAACGTCGTGGTTATCTGCATGAGAGACTGTAATTTACACCTTGCAAGATTGGTGTGTTCTCCAGCTTGACCGCTGCTCCCTTTCACCAAGCTGATGACGGTAGAGATTATTTTTTCACCATTTGTCAAGACCAGAGGAAAATAACTAGAAACAGTGAGCCAATTCAAGTATCTAGGCTCTGTCATCAGTGACAAGGGATCAAAAACAGAAGTCTTGTGTAGAGCAGCTCAGACAACGGCAGCCATGTCAAAGCTAAGACCCATTTGTAGAGACAAATATATCCATCCCAAAACAAAATATAAGGCTCCTGAAAACTCTAGTCCTCTCAATCGTGTTGTATGCATATGAAACATGGGCCTTGACGGCAGAAACACAGCGCAGTATACAAGCACTTGAAATTATATAGTACTGAACCATCTTTGGCATCTCTTACAAAGATCACATCACAAACGATTTGCGTAATACAATCAGACGTGAAGCTGGCGAATATGAAGACCTCCTCACCACTGTCAAAAAAAGAAAGAAAAAATGTTATGGCCATTTTGCTCGAGCCAACAACCTCTCCACAACATTCCTGCAGGGTAGCGTTATAGATGGCAGAAAACGATTCAGACAGGGAAAGATGTGGGCCGAAAACATCGCAGAATGGTCTTTGAAAAATATTTTGCATAGACACAGAGTTTGGCACATTACCGATACAGGTGGAGGGAGCTAGTCATCCGATCAGAAGCTCAACGACCCAACGACCACACTAGTCAAGGAACAGATGAGATGATGATATGTCAACCGCCTTTCTTGTTAGTAAAAGGATAGAGGAAATTTGAACTCTGTCGTTGGATATTTTTTTATTTAGCGTGGGGATTCCTGTGTATTCCATTTCTAGTGACAAGCTATAAAAAGCACATTATGGTGTAATTATAAAGTTTAAAATAAAAGGATAATTGGGCAAAACATATAGATCATGTGGTGCAGTTATCATTTTATCCGAAACATTCCAATTCTTTGGCAAGATTGACACATTCTTTTTTTCTCTCCTTGACTTTTTATATTTGTACTTTAAATGTTATACTCACTATACATGTTAACATCACAATGAAAGAAATACACTGAAGTGCTTGCTAACCATTTTTAATTAACTCACAATATACAAGTAATTAATTTTGAATAAATCGAACAATGTTAATGCTGTAAAAATCTGAATACATTAGAAACAAATCACTTCACAATGGTCATTGGTCGAACGTGTCCAGGCAATCATGCACAAATACCCGTCACCTTGTCACACCCACGATCACAGCAGTCGGCACTGCATTTCTGGTGACAGTCCCGTCCAAAGGTCCCTTACGAGGACTCTATTGTAACAATAACATAGTAAAGACAAATCAATGGAGTGTGAACTCTTTTACTTCTGTAAGTTACTTTACTACACAATGTATCGTGTTTTGTAGAGTGGTGTCATGCTTTGCATCATAGAAATAAACTAAATAAACATGCACTTGGACAAAATACAATTCGAATTACAATTGAAAGGGAGAGAATGATGAAAATACTTTACTAGTGTCGAAAGTATCAAGTTAATGTTTCGCAAGTTTTCTTGAGTAAAGAGTCTATTATGAGGCATGAAAAATGAAATTATCAATAAAATAAAGGAAAAGACACGAAGAACTAAGAAAGGTATAACAATCAACAGTTGGAAGTAAAGAAATGAGGAGGCGTAACAAACGAAATACCATTTTAAGGAAAATTTGAAGAGGAATTTTTTTTTTAAATTGAAAGACAACGCAAATCGAGTACAATTCTTAAATATACTGTGAACTGTATTTAGGGGAGCGGTTATATTCCCCCCAACAACAACAACACTTCTTTCCCGTCGGGTCATGGTGCCAGGATTTAGGGAAAAGTGGTCTGTGTATTCTCAGAGTGTGCTTTCATGGATTTATTTATGTGTTTGCGTTATAATTCATTAAATTAGATAGGGGAGGTAATCCGATCTCTCAATCTAGGAATATTTTCCATGTCGTCGATTCCGTGGTTGAAAAGGAATTTTGCTCTTGGCTTGTTTCAGCGAGATGTGATTATTCACGCCACGAAGATATCCATACTTCAGACGTCTTTGATACGACAACGATTGTCGAGATTTATTATCGGTGGTGTGGAAAAACCGTTAAGGACCTAACCCTATACACAGGATGTTCACAGGGGCCATAGCCCAGTCATACAACTTATGTAAGTAGTCCTAAACAAAGAAACGCATGTAATATTAAGTAGCCGTAATCTCAGCACACGTATTATATATACTTTTGAATGAACTATTGACATGAACTTTAATGGTATGCACTTCGTATGTACTTTTACTATTTAGAATTTTGATATGAATTTTGGCGATATACATTTTGGAGAATTTATGTAATTTGAACTTTATGATTAGTTAAAATTATAGTATTGACATTGGTGCCGTATAAATGCCTATTATTGATGAAAGAGCAACTCTTATATTTATTTATCTTTGATTTTATTTACATTTCATCATTTGCCTATCCCCCCTCCTCCCCAAAGTATGTGTGTTCTCTTGAAAGTATCGCACATCTGATTTAACCACAGTGTGAAAGAGAAAAGTCCTTTGGCTGAAAAACCTAATCACATCTTTTTCTTCAAACATGTTCGATATCGTTTTGAAAAGGTCGAACGCGAAATTTCGTTTTGTCTCTTTATGTTTGCTCGTCTTGTATTGTCTAGTATTGTCCACATAACATTCACCACCATTTCCACATGCACACTTACGAGCACAAATGTCAGTAAAACGCCCCCTTTCAATACAGAAACAAAGTTTGACACACACACACACACACCCCCCCCCATCCAGTCATCATCGATGTCTCTGTATTGCGGATTTTGTGTTACTAACTTAACAGTCCGAAGTCGTTGATGAAAAATGTCTATGTCTTCCTTCTCATCACCAATTGAGAGGGCGGATGTGACAATTTGGTGACCCTGACGTGATAGGATAGAAAGATAATTGTGTTTGTAGTGAGAGTGTATCATTTTTTCGTACTTTTCTCTTCCATCTTCACTGCTGATTCCATTTTGAGAAAAGTGTTGCATTTTCTATTGTTGATATTGTTTACACAAGTACACCCATGATTTGAAAAACTCTATTGTTTTTAGACCATCTTGAGTTGAAAACTATGTCATTTAAAGAATGTTATTTTGTAAACCGTTTTTGATTACATTGTTATTTTGTATACATTTGGTCATCACATGAAATTTCCATTGAAATCTGCATTTAATCTAGTGACTGTTAATCCATGATCAATCTATTGATTTTAACCATGGCTAATCTATTGACCTTTAACCATGGCTAATCCGGTGACTTTTAAACAGGGCTAATCTAGTGATATTTAACCATGGTTAATCTAGTGACTTTTAATCCATGATCATTCTAGTTACTTTTGACCATGGCTAGCATATTTGCATTTAACCATGGCTAATCTAGTGAATTTTACCATGGCTAATCTAGTGACTTTTAACAATGGGTAATCTAGTGTTTGCAAAGAAAGAGTTCCTAGCTTTAGGAAAAGAGCTTGGAATGGAGAAAGCAGACCTAAAAAATTTTGTAGACAAAGATTTAGCCAAATGGTACGAAGAAAAGAGGGTGCAAGAAGAACTAAAAGAATAAGGAAATGCCAGCTTTAAAAGAATTAAAAGACAAAGAAATGCAGGACCTGAAAGAATTAGAATTACTAAAACTTAAAGTGGCTAGAGAGCTAGAGGAAAAAAGACAAGAAGCAGAAGACTTAGGATTGAAGACATATTGCATAGAAAACAGCTTGACCTGGCTAAGGAAGATTTAAATGTTAGGGAAAATTACTGGACAGTAATATTAGTCAGTGTTCAGTAGGCCTAGAACCAAATTAACTTGTTTATTTAACCCCGAGATTGAATCCATTGATGAGTTTTTGATGAGGTTCGATAATTTTGTTGCAAATTTTATCTTTGATGACATTGAGAAGAAACAACAGCTAGGGCAGATGCTTCAGAGTGACATCACACTCACTTTCACAGACCTTATGCAAGATCGTAACATATCATTTGCAGAACTCCGATCCAGACTGATGGGTACTTTTCAATGCACAGCCAAAGGATTCAGGAAAATGTCTAAAAAACCATTCTGAAAATGGTTGGCACCTTGCAAGCTTTTGGTGGGCATATCCATCACTACCTTGATAGATGGATAGACCTTTCAGGTGTCTAAAAACATATGAAGATTTGTTTGATTTGATTTTAAAAGATCAATTTATAGAGTGTATCCCTCCATGATGGCTTCACATGCAATTCCCCCATCAAACTTCGGGAATATGAACAAAATGGCCAATCACCACTTTGTTGACTAGTATTTGATGAATTTGTGTTGGGTGTTCACCCACATATTTGAGCGTATATACACATTTGTTCACAGTTATCACTCTTGGTTATTATATATTACATCATCGCTATCATTAATAGATTATTTCTTCAATTTATATTCTTATTTTTTAAAATTTACATTTCATTGCTCTGGTCCCCCAACCCCATGAATGTTATGTGTGGATGCTTCTGGGTGAATGATTAACAACTATGCAAAAGTAACCACATATTGTTGAGAATATAATTCTTGTTGTTAACTCTTTTTCAAGAGTCTGGCTTTCTTTGGTTTGAGAAAGTGCATCGTGTGATTGTTGGTACGATCGTCCAGTTCGTCCCACATTCACATTCACACCAGCATGCTCAGACTCAAAGCCAACCTTCACACTTTACTCCACACTTAGAGTACCTTTCCCCGCCCCCCCCCCCCCCCCCCCGTTCAAGAACATCGTGGTGTCTGTGTGTGAGAGTTGGTTTATTTTACATCTTGCCACTCGGTGTGTCATCGGTCTCATGGCTGACACCACAATCCAGGAGGGAAGGCTGTGACCTAATGGTTTGCATTGCATCAGCAATTTCTAGCATACACTAAACTCGAATGTTTATTCCAACTCTGACACTTACAAAAATAAAATCATAAGAAGTGCCCATGGTGTGTGACCTCGAGAAGAAGAGCTATATCAACTTAACGGTCATGAACAATAGATGTTGAAGAAATAAGAAAATGAATAATATCTGGTATTTTATAAAATATAGGAAGACGAAAAATGACATTCAGCATAACTTTCACTGTCACATAATTTACCAAAATCTTTAATCTTATTTTCTTTTCAAACTATAAATTCTTCATTAATTGCTATTCAACACTGATATATCCCTATCATTTGATTCACATGTAAACTCATCGCTATGAATTGTTGGTAAACTGATGAAGGATAGACGGGTAATGGGGAAGGGGGAAGCGGAAAGTCACGACATAAACATGATGCTCATCATCTAATTCGTCTGTGTGTCTTCAAACATAATTATTAACAGCGCTAAAGGAGTGGTTTGAATTGACAATCTTGAAAAGCGGGCCGTCAAAGTGAGTTCACAAGATTACAAAAACAAAATGATGCGGTATTACTGTAAGTTTAGGTAAGGGTGTATTTGGTAATATCAAACTAGTTCAAGCAATCGTCTATGATAAGTGTATCATACAAAATGTACACTCCTATATTTACAACCTACCTTGAATACATAGTGGAGGTTGAAATCCAGGTTTACAAGGGCAGTGACCCGTGACTTTGTCACATACAGCTCCGTCACTACAAGTACCACATTGACGGTCACACTGACTACCCCAAAGGTGAAGAGGACAACCTTAGAACAAAATAACGACATACATTTAATTCGTTTACCTTTATAATGATACATACGAGAATTGTCGAACACACGAACACACGTATACATATTTGGAAAGAAATCACACATATAACCAGGTAACTTACTCCAGACTTGAAATTCACAGATATTAAGTAGACTTAGCCCTGTATCGCTTGGTCTTGAAACTCGAATTACCCTTCCATTGAGAACACCCGAAGTGCAGTTGATATCAATTTTTCCAGACGAATCGTCTTGTACGTTTGTAAACTTAAAGCAATGTTGTCCGTCAACAGTAATAACAACGTTCCTCATTCTGTCATAGCCTGAAAGTATAAACATGAAACTAACAACGATACCTATAAATAAACTGTTTTTGTGAAAGAGAGAGAGTGAGGAATACATTTAATTTGTGTTTGTATCTTTATGGAGTTAAGTCTAAGTCCGGATAGTGGAGAGTTGTGCGATGTTTGGAAGGTAGTAGTGATGTTTGTTTGTACAGGTTTTCAATTTGCATTTCTAATTCAGTTTCTTGAATTGGGGTGTAATGTTGTTTTCTGTGAATGGAGCCTTTGTTTACCCCACCCAACCTACCCCAGTCCACTGCTTCATTTCCTTTGATTTTAGAGTGACAGGGTTTCCATAATATTGTTGTTTGGGTTACTTCGTTTAATTTGTGGTTAATTTAGGTTTTAATTTTTGGTCATGTGTGATGAAATGGTTTCCAATGTTTTATATTTCTATTAATGAGCAATATTATGTTTTTAGGTGTGGGTATAGTTATTCGTTATAATTCTAGTTCGTTTAGTATGGCTATTAATTCTGCATTTGGAGTTGATTTCACCGAATTAAGTATGAAAGTGTGAGTGTCAAAAGGTGGGTGCTGCCTATTTTGTTCCTAAGGGGTGTTTTAGAGACATGTGTATATATGTGATATTAATGAATATAGTTGATGTTTATATGTTCTAGTCAATCTAGTGTCTTTTGGTTGGTGAGGAGAGAGTTGAATTTTATGTGTTTTGCCTTTTGGTCTATAAGGCGGGAGGGTTGGATAATATTGACAACGGGTGTTTAGTTTTTTTTTTTTTTTAAAGATTCTTCTGTTTTATGGAATTAAATTTGAGAGTTAATTATAATTTCTTTCCATCATTGGTATGGAGTGATTAGCTGTTTAGATCATTTACTTGTGTTTTTCTTCCTAGATAGTTTTATTATGAAATCTTTTCTATCCAATTTTGTATTCTATATAAGAAAGTTTCTTTGTAGGTTGTTTCCATAATGTGTTCTATTGACATAGACTTTTAGTATGTTTTTGTTTCGTCTCTGTAGTATGGTTAATTGACCACTTTGTTGGGATAGAGCATTAATTTGAGTATTGGTTATAGAATGGCTGCTTATTTTGAGTGCTTTCTTTAGAGGATTTGTAGTTGGTTTACTTTGGGTGGTTATTTTCTGAGTATGTGGCACTGCCATATTATTTTCTAGAATACATTAGTAATCTTTTGGTAGTTAGTAGGGTGTGCGTATCATCCACCCATTTATGTCCTTATACCATTCTAAGTATAAAACATATTTCATGTTTTACTGGTTTTGTATGTCGTTAGAGATGTGTTATGAGAATGTTATATTTTCGACAAAGACTATGATAAGAAATAGTTGGGGGTATTTATTTCACTTTCTTTAATTGTAATAGACGGATAGTTGTATTTTAAAGGGGGTGGGTGGTGGTGGTAGCGAAATCTATTTCAGTTGTTTTGTCACTTGCCACGATTTGTTTCAATTTGTCCGTCCATTTTTTTCTGGGTACGTATATTTTGTTGTAGATTTACGGTTACTTTTGCCTGATCCCGACGTGCATAATATATTGAGCGGTCATTTACAT
The DNA here is from genome assembly GCA_028829895.1 of Sinotaia quadrata. NCBI lineage: Eukaryota > Metazoa > Mollusca > Gastropoda > Architaenioglossa > Viviparidae > Sinotaia > Sinotaia quadrata. Next base: position 7,872,552 of record CM054178.1, read on the forward strand.
ATTGGGTTAACTGGGAGTGATTATCATTATTTAGTCTATTTAAATCCCGGGTAGATGTGATTAAAATATATGTATAATGTAAATTTCTCAAATCAATTCTATTATCAATATATACATTTATTGATAGTGCAACGTGTAAACGTAAAGAAGATAAATATAATCCTTAAATTATGGAGGTAGATTAATGAAATTACCATCGACTACCCACGATTAATAACATTAATACTAGGGAAGGGGCATTTTTTGCAAAACGAAATTCTTTGTGTTCTTTATTATTCTACACATCCGAGATAAAGAATTTAAATATATATTTTTACTTTTTCAAATATTATCTTTTATTTTAATATTTCCTTGTCAACAAAAGAAATATACACGATAATGGACGGATAAATTTTCATTGTATTGCACACCTTTAATCAAGAGGACCATACTTTCATTTCATTGCATCTATTTTAGAGAATATTTACCATTGTTGACGTGTCCTTACATCAGTTATTAATTTCTTTTATTTAAAAGCTATTGCAATGTAACGAATACAATAATTCATACATTCGTCTTTTCTAGAATTCACTTTCCTTATTCTGTTTTATAATGTCAACTTTCAGTTTGCCTTTCCATTCCGATTATCAAGGCCATGTGCAAGTCAAACTTGATGTATTTTCCTTAAAACCAACAGTCGCTACATAAGGTTTTCCTTATCAAAATGGTATTAATAATTTTATTGATTTAGTTTTAATATATATCACTAATATTTTGGAAGAAAAGTAAAGAATATTGAGTTACTTACGGATTCTACGGGGATAAACTGATATGCTATACACGGGATATGGACGACCCAGATCCACCTCCCACCAAGAATTTTTATCAGATGGACTAGTATGAATACAGTCTCGTTCGCCACTTGCCGAATATTCTCCAGTAGTTTTGCCATTGACAGCAAATGTACAGGAATCACCCGATGCATACAATGATGAAATGTTGCAAGGTTTATTTACTGCCACGTTTTCTGAAATTAAAAAAAAGCGCGCATTTTCATGCACATAATTCTGCTGATAGATAGATAGATAGATAGATAGATAGATAGATAGATAGATAGATAGATAGATAGATAGATAGATAGATAGATAGATAGATAGATAGATAGATAGATAGGTGGATGGATGGATGGATGGATGGAGAGTGAGAGAGAGAGAGAGAGAGATGGAGAGATGGATGGAAGAATGGATGGATGGATGGATGGAAGAAAGGATGGATGAGGGAGGGACAGGAGGACAAACGGAATGGATGGATGGATGGATGGATGGTGGATGGATAGATAGATAGATTAATGGATAGTAATTAGTGAGGACATTAACATGAAAATCGGATTTGAGAAATGAGGCAGAAATACCATCCAGAAATGCAAGATTAACACAACAGAAGACCTGTATTTCGACATCGGGAAAATCAAGGATGTGTTAGTGGGAAAATGATTTAAATATCAAAGTTACTGCAATAACATATAAAGAAAGAAAGATAAAATTTAGAAAAAAAACAAGATCTCAGATTAGAAATCAAGAGACTGAGGATGGTAAAAGCAGATGTGATTCATGTTATAATGGAGATCTGGGAAAATAAAATCTTATTTGGACGACTATCTGAATAAACCCTTTGGAATCACAATCTCGCCCTACTAATCTAATTATCCCTATCTAAAGGTTAACATCCTCCGTAAAAACTTAGATCTCCCAGATTCTAGGAAAAATTTCGAGTCTTTGGGTTCAAGACGACAGTCATGCAAAATTACTTGAAGAACTGAGTAATAATAATAATATTAATAATAATAATCATAATAATAACAACAACAATATTAATAATAATAAAAAAATAATAATAATAACAATACTACTACTACTACTACTACTACTCTTACTACTACTACTACTAATAATAATAATAAAACTACTACTACCACCACTACTAGTACTCTACTACTACTACTACTAATTTATTTAACTTTTACAGAATTTTGAAATTACCTAGATGACAAAGGGGTGACTTCCATTCAGGCAAACATTCACAATGACCGGAAGTTGCATTACAATCAGAGTTTTTACAACCGGATCCACACGTTTTGCTGCAGGCCTCTCCGTATGTACCAGAGTCACATTCTAGCAAGAGGAGAGGAATATGATATTTTAGAGTTTCAAATTTATTTTATTATTCGTTTTATGTGTATATGTCTGGTGTTTTGTGTCTTAATGATGATGATAATAATAATAACAATAATAATAATAATAATAATAATAATAGAACCACCCTCATATGCAACAACACAAATATAACAATATAACAACACAGACATAACAATAAATTGTGGAATCTTCCAAGGTGATTCTCTATCGCCCTGCTATTCTAGATTGCCCTGAATCCTCTCAGTCAAGTGATCCAGAAAACAGGGTTAGGATACAAAATGAAAGCAGGACAGGTCATCAGCCATTTAATGGACATGAACGATATCTCGCTGTACGGTAAAAATGAACGTGACATCACATCCCAAATCAATACTGTCAAGATCTGCAGTGAAGACATCAACATGAAATTCGGCCTAGAGAAATGTGGACGAATTATCGTCCAGAAAGGCAAAGTCAAACAACAGAGGGCTTGCAATTCGACATCGGAAAAATCAACGATGTTTCAATGGAAAATGGATATAAGTATCTTGGGATACTACAACATCAAGAAAATATGCAGAGAGAAGTGAAGTCCAAAGTTAAGAGAGAATATGAAAAACGTGTTAGACAAGTTGTGAAGTCCAAGCTAAATGGGGCAAACAAAATACAAGCCCTTAATGCATACGCAATACCTGTAGTAAGCTACACTGGAGGTATCATAGATTGGACAGCAAATGAAATAAATGAACTGGACAGGAAAACAAGAAAACTACTCACAATACATAAAGCCTTACACCCCAAAGCAGACGTAGACAGGCTCTATGTATCTCGAAAAATGGGAGGCAGAGGTCTCAAGAAAATCAAACATGTCATTGAAGCAGAAGTCATTGGCCTTGTAGACTACATCTGGTATAACAACAAAGATGATCCACTGATAGAAGCAGTAAAAATGAGTGGACTATTCCAACCCCCATAAACAGACAAAGAAACATGGAAGAAAACAACGAAGCAAGAACTAGCACATACCGGGAGACAGAAACCTCTACATGGACAATATGTACGACAAGCTGACGAAATATCAACACAGCAATCAACGTACAAATGGTTAAAAGAGGCAGGATTGAAAGCAGAAACAGAAGCACTCATAACAGCTGCACAAGATCAAGAACTCAACACCAAAGCACACAAAACGAAAATCATGAAAATTTCAAATGATTCCAAATGTAGACTTTGCAAATCCATGGATGAGACAACAGAACACATACTATCTGGATGTCAGGTTCTGGCTGGAACAGAATACACCAAACGACACAATGAAGTGGCAAAACACATACATAGAAATCTGTGTGAGAACTATGGCATAACAACCCCAGAAAGAGCATGGATGCATCAACCAGAAACAGTCACCGAAACAGAAGAAGTCAAAATACTATGGGACTTCGAGATAAGAACAGACCGGGTGATTCCTGCAAGACGGCCAGACATGGTAGTTCTCAATAAGTCCAACAGAACAGTAACAATTATTGATGTCGCTGTTCCAAGTGATAGAAACATAAAAACAAAAGAAAGAGAAAAAATAGAAAAATACCAAGACCTCAGATTAGAAATCCAGAGACTGTGGAATGTAAAAGCAGAAGTGATACCAATAGTGATAGGAGCCTTGGGGAACATAACATCAGAATTGGAAGGCTACCTGAATAAACTCCCTGGAAACCACAGAATCGCTCCACTACTCAAAACAGCGCTCCTCGGAAGTGCCCATATCCTCCGTAGGACCTTGGATCTCCCAGAATCTTGGTATGATTCCGAGACCTTGGATCACAGCCGACAGTCAAACAGAAGTCGTGGAAAGAGACTGAATAATAATGATAATAATAAAATACTATTACTTCTACTACTACTACTATACTATTACTTCTACTACTTCTACTACTACTACTACTACTACTACTTCTACTACTACTACTACTACTACTACTACTACTACTACTACTACTACTACTACTACTAAATTCTTATACAGTACATGTCATTAATAATTATTTTTTTGGTAAAACTATTTCACACTGAACAGTTGTACTTACACAAAAATTCAAATAATCTCAATCATAAGGTTGAAATAACATTTTTTTTGTGTACTAATTTACTAAATAGCATACATCAGTAAAACGAATTGGAAGGAGATGAAAAGTGTACTCACACCAACATATTTAATCTAATCTCTATCATGAACAAGGGACTTTGTTTAAAATATTTATTTTTCTATCGATCGCCGGTATAGGGGAGATAATTGAACCGCCGAAATCGTAACTTATTTTTGAAAGTTTGCAGAAACTCACCTACGTTTCTCTAGTCAGCAAATTAGATGACTGACATATATGTTGACGATAGGTTGTAGATGTGTTTCTCTAGTCAGCAAATTAAATGACTGACATATATGTTGACGATAGGTTGTAGATGTGTTTCTCTAGTCAGCAAATTAGAAGTCTGACAATATATGTTGACGATAGGTTGTAGATGTGTTTCTCTATTCAGCAAATTAGATGTCTGACATATGTTGACGATATGTTGTAGATGTGTTTCTCTAGTCAGCAAATTAGATGACTGACAAGTTATGTTGACAACAGTTTGTAGATGTGTCTCTCATGAAATGCATTTCTGTATTATATTTCAAATGTGTGTATTTTGTGGAAGCAATGAATTATGCAGTATATGAGTTTAAGATTTATTTACCATGTGTGAAAGATTTATTGAGGTTTTGATTGATTTAATAGTATTGTATTTTATGATGTGTAAAGAACATGTATAACTAATAGTTTGTGTTTATTGCGAGTTTTGATTGATTTAACAGTATTGTATTTTATGTTGAGTAAAGAACATGTATAACTGATTGTTTGTGTGAAAGGTTTATTAAGGTTGTGATTGATTTAAAGGTATTGTATTTTATGATGAGTAAAGAACATGTATAACTGATTGTTTGTGTGAAAGGTTTATTAAGGTTTTGATTGATTTAACAGTATTGTATTTTATGATGAGTAAAGAACATGTTGTAGTAAAAAAATGCTAGGAAGCTGAGGTCTAAGTCGGTAGAAAAACTGTGCGTCACGACGAAAGCGTGTATTGCGTATACCTCCAGTAGCGCATTTTTCAAGTGATAAGAAAACGCCAGTTCGGCGAATTCTTTTCTTAAAATTGACAGTAGATATAAAGAGAGCAAAGTCTTATAACTTTGTCACAGAGCCTAATTTTATACTTGGATTACTGTATTTAGGGGAGCGGTTATATTCCCTCCAACATCAAAAACACTTCTTTCCCGTCGGGTCATGGTGCCAGGATTCTAGGCAAAAGTGGTCTGTGTATTCTCAGAGTGTGCTTTCATGGATTTATTTATGTGTTTGCGTTATAATTCATTAAATTAGATAGGGGAGGTAATCCGATCTCTCAATCTAGGAATATTTTCCATGTCGTCGATTCCGTGGTTGAAAAGGAATTTTGCTCTTGGCTTGTTTCAGCGAGATGTGATTATTCACGCCACGAAGATATCCATACTTCAGACGTCTTTGATACGACAACGATTGTCGAGATTTATTATCGGTGGTGTGGAAAAACCGTTAAGGACCTAACCCTATACACAGGATGTTCACAGGGGCCATAGCCCAGTCATACAACTTATGTAAGTAGTCCTAAACAAAGAAACGCATGTAATATTAAGTAGCCGTAATCTCAGCACACGTATTATATATACTTTTGAATGAACTATTGACATGAACTTTAATGGTATGCACTTCGTATGTACTTTTACTATTTAGAATTTTGATATGAATTTTGGCGATATACATTTTGGAGAATTTATGTAATTTGAACTTTATGATTAGTTAAAATTATAGTATTGACATTGGTGCCGTATAAATGCCTATTATTGATGAAAGAGCAACTCTTATATTTATTTATCTTTGATTTTATTTACATTTCATCATTTGCCTATCCCCCCTCCTCCCCAAAGTATGTGTGTTCTCTTGAAAGTATCGCACATCTGATTTAACCACAGTGTGAAAGAGAAAAGTCCTTTGGCTGAAAAACCTAATCACATCTTTTTCTTCAAACATGTTCGATATCGTTTTGAAAAGGTCGAACGCGAAATTTCGTTTTGTCTCTTTATGTTTGCTCGTCTTGTATTGTCTAGTATTGTCCACATAACATTCACCACCATTTCCACATGCACACTTACGAGCACAAATGTCAGTAAAACGCCCCCTTTCAATACAGAAACAAAGTTTGACACACACACACACACACCCCCCCCCATCCAGTCATCATCGATGTCTCTGTATTGCGGATTTTGTGTTACTAACTTAACAGTCCGAAGTCGTTGATGAAAAATGTCTATGTCTTCCTTCTCATCACCAATTGAGAGGGCGGATGTGACAATTTGGTGACCCTGACGTGATAGGATAGAAAGATAATTGTGTTTGTAGTGAGAGTGTATCATTTTTTCGTACTTTTCTCTTCCATCTTCACTGCTGATTCCATTTTGAGAAAAGTGTTGCATTTTCTATTGTTGATATTGTTTACACAAGTACACCCATGATTTGAAAAACTCTATTGTTTTTAGACCATCTTGAGTTGAAAACTATGTCATTTAAAGAATGTTATTTTGTAAACCGTTTTTGATTACATTGTTATTTTGTATACATTTGGTCATCACATGAAATTTCCATTGAAATCTGCATTTAATCTAGTGACTGTTAATCCATGATCAATCTATTGATTTTAACCATGGCTAATCTATTGACCTTTAACCATGGCTAATCCGGTGACTTTTAAACAGGGCTAATCTAGTGATATTTAACCATGGTTAATCTAGTGACTTTTAATCCATGATCATTCTAGTTACTTTTGACCATGGCTAGCATATTTGCATTTAACCATGGCTAATCTAGTGAATTTTACCATGGCTAATCTAGTGACTTTTAACAATGGGTAATCTAGTGTTTGCAAAGAAAGAGTTCCTAGCTTTAGGAAAAGAGCTTGGAATGGAGAAAGCAGACCTAAAAAATTTTGTAGACAAAGATTTAGCCAAATGGTACGAAGAAAAGAGGGTGCAAGAAGAACTAAAAGAATAAGGAAATGCCAGCTTTAAAAGAATTAAAAGACAAAGAAATGCAGGACCTGAAAGAATTAGAATTACTAAAACTTAAAGTGGCTAGAGAGCTAGAGGAAAAAAGACAAGAAGCAGAAGACTTAGGATTGAAGACATATTGCATAGAAAACAGCTTGACCTGGCTAAGGAAGATTTAAATGTTAGGGAAAATTACTGGACAGTAATATTAGTCAGTGTTCAGTAGGCCTAGAACCAAATTAACTTGTTTATTTAACCCCGAGATTGAATCCATTGATGAGTTTTTGATGAGGTTCGATAATTTTGTTGCAAATTTTATCTTTGATGACATTGAGAAGAAACAACAGCTAGGGCAGATGCTTCAGAGTGACATCACACTCACTTTCACAGACCTTATGCAAGATCGTAACATATCATTTGCAGAACTCCGATCCAGACTGATGGGTACTTTTCAATGCACAGCCAAAGGATTCAGGAAAATGTCTAAAAAACCATTCTGAAAATGGTTGGCACCTTGCAAGCTTTTGGTGGGCATATCCATCACTACCTTGATAGATGGATAGACCTTTCAGGTGTCTAAAAACATATGAAGATTTGTTTGATTTGATTTTAAAAGATCAATTTATAGAGTGTATCCCTCCATGATGGCTTCACATGCAATTCCCCCATCAAACTTCGGGAATATGAACAAAATGGCCAATCACCACTTTGTTGACTAGTATTTGATGAATTTGTGTTGGGTGTTCACCCACATATTTGAGCGTATATACACATTTGTTCACAGTTATCACTCTTGGTTATTATATATTACATCATCGCTATCATTAATAGATTATTTCTTCAATTTATATTCTTATTTTTTAAAATTTACATTTCATTGCTCTGGTCCCCCAACCCCATGAATGTTATGTGTGGATGCTTCTGGGTGAATGATTAACAACTATGCAAAAGTAACCACATATTGTTGAGAATATAATTCTTGTTGTTAACTCTTTTTCAAGAGTCTGGCTTTCTTTGGTTTGAGAAAGTGCATCGTGTGATTGTTGGTACGATCGTCCAGTTCGTCCCACATTCACATTCACACCAGCATGCTCAGACTCAAAGCCAACCTTCACACTTTACTCCACACTTAGAGTACCTTTCCCCGCCCCCCCCCCCCCCCCCGTTCAAGAACATCGTGGTGTCTGTGTGTGAGAGTTGGTTTATTTTACATCTTGCCACTCGGTGTGTCATCGGTCTCATGGCTGACACCACAATCCAGGAGGGAAGGCTGTGACCTAATGGTTTGCATTGCATCAGCAATTTCTAGCATACACTAAACTCGAATGTTTATTCCAACTCTGACACTTACAAAAATAAAATCATAAGAAGTGCCCATGGTGTGTGACCTCGAGAAGAAGAGCTATATCAACTTAACGGTCATGAACAATAGATGTTGAAGAAATAAGAAAATGAATAATATCTGGTATTTTATAAAATATAGGAAGACGAAAAATGACATTCAGCATAACTTTCACTGTCACATAATTTACCAAAATCTTTAATCTTATTTTCTTTTCAAACTATAAATTCTTCATTAATTGCTATTCAACACTGATATATCCCTATCATTTGATTCACATGTAAACTCATCGCTATGAATTGTTGGTAAACTGATGAAGGATAGACGGGTAATGGGGAAGGGGGAAGCGGAAAGTCACGACATAAACATGATGCTCATCATCTAATTCGTCTGTGTGTCTTCAAACATAATTATTAACAGCGCTAAAGGAGTGGTTTGAATTGACAATCTTGAAAAGCGGGCCGTCAAAGTGAGTTCACAAGATTACAAAAACAAAATGATGCGGTATTACTGTAAGTTTAGGTAAGGGTGTATTTGGTAATATCAAACTAGTTCAAGCAATCGTCTATGATAAGTGTATCATACAAAATGTACACTCCTATATTTACAACCTACCTTGAATACATAGTGGAGGTTGAAATCCAGGTTTACAAGGGCAGTGACCCGTGACTTTGTCACATACAGCTCCGTCACTACAAGTACCACATTGACGGTCACACTGACTACCCCAAAGGTGAAGAGGACAACCTTAGAACAAAATAACGACATACATTTAATTCGTTTACCTTTATAATGATACATACGAGAATTGTCGAACACACGAACACACGTATACATATTTGGAAAGAAATCACACATATAACCAGGTAACTTACTCCAGACTTGAAATTCACAGATATTAAGTAGACTTAGCCCTGTATCGCTTGGTCTTGAAACTCGAATTACCCTTCCATTGAGAACACCCGAAGTGCAGTTGATATCAATTTTTCCAGACGAATCGTCTTGTACGTTTGTAAACTTAAAGCAATGTTGTCCGTCAACAGTAATAACAACGTTCCTCATTCTGTCATAGCCTGAAAGTATAAACATGAAACTAACAACGATACCTATAAATAAACTGTTTTTGTGAAAGAGAGAGAGTGAGGAATACATTTAATTTGTGTTTGTATCTTTATGGAGTTAAGTCTAAGTCCGGATAGTGGAGAGTTGTGCGATGTTTGGAAGGTAGTAGTGATGTTTGTTTGTACAGGTTTTCAATTTGCATTTCTAATTCAGTTTCTTGAATTGGGGTGTAATGTTGTTTTCTGTGAATGGAGCCTTTGTTTACCCCACCCAACCTACCCCAGTCCACTGCTTCATTTCCTTTGATTTTAGAGTGACAGGGTTTCCATAATATTGTTGTTTGGGTTACTTCGTTTAATTTGTGGTTAATTTAGGTTTTAATTTTTGGTCATGTGTGATGAAATGGTTTCCAATGTTTTATATTTCTATTAATGAGCAATATTATGTTTTTAGGTGTGGGTATAGTTATTCGTTATAATTCTAGTTCGTTTAGTATGGCTATTAATTCTGCATTTGGAGTTGATTTCACCGAATTAAGTATGAAAGTGTGAGTGTCAAAAGGTGGGTGCTGCCTATTTTGTTCCTAAGGGGTGTTTTAGAGACATGTGTATATATGTGATATTAATGAATATAGTTGATGTTTATATGTTCTAGTCAATCTAGTGTCTTTTGGTTGGTGAGGAGAGAGTTGAATTTTATGTGTTTTGCCTTTTGGTCTATAAGGCGGGAGGGTTGGATAATATTGACAACGGGTGTTTAGTTTTTTTTTTTTTTTAAAGATTCTTCTGTTTTATGGAATTAAATTTGAGAGTTAATTATAATTTCTTTCCATCATTGGTATGGAGTGATTAGCTGTTTAGATCATTTACTTGTGTTTTTCTTCCTAGATAGTTTTATTATGAAATCTTTTCTATCCAATTTTGTATTCTATATAAGAAAGTTTCTTTGTAGGTTGTTTCCATAATGTGTTCTATTGACATAGACTTTTAGTATGTTTTTGTTTCGTCTCTGTAGTATGGTTAATTGACCACTTTGTTGGGATAGAGCATTAATTTGAGTATTGGTTATAGAATGGCTGCTTATTTTGAGTGCTTTCTTTAGAGGATTTGTAGTTGGTTTACTTTGGGTGGTTATTTTCTGAGTATGTGGCACTGCCATATTATTTTCTAGAATACATTAGTAATCTTTTGGTAGTTAGTAGGGTGTGCGTATCATCCACCCATTTATGTCCTTATACCATTCTAAGTATAAAACATATTTCATGTTTTACTGGTTTTGTATGTCGTTAGAGATGTGTTATGAGAATGTTATATTTTCGACAAAGACTATGATAAGAAATAGTTGGGGGTATTTATTTCACTTTCTTTAATTGTAATAGACGGATAGTTGTATTTTAAAGGGGGTGGGTGGTGGTGGTAGCGAAATCTATTTCAGTTGTTTTGTCACTTGCCACGATTTGTTTCAATTTGTCCGTCCATTTTTTTCTGGGTACGTATATTTTGTTGTAGATTTACGGTTACTTTTGCCTGATCCCGACGTGCATAATATATTGAGCGGTCATTTACATATTGGGTTAACTGGGAGTGATTATCATTATTTAGTCTATTTAAATCCCGGGTAGATGTGATTAAAATATATGTATAATGTAAATTTCTCAAATCAATTCTATTATCAATATATACATTTATTGATAGTGCAACGTGTAAACGTAAAGAAGATAAATATAATCCTTAAATTATGGAGGTAGATTAATGAAATTACCATCGACTACCCACGATTAATAACATTAATACTAGGGAAGGGGCATTTTTTGCAAAACGAAATTCTTTGTGTTCTTTATTATTCTACACATCCGAGATAAAGAATTTAAATATATATTTTTACTTTTTCAAATATTATCTTTTATTTTAATATTTCCTTGTCAACAAAAGAAATATACACGATAATGGACGGATAAATTTTCATTGTATTGCACACCTTTAATCAAGAGGACCATACTTTCATTTCATTGCATCTATTTTAGAGAATATTTACCATTGTTGACGTGTCCTTACATCAGTTATTAATTTCTTTTATTTAAAAGCTATTGCAATGTAACGAATACAATAATTCATACATTCGTCTTTTCTAGAATTCACTTTCCTTATTCTGTTTTATAATGTCAACTTTCAGTTTGCCTTTCCATTCCGATTATCAAGGCCATGTGCAAGTCAAACTTGATGTATTTTCCTTAAAACCAACAGTCGCTACATAAGGTTTTCCTTATCAAAATGGTATTAATAATTTTATTGATTTAGTTTTAATATATATCACTAATATTTTGGAAGAAAAGTAAAGAATATTGAGTTACTTACGGATTCTACGGGGATAAACTGATATGCTATACACGGGATATGGACGACCCAGATCCACCTCCCACCAAGAATTTTTATCAGATGGACTAGTATGAATACAGTCTCGTTCGCCACTTGCCGAATATTCTCCAGTAGTTTTGCCATTGACAGCAAATGTACAGGAATCACCCGATGCATACAATGATGAAATGTTGCAAGGTTTATTTACTGCCACGTTTTCTGAAATTAAAAAAAAGCGCGCATTTTCATGCACATAATTCTGCTGATAGATAGATAGATAGATAGATAGATAGATAGATAGATAGATAGATAGATAGATAGATAGATAGATAGATAGATAGATAGATAGACAGATAGATAGATAGATAGATAGATAGGTGGATGGATGGATGGATGGATGGATGGAGAGTGAGAGAGAGAGAGAGAGAGATGGAGAGATGGATGGAAGAATGGATGGATGGATGGATGGATGGAAGAAAGGATGGATGAGGGAGGGACAGGAGTACAAACGGAATGGATGGATGGATGGATGGTGGATGGATAGATAGATAGATTAATGGATAGTAATTAGTGAGGACATTAACATGAAAATCGGATTTGAGAAATGAGGCAGAAATATCATCCAGAAATGCAAGATTAACACAACAGAAGACCTGTATTTCGACATCGGGAAAATCAAGGATGTGTTAGTGGGAAAATGATTTAAATATCAAAGTTACTGCAATAACATATAAAGAAAGAAAGATAAAATTTAGAAAAAAAACAAGATCTCAGATTAGAAATCAAGAGACTGAGGATGGTAAAAGCAGATGTGATTCATGTTATAATGGAGATCTGGGAAAATAAAATCTTATTTGGACGACTATCTGAATAAACCCTTTGGAATCACAATCTCGCCCTACTAATCTAATTATCCCTATCTAAAGGTTAACATCCTCCGTAAAAACTTAGATCTCCCAGATTCTAGGAAAAATTTCGAGTCTTTGGGTTCAAGACGACAGTCATGCAAAATTACTTGAAGAACTGAGTAATAATAATAATATTAATAATAATAATCATAATAATAACAACAACAATATTAATAATAATAAAAAAATAATAATAATAACAATACTACTACTACTACTACTACTACTCTTACTACTACTACTACTACTAATAATAATAAAACTACTACTACCACCACTACTAGTACTCTACTACTACTACTACTAATTTATTTAACTTTTACAGAATTTTGAAATTACCTAGATGACAAAGGGGTGACTTCCATCCAGGCAAACATTCACAATGACCGGAAGTTGCATTACAATCAGAGTTTTTACAACCGGATCCACACGTTTTGCTGCAGGCCTCTCCGTATGTACCAGAGTCACATTCTAGCAAGAGGAGAGGAATATGATATTTTAGAGTTTCAAATTTATTTTATTATTCGTTTTATGTGTATATGTCTGGTGTTTTGTGTCTTAATGATGATGATAATAATAATAACAATAATAATAATAATAATAATAATAATAGAACCACCCTCATATGCAACAACACAAATATAACAATATAACAACACAGACATAACAATAAATTGTGGAATCTTCCAAGGTGATTCTCTATCGCCCTGCTATTCTAGATTGCCCTGAATCCTCTCAGTCAAGTGATCCAGAAAACAGGGTTAGGATACAAAATGAAAGCAGGACAGGTCATCAGCCATTTAATGGACATGAACGATATCTCGCTGTACGGTAAAAATGAACGTGACATCACATCCCAAATCAATACTGTCAAGATCTGCAGTGAAGACATCAACATGAAATTCGGCCTAGAGAAATGTGGACGAATTATCGTCCAGAAAGGCAAGGTCAAAACAACAGAGGGCCTGCAATTCAACATCGGAAAAATCAACGATGTTTCAATGGAAAATGGATATAAGTATCTTGGGATACTACAACATCAAGAAAATATGCAGAGAGAAGTGAAGTCCAAAGTTGAGAGAGAATATGAAAAACGTGTTAGACAAGTCGTGAAGTCCAAGCTAAATGGGGCAAACAAAATACAAGCCCTTAATGCATACGCAATACCTGTAGTAAGCTACACTGGAGGTATCATAGATTGGACAGCAAATGAAATAAATGAACTGGACAGGAAAACAAGAAAACTACTCACAATACATAAAGCCTTACACCCCAAAGCAGACGTAGACAGGCTCTATGTATCTCGAAAAATGGGAGGCAGAGGTCTCAAGAAAATCAAACATGTCATTGAAGCAGAAGTCATTGGCCTTGTAGACTACATCTGGTATAACAACAAAGATGATCCACTGATAGAAGCAGTAAAAATGAGTGGACTATTCCAACCCCCATAAACAGACAAAGAAACATGGAAGAAAACAACGAAGCAAGAACTAGCACATACCGGGAGACAGAAACCTCTACATGGACAATATGTACGACAAGCTGACGAAATATCAACACAGCAATCAACGTACAAATGGTTAAAAGAGGCAGGATTGAAAGCAGAAACAGAAGCACTCATAACAGCTGCACAAGATCAAGAACTCAACACCAAAGCACACAAAACGAAAATCATGAAAATTTCAAATGATTCCAAATGTAGACTTTGCAAATCCATGGATGAGACAACAGAACACATACTATCTGGATGTCAGGTTCTGGCTGGAACAGAATACACCAAACGACACAATGAAGTGGCAAAACACATACATAGAAATCTGTGTGAGAACTATGGCATAACAACCCCAGAAAGAGCATGGATGCATCAACCAGAAACAGTCACCGAAACAGAAGAAGTCAAAATACTATGGGACTTCGAGATAAGAACAGACCGGGTGATTCCTGCAAGACGGCCAGACATGGTAGTTCTCAATAAGTCCAACAGAACAGTAACAATTATTGATGTCGCTGTTCCAAGTGATAGAAACATAAAAACAAAAGAAAGAGAAAAAATAGAAAAATACCAAGACCTCAGATTAGAAATCCAGAGACTGTGGAATGTAAAAGCAGAAGTGATACCAATAGTGATAGGAGCCTTGGGGAACATAACATCAGAATTGGAAGGCTACCTGAATAAACTCCCTGGAAACCACAGAATCGCTCCACTACTCAAAACAGCGCTCCTCGGAAGTGCCCATATCCTCCGTAGGACCTTGGATCTCCCAGAATCTTGGTATGATTCCGAGACCTTGGATCACAGCCGACAGTCAAACAGAAGTCGTGGAAAGAGACTGAATAATAATGATAATAATAAAATACTATTACTTCTACTACTACTACTATACTATTACTTCTACTACTTCTACTACTACTACTACTACTACTACTTCTACTACTACTACTACTACTACTACTACTACTACTACTACTACTACTACTACTACTACTACTACTACTACTAAATTCTTATACAGTACATGTCATTAATAATTATTTTTTTGGTAAAACTATTTCACACTGAACAGTTGTACTTACACAAAAATTCAAATAATCTCAATCATAAGGTTGAAATAACATTTTTTTTGTGTACTAATTTACTAAATAGCATACATCAGTAAAACGAATTGGAAGGAGATGAAAAGTGTACTCACACCAACATATTTAATCTAATCTCTATCATGAACAAGGGACTTTGTTTAAAATATTTATTTTTCTATCGATCGCCGGTATAGGGGAGATAATTGAACCGCCGAAATCGTAACTTATTTTTGAAAGTTTGCAGAAACTCACCTACGTTTCTCTAGTCAGCAAATTAGATGACTGACATATATGTTGACGATAGGTTGTAGATGTGTTTCTCTAGTCAGCAAATTAGAAGTCTGACAATATATGTTGACGATAGGTTGTAGATGTGTTTCTCTATTCAGCAAATTAGATGTCTGACATATGTTGACGATATGTTGTAGATGTGTTTCTCTAGTCAGCAAATTAGATGACTGACAAGTTATGTTGACAACAGTTTGTAGATGTGTCTCTCATGAAATGCATTTCTGTATTATATTTCAAATGTGTGTATTTTGTGGAAGCAATGAATTATGCAGTATATGAGTTTAAGATTTATTTACCATGTGTGAAAGATTTATTGAGGTTTTGATTGATTTAATAGTATTGTATTTTATGATGTGTAAAGAACATGTATAACTAATAGTTTGTGTTTATTGCGAGTTTTGATTGATTTAACAGTATTGTATTTTATGTTGAGTAAAGAACATGTATAACTGATTGTTTGTGTGAAAGGTTTATTAAGGTTGTGATTGATTTAAAGGTATTGTATTTTATGATGAGTAAAGAACATGTATAACTGATTGTTTGTGTGAAAGGTTTATTAAGGTTTTGATTGATTTAACAGTATTGTATTTTATGATGAGTAAAGAACATGTTGTAGTAAAAAAATGCTAGGAAGCTGAGGTCTAAGTCGGTAGAAAAACTGTGCGTCACGACGAAAGCGTGTATTGCGTATACCTCCAGTAGCGCATTTTTCAAGTGATAAGAAAACGCCAGTTCGGCGAATTCTTTTCTTAAAATTGACAGTAGATATAAAGAGAGCAAAGTCTTATAACTTTGTCACAGAGCCTAATTTTATACTTGGATTACTGTATTTAGGGGAGCGGTTATATTCCCTCCAACATCAAAAACACTTCTTTCCCGTCGGGTCATGGTGCCAGGATTCTAGGCAAAAGTGGTCTGTGTATTCTCAGAGTGTGCTTTCATGGATTTATTTATGTGTTTGCGTTATAATTCATTAAATTAGATAGGGGAGGTAATCCGATCTCTCAATCTAGGAATATTTTCCATGTCGTCGATTCCGTGGTTGAAAAGGAATTTTGCTCTTGGCTTGTTTCAGCGAGATGTGATTATTCACGCCACGAAGATATCCATACTTCAGACGTCTTTGATACGACAACGATTGTCGAGATTTATTATCGGTGGTGTGGAAAAACCGTTAAGGACCTAACCCTATACACAGGATGTTCACAGGGGCCATAGCCCAGTCATACAACTTATGTAAGTAGTCCTAAACAAAGAAACGCATGTAATATTAAGTAGCCGTAATCTCAGCACACGTATTATATATACTTTTGAATGAACTATTGACATGAACTTTAATGGTATGCACTTCGTATGTACTTTTACTATTTAGAATTTTGATATGAATTTTGGCGATATACATTTTGGAGAATTTATGTAATTTGAACTTTATGATTAGTTAAAATTATAGTATTGACATTGGTGCCGTATAAATGCCTATTATTGATGAAAGAGCAACTCTTATATTTATTTATCTTTGATTTTATTTACATTTCATCATTTGCCTATCCCCCCCCTCCTCCCCAAAGTATGTGTGTTCTCTTGAAAGTATCGCACATCTGATTTAACCACAGTGTGAAAGAGAAAAGTCCTTTGGCTGAAAAACCTAATCACATCTTTTTCTTCAAACATGTTCGATATCGTTTTGAAAAGGTCGAACGCGAAATTTCGTTTTGTCTCTTTATGTTTGCTCGTCTTGTATTGTCTAGTATTGTCCACATAACATTCACCACCATTTCCACATGCACACTTACGAGCACAAATGTCAGTAAAACGCCCCCTTTCAATACAGAAACAAAGTTTGACACACACACACACACACACCCCCCCCATCCAGTCATCATCGATGTCTCTGTATTGCGGATTTTGTGTTACTAACTTAACAGTCCGAAGTCGTTGATGAAAAATGTCTATGTCTTCCTTCTCATCACCAATTGAGAGGGCGGATGTGACAATTTGGTGACCCTGACGTGATAGGATAGAAAGATAATTGTGTTTGTAGTGAGAGTGTATCATTTTTTCGTACTTTTCTCTTCCATCTTCACTGCTGATTCCATTTTGAGAAAAGTGTTGCATTTTCTATTGTTGATATTGTTTACACAAGTACACCCATGATTTGAAAAACTCTATTGTTTTTAGACCATCTTGAGTTGAAAACTATGTCATTTAAAGAATGTTATTTTGTAAACCGTTTTTGATTACATTGTTATTTTGTATACATTTGGTCATCACATGAAATTTCCATTGAAATCTGCATTTAATCTAGTGACTGTTAATCCATGATCAATCTATTGATTTTAACCATGGCTAATCTATTGACCTTTAACCATGGCTAATCCGGTGACTTTTAAACAGGGCTAATCTAGTGATATTTAACCATGGTTAATCTAGTGACTTTTAATCCATGATCATTCTAGTTACTTTTGACCATGGCTAGCATATTTGCATTTAACCATGGCTAATCTAGTGAATTTTACCATGGCTAATCTAGTGACTTTTAACAATGGGTAATCTAGTGTTTGCAAAGAAAGAGTTCCTAGCTTTAGGAAAAGAGCTTGGAATGGAGAAAGCAGACCTAAAAAATTTTGTAGACAAAGATTTAGCCAAATGGTACGAAGAAAAGAGGGTGCAAGAAGAACTAAAAGAATAAGGAAATGCCAGCTTTAAAAGAATTAAAAGACAAAGAAATGCAGGACCTGAAAGAATTAGAATTACTAAAACTTAAAGTGGCTAGAGAGCTAGAGGAAAAAAGACAAGAAGCAGAAGACTTAGGATTGAAGACATATTGCATAGAAAACAGCTTGACCTGGCTAAGGAAGATTTAAATGTTAGGGAAAATTACTGGACAGTAATATTAGTCAGTGTTCAGTAGGCCTAGAACCAAATTAACTTGTTTATTTAACCCCGAGATTGAATCCATTGATGAGTTTTTGATGAGGTTCGATAATTTTGTTGCAAATTTTATCTTTGATGACATTGAGAAGAAACAACAGCTAGGGCAGATGCTTCAGAGTGACATCACACTCACTTTCACAGACCTTATGCAAGATCGTAACATATCATTTGCAGAACTCCGATCCAGACTGATGGGTACTTTTCAATGCACAGCCAAAGGATTCAGGAAAATGTCTAAAAAACCATTCTGAAAATGGTTGGCACCTTGCAAGCTTTTGGTGGGCATATCCATCACTACCTTGATAGATGGATAGACCTTTCAGGTGTCTAAAAACATATGAAGATTTGTTTGATTTGATTTTAAAAGATCAATTTATAGAGTGTATCCCTCCATGATGGCTTCACATGCAATTCCCCCATCAAACTTCGGGAATATGAACAAAATGGCCAATCACCACTTTGTTGACTAGTATTTGATGAATTTGTGTTGGGTGTTCACCCACATATTTGAGCGTATATACACATTTGTTCACAGTTATCACTCTTGGTTATTATATATTACATCATCGCTATCATTAATAGATTATTTCTTCAATTTATATTCTTATTTTTTAAAATTTACATTTCATTGCTCTGGTCCCCCAACCCCATGAATGTTATGTGTGGATGCTTCTGGGTGAATGATTAACAACTATGCAAAAGTAACCACATATTGTTGAGAATATAATTCTTGTTGTTAACTCTTTTTCAAGAGTCTGGCTTTCTTTGGTTTGAGAAAGTGCATCGTGTGATTGTTGGTACGATCGTCCAGTTCGTCCCACATTCACATTCACACCAGCATGCTCAGACTCAAAGCCAACCTTCACACTTTACTCCACACTTAGAGTACCTTTCCCCGCCCCCCCCCCCCCCCCCGTTCAAGAACATCGTGGTGTCTGTGTGTGAGAGTTGGTTTATTTTACATCTTGCCACTCGGTGTGTCATCGGTCTCATGGCTGACACCACAATCCAGGAGGGAAGGCTGTGACCTAATGGTTTGCATTGCATCAGCAATTTCTAGCATACACTAAACTCGAATGTTTATTCCAACTCTGACACTTACAAAAATAAAATCATAAGAAGTGCCCATGGTGTGTGACCTCGAGAAGAAGAGCTATATCAACTTAACGGTCATGAACAATAGATGTTGAAGAAATAAGAAAATGAATAATATCTGGTATTTTATAAAATATAGGAAGACGAAAAATGACATTCAGCATAACTTTCACTGTCACATAATTTACCAAAATCTTTAATCTTATTTTCTTTTCAAACTATAAATTCTTCATTAATTGCTATTCAACACTGATATATCCCTATCATTTGATTCACATGTAAACTCATCGCTATGAATTGTTGGTAAACTGATGAAGGATAGACGGGTAATGGGGAAGGGGGAAGCGGAAAGTCACGACATAAACATGATGCTCATCATCTAATTCGTCTGTGTGTCTTCAAACATAATTATTAACAGCGCTAAAGGAGTGGTTTGAATTGACAATCTTGAAAAGCGGGCCGTCAAAGTGAGTTCACAAGATTACAAAAACAAAATGATGCGGTATTACTGTAAGTTTAGGTAAGGGTGTATTTGGTAATATCAAACTAGTTCAAGCAATCGTCTATGATAAGTGTATCATACAAAATGTACACTCCTATATTTACAACCTACCTTGAATACATAGTGGAGGTTGAAATCCAGGTTTACAAGGGCAGTGACCCGTGACTTTGTCACATACAGCTCCGTCACTACAAGTACCACATTGACGGTCACACTGACTACCCCAAAGGTGAAGAGGACAACCTTAGAACAAAATAACGACATACATTTAATTCGTTTACCTTTATAATGATACATACGAGAATTGTCGAACACACGAACACACGTATACATATTTGGAAAGAAATCACACATATAACCAGGTAACTTACTCCAGACTTGAAATTCACAGATATTAAGTAGACTTAGCCCTGTATCGCTTGGTCTTGAAACTCGAATTACCCTTCCATTGAGAACACCCGAAGTGCAGTTGATATCAATTTTTCCAGACGAATCGTCTTGTACGTTTGTAAACTTAAAGCAATGTTGTCCGTCAACAGTAATAACAACGTTCCTCATTCTGTCATAGCCTGAAAGTATAAACATGAAACTAACAACGATACCTATAAATAAACTGTTTTTGTGAAAGAGAGAGAGTGAGGAATACATTTAATTTGTGTTTGTATCTTTATGGAGTTAAGTCTAAGTCCGGATAGTGGAGAGTTGTGCGATGTTTGGAAGGTAGTAGTGATGTTTGTTTGTACAGGTTTTCAATTTGCATTTCTAATTCAGTTTCTTGAATTGGGGTGTAATGTTGTTTTCTGTGAATGGAGCCTTTGTTTACCCCACCCAACCTACCCCAGTCCACTGCTTCATTTCCTTTGATTTTAGAGTGACAGGGTTTCCATAATATTGTTGTTTGGGTTACTTCGTTTAATTTGTGGTTAATTTAGGTTTTAATTTTTGGTCATGTGTGATGAAATGGTTTCCAATGTTTTATATTTCTATTAATGAGCAATATTATGTTTTTAGGTGTGGGTATAGTTATTCGTTATAATTCTAGTTCGTTTAGTATGGCTATTAATTCTGCATTTGGAGTTGATTTCACCGAATTAAGTATGAAAGTGTGAGTGTCAAAAGGTGGGTGCTGCCTATTTTGTTCCTAAGGGGTGTTTTAGAGACATGTGTATATATGTGATATTAATGAATATAGTTGATGTTTATATGTTCTAGTCAATCTAGTGTCTTTTGGTTGGTGAGGAGAGAGTTGAATTTTATGTGTTTTGCCTTTTGGTCTATAAGGCGGGAGGGTTGGATAATATTGACAACGGGTGTTTAGTTTTTTTTTTTTTTAAAGATTCTTCTGTTTTATGGAATTAAATTTGAGAGTTAATTATAATTTCTTTCCATCATTGGTATGGAGTGATTAGCTGTTTAGATCATTTACTTGTGTTTTTCTTCCTAGATAGTTTTATTATGAAATCTTTTCTATCCAATTTTGTATTCTATATAAGAAAGTTTCTTTGTAGGTTGTTTCCATAATGTGTTCTATTGACATAGACTTTTAGTATGTTTTTGTTTCGTCTCTGTAGTATGGTTAATTGACCACTTTGTTGGGATAGAGCATTAATTTGAGTATTGGTTATAGAATGGCTGCTTATTTTGAGTGCTTTCTTTAGAGGATTTGTAGTTGGTTTACTTTGGGTGGTTATTTTCTGAGTATGTGGCACTGCCATATTATTTTCTAGAATACATTAGTAATCTTTTGGTAGTTAGTAGGGTGTGCGTATCATCCACCCATTTATGTCCTTATACCATTCTAAGTATAAAACATATTTCATGTTTTACTGGTTTTGTATGTCGTTAGAGATGTGTTATGAGAATGTTATATTTTCGACAAAGACTATGATAAGAAATAGTTGGGGGTATTTATTTCACTTTCTTTAATTGTAATAGACGGATAGTTGTATTTTAAAGGGGGTGGGTGGTGGTGGTAGCGAAATCTATTTCAGTTGTTTTGTCACTTGCCACGATTTGTTTCAATTTGTCCGTCCATTTTTTTCTGGGTACGTATATTTTGTTGTAGATTTACGGTTACTTTTGCCTGATCCCGACGTGCATAATATATTGAGCGGTCATTTACATATTGGGTTAACTGGGAGTGATTATCATTATTTAGTCTATTTAAATCCCGGGTAGATGTGATTAAAATATATGTATAATGTAAATTTCTCAAATCAATTCTATTATCAATATATACATTTATTGATAGTGCAACGTGTAAACGTAAAGAAGATAAATATAATCCTTAAATTATGGAGGTAGATTAATGAAATTACCATCGACTACCCACGATTAATAACATTAATACTAGGGAAGGGGCATTTTTTGCAAAACGAAATTCTTTGTGTTCTTTATTATTCTACACATCCGAGATAAAGAATTTAAATATATATTTTTACTTTTTCAAATATTATCTTTTATTTTAATATTTCCTTGTCAACAAAAGAAATATACACGATAATGGACGGATAAATTTTCATTGTATTGCACACCTTTAATCAAGAGGACCATACTTTCATTTCATTGCATCTATTTTAGAGAATATTTACCATTGTTGACGTGTCCTTACATCAGTTATTAATTTCTTTTATTTAAAAGCTATTGCAATGTAACGAATACAATAATTCATACATTCGTCTTTTCTAGAATTCACTTTCCTTATTCTGTTTTATAATGTCAACTTTCAGTTTGCCTTTCCATTCCGATTATCAAGGCCATGTGCAAGTCAAACTTGATGTATTTTCCTTAAAACCAACAGTCGCTACATAAGGTTTTCCTTATCAAAATGGTATTAATAATTTTATTGATTTAGTTTTAATATATATCACTAATATTTTGGAAGAAAAGTAAAGAATATTGAGTTACTTACGGATTCTACGGGGATAAACTGATATGCTATACACGGGATATGGACGACCCAGATCCACCTCCCACCAAGAATTTTTATCAGATGGACTAGTATGAATACAGTCTCGTTCGCCACTTGCCGAATATTCTCCAGTAGTTTTGCCATTGACAGCAAATGTACAGGAATCACCCGATGCATACAATGATGAAATGTTGCAAGGTTTATTTACTGCCACGTTTTCTGAAATTAAAAAAAAGCGCGCATTTTCATGCACATAATTCTGCTGATAGATAGATAGATAGATAGATAGATAGATAGATAGATAGATAGATAGATAGATAGATAGATAGATAGATAGATAGATAGACAGATAGATAGATAGATAGATAGATAGGTGGATGGATGGATGGATGGATGGATGGAGAGTGAGAGAGAGAGAGAGAGAGATGGAGAGATGGATGGAAGAATGGATGGATGGATGGATGGATGGAAGAAAGGATGGATGAGGGAGGGACAGGAGTACAAACGGAATGGATGGATGGATGGATGGTGGATGGATAGATAGATAGATTAATGGATAGTAATTAGTGAGGACATTAACATGAAAATCGGATTTGAGAAATGAGGCAGAAATATCATCCAGAAATGCAAGATTAACACAACAGAAGACCTGTATTTCGACATCGGGAAAATCAAGGATGTGTTAGTGGGAAAATGATTTAAATATCAAAGTTACTGCAATAACATATAAAGAAAGAAAGATAAAATTTAGAAAAAAAACAAGATCTCAGATTAGAAATCAAGAGACTGAGGATGGTAAAAGCAGATGTGATTCATGTTATAATGGAGATCTGGGAAAATAAAATCTTATTTGGACGACTATCTGAATAAACCCTTTGGAATCACAATCTCGCCCTACTAATCTAATTATCCCTATCTAAAGGTTAACATCCTCCGTAAAAACTTAGATCTCCCAGATTCTAGGAAAAATTTCGAGTCTTTGGGTTCAAGACGACAGTCATGCAAAATTACTTGAAGAACTGAGTAATAATAATAATATTAATAATAATAATCATAATAATAACAACAACAATATTAATAATAATAAAAAAATAATAATAATAACAATACTACTACTACTACTACTACTACTCTTACTACTACTACTACTAATAATAATAATAAAACTACTACTACCACCACTACTAGTACTCTACTACTACTACTACTAATTTATTTAACTTTTACAGAATTTTGAAATTACCTAGATGACAAAGGGGTGACTTCCATCCAGGCAAACATTCACAATGACCGGAAGTTGCATTACAATCAGAGTTTTTACAACCGGATCCACACGTTTTGCTGCAGGCCTCTCCGTATGTACCAGAGTCACATTCTAGCAAGAGGAGAGGAATATGATATTTTAGAGTTTCAAATTTATTTTATTATTCGTTTTATGTGTATATGTCTGGTGTTTTGTGTCTTAATGATGATGATAATAATAATAACAATAATAATAATAATAATAATAATAATAGAACCACCCTCATATGCAACAACACAAATATAACAATATAACAACACAGACATAACAATAAATTGTGGAATCTTCCAAGGTGATTCTCTATCGCCCTGCTATTCTAGATTGCCCTGAATCCTCTCAGTCAAGTGATCCAGAAAACAGGGTTAGGATACAAAATGAAAGCAGGACAGGTCATCAGCCATTTAATGGACATGAACGATATCTCGCTGTACGGTAAAAATGAACGTGACATCACATCCCAAATCAATACTGTCAAGATCTGCAGTGAAGACATCAACATGAAATTCGGCCTAGAGAAATGTGGACGAATTATCGTCCAGAAAGGCAAGGTCAAAACAACAGAGGGCCTGCAATTCAACATCGGAAAAATCAACGATGTTTCAATGGAAAATGGATATAAGTATCTTGGGATACTACAACATCAAGAAAATATGCAGAGAGAAGTGAAGTCCAAAGTTGAGAGAGAATATGAAAAACGTGTTAGACAAGTCGTGAAGTCCAAGCTAAATGGGGCAAACAAAATACAAGCCCTTAATGCATACGCAATACCTGTAGTAAGCTACACTGGAGGTATCATAGATTGGACAGCAAATGAAATAAATGAACTGGACAGGAAAACAAGAAAACTACTCACAATACATAAAGCCTTACACCCCAAAGCAGACGTAGACAGGCTCTATGTATCTCGAAAAATGGGAGGCAGAGGTCTCAAGAAAATCAAACATGTCATTGAAGCAGAAGTCATTGGCCTTGTAGACTACATCTGGTATAACAACAAAGATGATCCACTGATAGA
Source organism: Sinotaia quadrata (assembly GCA_028829895.1). Classification (NCBI taxonomy): domain Eukaryota; kingdom Metazoa; phylum Mollusca; class Gastropoda; order Architaenioglossa; family Viviparidae; genus Sinotaia; species Sinotaia quadrata. The sequence goes on from CM054178.1 coordinate 7,898,118, forward strand.
AGCAGTAAAAATGAGTGGACTATTCCAACCCCCATAAACAGACAAAGAAACATGGAAGAAAACAACGAAGCAAGAACTAGCACATACCGGGAGACAGAAACCTCTACATGGACAATATGTACGACAAGCTGACGAAATATCAACACAGCAATCAACGTACAAATGGTTAAAAGAGGCAGGATTGAAAGCAGAAACAGAAGCACTCATAACAGCTGCACAAGATCAAGAACTCAACACCAAAGCACACAAAACGAAAATCATGAAAATTTCAAATGATTCCAAATGTAGACTTTGCAAATCCATGGATGAGACAACAGAACACATACTATCTGGATGTCAGGTTCTGGCTGGAACAGAATACACCAAACGACACAATGAAGTGGCAAAACACATACATAGAAATCTGTGTGAGAACTATGGCATAACAACCCCAGAAAGAGCATGGATGCATCAACCAGAAACAGTCACCGAAACAGAAGAAGTCAAAATACTATGGGACTTCGAGATAAGAACAGACCGGGTGATTCCTGCAAGACGGCCAGACATGGTAGTTCTCAATAAGTCCAACAGAACAGTAACAATTATTGATGTCGCTGTTCCAAGTGATAGAAACATAAAAACAAAAGAAAGAGAAAAAATAGAAAAATACCAAGACCTCAGATTAGAAATCCAGAGACTGTGGAATGTAAAAGCAGAAGTGATACCAATAGTGATAGGAGCCTTGGGGAACATAACATCAGAATTGGAAGGCTACCTGAATAAACTCCCTGGAAACCACAGAATCGCTCCACTACTCAAAACAGCGCTCCTCGGAAGTGCCCATATCCTCCGTAGGACCTTGGATCTCCCAGAATCTTGGTATGATTCCGAGACCTTGGATCACAGCCGACAGTCAAACAGAAGTCGTGGAAAGAGACTGAATAATAATGATAATAATAAAATACTATTACTTCTACTACTACTACTATACTATTACTTCTACTACTTCTACTACTACTACTACTACTACTACTTCTACTACTACTACTACTACTACTACTACTACTACTACTACTACTACTACTACTACTACTACTACTACTACTAAATTCTTATACAGTACATGTCATTAATAATTATTTTTTTGGTAAAACTATTTCACACTGAACAGTTGTACTTACACAAAAATTCAAATAATCTCAATCATAAGGTTGAAATAACATTTTTTTTGTGTACTAATTTACTAAATAGCATACATCAGTAAAACGAATTGGAAGGAGATGAAAAGTGTACTCACACCAACATATTTAATCTAATCTCTATCATGAACAAGGGACTTTGTTTAAAATATTTATTTTTCTATCGATCGCCGGTATAGGGGAGATAATTGAACCGCCGAAATCGTAACTTATTTTTGAAAGTTTGCAGAAACTCACCTACGTTTCTCTAGTCAGCAAATTAGATGACTGACATATATGTTGACGATAGGTTGTAGATGTGTTTCTCTAGTCAGCAAATTAGAAGTCTGACAATATATGTTGACGATAGGTTGTAGATGTGTTTCTCTATTCAGCAAATTAGATGTCTGACATATGTTGACGATATGTTGTAGATGTGTTTCTCTAGTCAGCAAATTAGATGACTGACAAGTTATGTTGACAACAGTTTGTAGATGTGTCTCTCATGAAATGCATTTCTGTATTATATTTCAAATGTGTGTATTTTGTGGAAGCAATGAATTATGCAGTATATGAGTTTAAGATTTATTTACCATGTGTGAAAGATTTATTGAGGTTTTGATTGATTTAATAGTATTGTATTTTATGATGTGTAAAGAACATGTATAACTAATAGTTTGTGTTTATTGCGAGTTTTGATTGATTTAACAGTATTGTATTTTATGTTGAGTAAAGAACATGTATAACTGATTGTTTGTGTGAAAGGTTTATTAAGGTTGTGATTGATTTAAAGGTATTGTATTTTATGATGAGTAAAGAACATGTATAACTGATTGTTTGTGTGAAAGGTTTATTAAGGTTTTGATTGATTTAACAGTATTGTATTTTATGATGAGTAAAGAACATGTTGTAGTAAAAAAATGCTAGGAAGCTGAGGTCTAAGTCGGTAGAAAAACTGTGCGTCACGACGAAAGCGTGTATTGCGTATACCTCCAGTAGCGCATTTTTCAAGTGATAAGAAAACGCCAGTTCGGCGAATTCTTTTCTTAAAATTGACAGTAGATATAAAGAGAGCAAAGTCTTATAACTTTGTCACAGAGCCTAATTTTATACTTGGATTACTGTATTTAGGGGAGCGGTTATATTCCCTCCAACATCAAAAACACTTCTTTCCCGTCGGGTCATGGTGCCAGGATTCTAGGCAAAAGTGGTCTGTGTATTCTCAGAGTGTGCTTTCATGGATTTATTTATGTGTTTGCGTTATAATTCATTAAATTAGATAGGGGAGGTAATCCGATCTCTCAATCTAGGAATATTTTCCATGTCGTCGATTCCGTGGTTGAAAAGGAATTTTGCTCTTGGCTTGTTTCAGCGAGATGTGATTATTCACGCCACGAAGATATCCATACTTCAGACGTCTTTGATACGACAACGATTGTCGAGATTTATTATCGGTGGTGTGGAAAAACCGTTAAGGACCTAACCCTATACACAGGATGTTCACAGGGGCCATAGCCCAGTCATACAACTTATGTAAGTAGTCCTAAACAAAGAAACGCATGTAATATTAAGTAGCCGTAATCTCAGCACACGTATTATATATACTTTTGAATGAACTATTGACATGAACTTTAATGGTATGCACTTCGTATGTACTTTTACTATTTAGAATTTTGATATGAATTTTGGCGATATACATTTTGGAGAATTTATGTAATTTGAACTTTATGATTAGTTAAAATTATAGTATTGACATTGGTGCCGTATAAATGCCTATTATTGATGAAAGAGCAACTCTTATATTTATTTATCTTTGATTTTATTTACATTTCATCATTTGCCTATCCCCCCCCTCCTCCCCAAAGTATGTGTGTTCTCTTGAAAGTATCGCACATCTGATTTAACCACAGTGTGAAAGAGAAAAGTCCTTTGGCTGAAAAACCTAATCACATCTTTTTCTTCAAACATGTTCGATATCGTTTTGAAAAGGTCGAACGCGAAATTTCGTTTTGTCTCTTTATGTTTGCTCGTCTTGTATTGTCTAGTATTGTCCACATAACATTCACCACCATTTCCACATGCACACTTACGAGCACAAATGTCAGTAAAACGCCCCCTTTCAATACAGAAACAAAGTTTGACACACACACACACACACACCCCCCCCATCCAGTCATCATCGATGTCTCTGTATTGCGGATTTTGTGTTACTAACTTAACAGTCCGAAGTCGTTGATGAAAAATGTCTATGTCTTCCTTCTCATCACCAATTGAGAGGGCGGATGTGACAATTTGGTGACCCTGACGTGATAGGATAGAAAGATAATTGTGTTTGTAGTGAGAGTGTATCATTTTTTCGTACTTTTCTCTTCCATCTTCACTGCTGATTCCATTTTGAGAAAAGTGTTGCATTTTCTATTGTTGATATTGTTTACACAAGTACACCCATGATTTGAAAAACTCTATTGTTTTTAGACCATCTTGAGTTGAAAACTATGTCATTTAAAGAATGTTATTTTGTAAACCGTTTTTGATTACATTGTTATTTTGTATACATTTGGTCATCACATGAAATTTCCATTGAAATCTGCATTTAATCTAGTGACTGTTAATCCATGATCAATCTATTGATTTTAACCATGGCTAATCTATTGACCTTTAACCATGGCTAATCCGGTGACTTTTAAACAGGGCTAATCTAGTGATATTTAACCATGGTTAATCTAGTGACTTTTAATCCATGATCATTCTAGTTACTTTTGACCATGGCTAGCATATTTGCATTTAACCATGGCTAATCTAGTGAATTTTACCATGGCTAATCTAGTGACTTTTAACAATGGGTAATCTAGTGTTTGCAAAGAAAGAGTTCCTAGCTTTAGGAAAAGAGCTTGGAATGGAGAAAGCAGACCTAAAAAATTTTGTAGACAAAGATTTAGCCAAATGGTACGAAGAAAAGAGGGTGCAAGAAGAACTAAAAGAATAAGGAAATGCCAGCTTTAAAAGAATTAAAAGACAAAGAAATGCAGGACCTGAAAGAATTAGAATTACTAAAACTTAAAGTGGCTAGAGAGCTAGAGGAAAAAAGACAAGAAGCAGAAGACTTAGGATTGAAGACATATTGCATAGAAAACAGCTTGACCTGGCTAAGGAAGATTTAAATGTTAGGGAAAATTACTGGACAGTAATATTAGTCAGTGTTCAGTAGGCCTAGAACCAAATTAACTTGTTTATTTAACCCCGAGATTGAATCCATTGATGAGTTTTTGATGAGGTTCGATAATTTTGTTGCAAATTTTATCTTTGATGACATTGAGAAGAAACAACAGCTAGGGCAGATGCTTCAGAGTGACATCACACTCACTTTCACAGACCTTATGCAAGATCGTAACATATCATTTGCAGAACTCCGATCCAGACTGATGGGTACTTTTCAATGCACAGCCAAAGGATTCAGGAAAATGTCTAAAAAACCATTCTGAAAATGGTTGGCACCTTGCAAGCTTTTGGTGGGCATATCCATCACTACCTTGATAGATGGATAGACCTTTCAGGTGTCTAAAAACATATGAAGATTTGTTTGATTTGATTTTAAAAGATCAATTTATAGAGTGTATCCCTCCATGATGGCTTCACATGCAATTCCCCCATCAAACTTCGGGAATATGAACAAAATGGCCAATCACCACTTTGTTGACTAGTATTTGATGAATTTGTGTTGGGTGTTCACCCACATATTTGAGCGTATATACACATTTGTTCACAGTTATCACTCTTGGTTATTATATATTACATCATCGCTATCATTAATAGATTATTTCTTCAATTTATATTCTTATTTTTTAAAATTTACATTTCATTGCTCTGGTCCCCCAACCCCATGAATGTTATGTGTGGATGCTTCTGGGTGAATGATTAACAACTATGCAAAAGTAACCACATATTGTTGAGAATATAATTCTTGTTGTTAACTCTTTTTCAAGAGTCTGGCTTTCTTTGGTTTGAGAAAGTGCATCGTGTGATTGTTGGTACGATCGTCCAGTTCGTCCCACATTCACATTCACACCAGCATGCTCAGACTCAAAGCCAACCTTCACACTTTACTCCACACTTAGAGTACCTTTCCCCGCCCCCCCCCCCCCCCGTTCAAGAACATCGTGGTGTCTGTGTGTGAGAGTTGGTTTATTTTACATCTTGCCACTCGGTGTGTCATCGGTCTCATGGCTGACACCACAATCCAGGAGGGAAGGCTGTGACCTAATGGTTTGCATTGCATCAGCAATTTCTAGCATACACTAAACTCGAATGTTTATTCCAACTCTGACACTTACAAAAATAAAATCATAAGAAGTGCCCATGGTGTGTGACCTCGAGAAGAAGAGCTATATCAACTTAACGGTCATGAACAATAGATGTTGAAGAAATAAGAAAATGAATAATATCTGGTATTTTATAAAATATAGGAAGACGAAAAATGACATTCAGCATAACTTTCACTGTCACATAATTTACCAAAATCTTTAATCTTATTTTCTTTTCAAACTATAAATTCTTCATTAATTGCTATTCAACACTGATATATCCCTATCATTTGATTCACATGTAAACTCATCGCTATGAATTGTTGGTAAACTGATGAAGGATAGACGGGTAATGGGGAAGGGGGAAGCGGAAAGTCACGACATAAACATGATGCTCATCATCTAATTCGTCTGTGTGTCTTCAAACATAATTATTAACAGCGCTAAAGGAGTGGTTTGAATTGACAATCTTGAAAAGCGGGCCGTCAAAGTGAGTTCACAAGATTACAAAAACAAAATGATGCGGTATTACTGTAAGTTTAGGTAAGGGTGTATTTGGTAATATCAAACTAGTTCAAGCAATCGTCTATGATAAGTGTATCATACAAAATGTACACTCCTATATTTACAACCTACCTTGAATACATAGTGGAGGTTGAAATCCAGGTTTACAAGGGCAGTGACCCGTGACTTTGTCACATACAGCTCCGTCACTACAAGTACCACATTGACGGTCACACTGACTACCCCAAAGGTGAAGAGGACAACCTTAGAACAAAATAACGACATACATTTAATTCGTTTACCTTTATAATGATACATACGAGAATTGTCGAACACACGAACACACGTATACATATTTGGAAAGAAATCACACATATAACCAGGTAACTTACTCCAGACTTGAAATTCACAGATATTAAGTAGACTTAGCCCTGTATCGCTTGGTCTTGAAACTCGAATTACCCTTCCATTGAGAACACCCGAAGTGCAGTTGATATCAATTTTTCCAGACGAATCGTCTTGTACGTTTGTAAACTTAAAGCAATGTTGTCCGTCAACAGTAATAACAACGTTCCTCATTCTGTCATAGCCTGAAAGTATAAACATGAAACTAACAACGATACCTATAAATAAACTGTTTTTGTGAAAGAGAGAGAGTGAGGAATACATTTAATTTGTGTTTGTATCTTTATGGAGTTAAGTCTAAGTCCGGATAGTGGAGAGTTGTGCGATGTTTGGAAGGTAGTAGTGATGTTTGTTTGTACAGGTTTTCAATTTGCATTTCTAATTCAGTTTCTTGAATTGGGGTGTAATGTTGTTTTCTGTGAATGGAGCCTTTGTTTACCCCACCCAACCTACCCCAGTCCACTGCTTCATTTCCTTTGATTTTAGAGTGACAGGGTTTCCATAATATTGTTGTTTGGGTTACTTCGTTTAATTTGTGGTTAATTTAGGTTTTAATTTTTGGTCATGTGTGATGAAATGGTTTCCAATGTTTTATATTTCTATTAATGAGCAATATTATGTTTTTAGGTGTGGGTATAGTTATTCGTTATAATTCTAGTTCGTTTAGTATGGCTATTAATTCTGCATTTGGAGTTGATTTCACCGAATTAAGTATGAAAGTGTGAGTGTCAAAAGGTGGGTGCTGCCTATTTTGTTCCTAAGGGGTGTTTTAGAGACATGTGTATATATGTGATATTAATGAATATAGTTGATGTTTATATGTTCTAGTCAATCTAGTGTCTTTTGGTTGGTGAGGAGAGAGTTGAATTTTATGTGTTTTGCCTTTTGGTCTATAAGGCGGGAGGGTTGGATAATATTGACAACGGGTGTTTAGTTTTTTTTTTTTTTAAAGATTCTTCTGTTTTATGGAATTAAATTTGAGAGTTAATTATAATTTCTTTCCATCATTGGTATGGAGTGATTAGCTGTTTAGATCATTTACTTGTGTTTTTCTTCCTAGATAGTTTTATTATGAAATCTTTTCTATCCAATTTTGTATTCTATATAAGAAAGTTTCTTTGTAGGTTGTTTCCATAATGTGTTCTATTGACATAGACTTTTAGTATGTTTTTGTTTCGTCTCTGTAGTATGGTTAATTGACCACTTTGTTGGGATAGAGCATTAATTTGAGTATTGGTTATAGAATGGCTGCTTATTTTGAGTGCTTTCTTTAGAGGATTTGTAGTTGGTTTACTTTGGGTGGTTATTTTCTGAGTATGTGGCACTGCCATATTATTTTCTAGAATACATTAGTAATCTTTTGGTAGTTAGTAGGGTGTGCGTATCATCCACCCATTTATGTCCTTATACCATTCTAAGTATAAAACATATTTCATGTTTTACTGGTTTTGTATGTCGTTAGAGATGTGTTATGAGAATGTTATATTTTCGACAAAGACTATGATAAGAAATAGTTGGGGGTATTTATTTCACTTTCTTTAATTGTAATAGACGGATAGTTGTATTTTAAAGGGGGTGGGTGGTGGTGGTAGCGAAATCTATTTCAGTTGTTTTGTCACTTGCCACGATTTGTTTCAATTTGTCCGTCCATTTTTTTCTGGGTACGTATATTTTGTTGTAGATTTACGGTTACTTTTGCCTGATCCCGACGTGCATAATATATTGAGCGGTCATTTACATATTGGGTTAACTGGGAGTGATTATCATTATTTAGTCTATTTAAATCCCGGGTAGATGTGATTAAAATATATGTATAATGTAAATTTCTCAAATCAATTCTATTATCAATATATACATTTATTGATAGTGCAACGTGTAAACGTAAAGAAGATAAATATAATCCTTAAATTATGGAGGTAGATTAATGAAATTACCATCGACTACCCACGATTAATAACATTAATACTAGGGAAGGGGCATTTTTTGCAAAACGAAATTCTTTGTGTTCTTTATTATTCTACACATCCGAGATAAAGAATTTAAATATATATTTTTACTTTTTCAAATATTATCTTTTATTTTAATATTTCCTTGTCAACAAAAGAAATATACACGATAATGGACGGATAAATTTTCATTGTATTGCACACCTTTAATCAAGAGGACCATACTTTCATTTCATTGCATCTATTTTAGAGAATATTTACCATTGTTGACGTGTCCTTACATCAGTTATTAATTTCTTTTATTTAAAAGCTATTGCAATGTAACGAATACAATAATTCATACATTCGTCTTTTCTAGAATTCACTTTCCTTATTCTGTTTTATAATGTCAACTTTCAGTTTGCCTTTCCATTCCGATTATCAAGGCCATGTGCAAGTCAAACTTGATGTATTTTCCTTAAAACCAACAGTCGCTACATAAGGTTTTCCTTATCAAAATGGTATTAATAATTTTATTGATTTAGTTTTAATATATATCACTAATATTTTGGAAGAAAAGTAAAGAATATTGAGTTACTTACGGATTCTACGGGGATAAACTGATATGCTATACACGGGATATGGACGACCCAGATCCACCTCCCACCAAGAATTTTTATCAGATGGACTAGTATGAATACAGTCTCGTTCGCCACTTCCCGAATATTCTCCAGTAGTTTTGCCATTGACAGCAAATGTACAGGAATCACCCGATGCATACAATGATGAAATGTTGCAAGGTTTATTTACTGCCACGTTTTCTGAAATTAAAAAAAAGCGCGCATTTTCATGCACATAATTCTGCTGATAGATAGATAGATAGATAGATAGATAGATAGATAGATAGATAGATAGATAGATAGATAGATAGATAGATAGATAGACAGATAGATAGATAGATAGATAGGTGGATGGATGGATGGATGGATGGAGAGTGAGAGAGAGAGAGAGAGAGAGAGAGAGAGAGAGAGATGGAGAGATGGATGGAAGAATAGATGGATGGACGGATGGAAGAAAGGATGGATGAGGGAGGGATAGGAGGACAAACGGAATGGATGGATGGATTAATGGATGGTTGATGGATAGATAGATTAATGGATAGTAATTAGTGAGGACATTAACATGAAAATCGGATTTGAGAAATGAGGCAGAAATACCATCCAGAAATGCAAGATTAACACAACAGAAGACCTGTATTTCGACATCGGGAAAATCAAGGATGTGTTAGTGGGAAAATAATTTAAATATCAAAGTTACTGCAATATCATATAAAGAAAGAAAGATAAAATTTAGAAAAAAACAAGATCTCAGATTAGAAATCAAGCGACTGAGGATGGTAAAAGCAGAAGTGGTACCTGTTATAATGGAGATCTGGGAAAATAAAATCTTATTTGGACGACCATCGGAATTAACTCTTTGGAAATCACAATCTCGTCCTACTAATCTAACTATCCCTATCTAAAGGTTAACATCCTCCGTAAAATCTTAGGTCTTCCAGATTCTAGGAAAAATTTCGAGTCTTTGGGTTCAAGACGACAGTCATGCAAAATTACTTGAAGAACTGAGTAATAATAAAAATATTAATAACAATAATCATAATAATAACAACAACAATATTAATAATAATAAAAATAATAATAATAATAACAATACTACTACTACTACTACTACTCTTACTACTACTACTACTACTAATAATAAAACTACTATAACCACCACTACTAGTACTCTACTACTACTACTACTAATTTATTTAAATTTTACAGAATTTTGAAAAAATACCTAGATGACAAAGGGGTGACTTCCATCCAGGCAAACATTCACAATGACCGGAAGTTGCATTACAATCAGAGTTTTTACAACCGGATCCACACGTTTTGCTGCAGGCCTCTCCGTATGTACCAGAGTCACATTCTAGCAAGAGGAGAGGAATATGATATTTTAGAGTTTCAAATTTATTTTATTATTCGTTTTATGTGTATATGTCTGGTGTTTTGTGTCTTAATGATGATGATGATAATAATAATAATAATAATAATAATAATAATAATAATAATAAAAATTTCAAATGATTCCAAATGTCGACTCTGCAAATCCATGGATGAGACAACAGAGCACATACTATCTGGATGTCAGGTTCTGGCTGGAACAGAATACACCAAACGACACAATAACGTGGCAAAATACATACATAGAAATATGTGTGAGAACTATGGCATACAAATCCCAGAAAGAGCATGGATGCATCAACCAGAAGCAGTCACCCAAAACAGAAGAAGTCAAACTACTGTGGGACTTCGAGATAAGAACAAATCGGGTGATTCCTGTACGAAAACCAGACATTGTAGTTCTCAATAAGTCCAACAGAACAGTATCAATCATTGATGTCGCTGTTCCAAGTGATAGAAACATAAAAACAAAAGAAAGAGAAAAAATAGAAAAATACCAAGACCTCAGATTAGAAATCCAGAGACTGTGGAATGTAAAAGCAGAAGTGATACCTATAGTGATAGGAGCCTTGGGGAACATAACATCTGAATTGGAAGGCTACCTGAAGAAATTCCCTGGAAACCACAGACTCGCTCCACTACTCAAAGCAGCGCTCCTCGGAAATGCCTACATCATCCGTAAAACCTTGGATCTCCCATAATCAGTTTCCGAGAACTTGGATCACAACCGACAGTCAAACAGAAGTCGTGGAAAGAGGCTGGATAATAATAATAACAATAATAACAATAATGATGATGATGATGATGATGATGATGATTTTGTCTTAACATGCTAATTCTCGTACATGTGTTGTCTTATTAAAGTATAGTATATGTTATTAAAATTAAAGCATTCAGTAAACGTATTTCCCACATACATTTGAACTTTTACAAAATCGAAATATTCTAACACAAGAGTTTCAAAATAACAATTTTTTTGTTAACTAATTTTGCTCAAATTCATACAACAGTAGAACGAGTGGGAAGGATTTATAAGCTGTACACTCACCAACGTATTGAATCTAATAGTAGTCTTAAAATTAAACAATAATATTAATTAATTAAACAATTTCAAAGTGACTTTCAACTCAGAAGTGAATATGAAGAAATGTATTGTATTCTTGTTGTTTAATATTCTCATAGTAAGCTGTTCGAAAGAATGCAGTGACTGGCGTGACACTAATTGTAAGTGTAGAATTATACAGTCGCTTCCCTTGGCCATAGTATCGAAATAAATACAGGAGAAATCACGTAAGACAAAAGACAAATAATAAACGCTGGAGAGTCCCCTCCCAAATGTTTGTGACATTGGGGACAAAATAAATAACTTATGTTAGACACTGGATGTAGTTTTCCTGTACTTCTCGATTTCTCGATTCCTTGTTATTAGACAGAAAGGACTATATTGGAGACACAGTATCAGTGACGTATGATAACGGTATAAATGATGTTTTACCCATAGCCAAAGTACGCAACAAGTCACATTATGTGACAGGAGACTTAGGAGTGGCAGTCTTGACGAATTCCATGTATCAAGAAATTTTAGGTTGTCGTTTTGTACTACACCCCCCTCCACTCCCTGAGACGTGTAATCAAGTACTCCTACCCGTACACGTAGTTGGAACTAGGGCAAACAAGAAAACACAGTCAGACAAAACCTCTGATTGTAAACTCCACAATAATAACAAATACCCTGTCCAAATTATTTAAATTTTAGAACATTACAGCAGACAAATGAAACAATGACGTAAATTTGCAGCGGGCAAACACGTGACTAACGGCGCTAGTGGACATGTAGAATATATGTACAAGCAAAGTACTTTGTACAGGAAAAAGAAGAAAGAGAATGAGAGTTGCAAACATGTAGTCGTGCCCCAGATAAAATGGAAATAAATCCTTACCCTTGCACATGACACTTTAAGAAGGGGACACATAAGTATAAAGAAGATAGTGGAGACACGAAAGAAATATTTTTTTTAAAAAATTAAGGGAGGTAAATTATTAAGAAACATTGTGATGGTCACCCTCAAGAATGCAACTGTTATTTATCACCGCTGTTATTTGCTTAGTGAGAGATATGACAGTCTATAACTTAGTTTCACCGTTTGAAATGCTATACACTGGACAGATGTTGACATTGATACTGATGTAAACTGACGAAGAAGCAAAGAAAGACGTACGCTTGACGTACCAATATGTGACTTACCTTCATGACAATATTGATTCAGTATGTCACTTAAGAGAAACTTTAAGGAGCCAAAGGGAGACAAGCACTGTATTACAACCATAAGAGAAAACCCTGACAGCTGATATGGGAGTCATAGTTTTGTTGTTACTCTTGTACAAACAAAAACTACAAGGGACATGAAAGGGACACGAGACTCTTACTCCATCTAGATAATGTTTCTTCTTCTTCTTAATTAATTAATCATCCATAACTAATTAAAAGTGATGACAATTTTAACTATGTAATTAATAATTGATCTCCAAACACTCCACTCGCCTCTCAAATTTGTCGGGTATGCGGGTAAAGTAAACATTTTCTCTCTTCCACTATATTAAAGACAAAACATTTTCCACGATACCTTATTTTCGTAGAAGGAAAACAATTACTAAAGGATAAGACAACAGCATATTTAGTTCATATTTAGCGATACCATCCATCCAATTTTATACAACATAAACTACGCAATATTTCTATGAAATTCAATAAATTTAACAATACATTTATTTAAATCAACAAGCAAATATCCATATAACAATGAAAATGATGACTTGCTTTCAATACTTCCACGAAAATATGTTGGAATCATGTTAAAAACTGTACAGTCTTATATCGTCAAAAACAAAATTAAAAGTGTCAATTCAAACACAGAATTTACTTTATAAGAGAAAAGTAATGTTGTTAGAAGAGATAAGTGAAAATAGTGTGTATATACTGTGATTAAGTCACTGTCTCATTAGTCTATCACACAATTTTTTACAACAAAGCCACAAGATTATTGTTCACGTATTACTGTAAACACGACATGATTCCTTCCTCACGCTACAGAACTATGATTCACTATTGTTCTCTCGAGGCTAACTTCACGTCCCTTCGCCATATCACCTTCCTCAAACAGAAGAACAATTGTATACAATTCCAGTAACACTATACTTCAATGGAGTGCTGTGCAGTCATTACACTTACAGCAGTAGACGCTCCACGCGTCTATCACGGTCATAGTTGTTTATAATAACTAAACCAGGAGTTTCAGATAAAATGAGGAAAGTCTACTCTTCACTTATTAATGTAATCAACCAGCAAACGCTAAGTGTCCATTTTAACCCTTTTTAACTCCATTCATTCTTACACTCACGTTACAACCAACAGTTTTCTGATATAGCATATAATAGTCCGATATACAGAGAAACCATAATAAATATAAGTGTTTAGCGTTAAAACATAATAGTTCACAATCTGTAGAAATAATAGTGTACACGCATAATAAAAAGCAAGAATAACACATTAATAGCAAAAGTGAACGAAATATTTCGAAGACTGTATTTACAATCAATCAGTTAACTCACTATTAAGATGACGGCCGCCTTTCATGACTGGACTTTATGCCACACCAAAATCAAATTACTAGATAATAGAATTCTCTACAGCAGTTAAAATTGTGATCAGAGCCCATTGGCTGGTCTCAATCCCGTGAATATTATCCATTGGATAATAATAACTACTCATCACGTTGTGAGGTTTTGCACTGCATCAGCAATTTATAGTAAACACTCTACTCGATTGCTTACTCCAACTCTGACACTTAGAAAAATAACATCCTAAGAAGTGCTCAGGGTGTATGACCACGATAAAGGAGCTATAGTAACTATGAACATACACTACTGAAGAAATAAAGCAATGAATAATTTCTGGTAGTTTATAAAATACAGATAACGAATAATTACTTTCCGAATAACGTTAGCTCTAACAATTTTTTACAAAATCTTTAATCTTATTTTCTTTTCTAATATAAATTCTTCATTAATTTATAGTGAACACCGTTGATGTAAACTCATCGTTGTGAATCCGTTGGTTGCTAAATTGATAGGTGTAGGCGGGTGTTGGGGAGGTCACGACACAAACTCGATGGTCATCATCTAATTCGTCTATGTGTCGGCCACTATAACCCCTAACAGGCTAAAGGAGTGGTTTTAATTGTGCATCTTGAAAAGCGAGCCGTCAACGTGAGTTCACACGCTTACAAGAACAAAATAACGAGGTATTACTATAAGTTTAGATAAGGGTGTATTTGGTAATATCAATCTAGTTCAATCAATCGTCCATGATACTTTTATCATACGTAATGTACACTCCTACATTTCCAAACCTACCTTGAATACAAAGTGGAGGTTTAAAGCCAGGTTTACAAGGGCAGTGACATTAAAATTTGAGAGTCTTAAAATGTGTGTGCTGTTGTTGTCGGTTTGAAAACATTTAGGTTCGTGTATATCTCTGATTATTATGGGCGATGTGATGCAGATACGTTTGAGAACATCCACTCAAAAGTTTTTTCTTTACAGTTAAACAGACAAAAATAATAATCCGACAGTGAGAACATCTACTCAAAAGTTGTCTTTACAGTTAAACAGACAACAATAATAATGCGATAGTGAGAACAAAAGAACAACAACCGCCCAATACGTTACATACCAAATCGTTCAAGGCCGAAAGAAAGGGAGACGATTGGCAGGAAACACAGGTATAACCTAAGCAGTGTCCCCATTATCTCCAAAAGGTTTGGTCTCCGGGTACGCAGGCAGAAATTATTAACGATAAAACTACAATGAAATAAATTAAGTGTAATTGCTGAGAACAATGTAATATTCAGCTTGTTATATTAAGTATTGAACAATAAAAATTATGAGATGCAATGAACTGTGTATTTTTACATATCTATCTATCTATCTATCTATCTATCTATCTATCTATCTATCTATCTGTCAATCTATCTACCTATCTGTCTATCTATATTTCTATCTAATATCAAAGTATCTTACTATCTCATATCAATCAATCAATCAATCAATCAATCAATCAATCTATCTATCTATCTATCTATCTATCTATCTATCTAACTATCTGTCTATCTATATTTCTATCTAACTATCTATCTATCTTACTCTCTCTTATCAATCAATCAATGAATCAATCTATCTATCTATCTATATTTCTATCTAACTATCTACCTATCTATCTATCTTACTATCTCTTATCAATCTATCTATCTATCTATCTATCTATCTATCTATCTATCAATCTATCTGTCTATCTATCTGAATATCTATACGGATATATATGTTTATCTATCTTATCCATCCGTTTATCTGGTCGTATATCTAAACATACCTACATAAACAAAAATACATCAATTCAATATGTTTTACGAAATAACATTATTATTTATTCTATTGCCTACATAAAACACCATTATCGTTAACTATTTATTGACTGAAGTGTGATTTCTTTTGCTTGATAAAAAGCGTTAACCTGCCACGATCTAATTTTAGAAGATCCACTTACCACCCAGCGGCTAAAGGAAAATTTGAAATCATTCCTCGCGCATTTACTTTAAATAATTAGTTAGTCGGTATGCGCCTAATGAAATATAAATATGTATATATACATACATACATAAAGACAGAAGTATGACAAATTACAATGTCTCTCTGTCTGTCTGTCTCTCTCTCTCTCTCTCTCTCTCTCTCTCTCTCTCTTTTATATATATATATATATATATATATATATATATATATATATATATATATATATATATATATATTTAATAGAAATGTGTATTGTGTATAGTAGCATTGACACGTAGAAATATACACACTTATACGTTTAATAGCAAAATATATTTAGCATATTTGTATATGTGTATTCTTTATATGTATGTGCAATAACTGTATGTGAATGTACGATTGTAAATACTCATACATTATAACATATCTCCATTCTAGGAAAATATGTACGTACGTATATACCCTGCGTTTGTAAAAGTCACTTTGGCATTCCCCTTTTCTTGTACAGAAAATGATCAGAGAAGAATTTGTGTGTTGTGAAAATTTAAGTCTCGGTATTTATTTTAGTATTCATTTTGAACATACCACGTCTGGAAGACCCTACCAATTGTGATTTGCTACATGGGAAAATTCCATATCTGACAAATGAATGGGGCATTGGTAAGGGAGTACTATTTGACTGTAAACATTACGTTACACGTGCAGTGTAGTCAGTCATTGACATCTTAATTTTGATTCATTATATGTTCTTACATCTTTTAAGTACTCAGCATTGACATTGATCGCAATTCAACCTTGGCTTTCCTGAAAACGTAAACGAACTTATTTGTTACAATATTACGAGAAGATTCTACGAGTTGTATATGGCAGTATTACATCAGCAGACTTATTAATTGATTACTTCTAAATATTTGATATTACAGAGTGAACGAACATATCAGTTCTCTAAATATTATGTAATTATCAGTTTTTGACTTGGTTTGAAAAGGAGGCAATAAAAGTTTCAAAACAGCGTTATAGAGGTTTTAAAACTAAGTTTGTTGTATAGATCTGTCCAGAAAGATGGACGTTTTCAGATGTGCACAAATTAACAAATATAACATTAATGGAAGGAGTTCGTCTGAACGTTTCTGACTGAATGCAGGTCACACAACATAGTTGATTTAAATTATTTTCGATTCTTTCTCACTACTTTATCCTAATAAAATTTCCTTATTAATAATAGAATTATAACCTAAATACTTGCAAACAAAACCAAAGTAAAACTGCGTCTTAGTACTCTTCTAAAATGGAAAGAAACTAATAAGACGTCATAAACTTATCTGACTGACGTCGGCAGAGCTATGCACGCAATTCTGTTGGGACACGTAGTCAAGAAGATGGTGGGCTGCTCACGTCTCTGATTTAAATGTATTATATCAGCTGTTCAAGTCACATTAAAATATTAATTTTATCGAGCAATTATGTTCGCTGCTCACTGATTACTTTCTGTGAAGGCAATAGATCGATGTCTCTTTCATAAAAGATCAGTGACGTGAGCAAAAGAAGTCATGAAAACGATTTCTAATTCCTGTTTACAAAAATAAATATTATGACTGCCGTTTAGCACAGACATTTTCTAACGATAGGCAGTTTTACGAATACCATTTATATCTCACGTATTTTGATATCCTGGAATATCTCATTGCTCAGATATACAATTTTATTTCGTGAATATATATTATCTAATGAAGGGTGGGTACCAGTAATTAATATGTTTACACAGGACTTAACATTCAATACAGTTTGGCTATAACATAGTTTATGTTTCATCCAATAGCTATAAATCTTTACTCTTAAACGTAACTACTCAACTTTTACAAAAGTAAGTAAAACAAACGAAATAACTTAACTCTAGCTTAGTATAAATGCACTACTTAAATAAAATATATAGATACACTGAATTATGTATGTTACCTCTCAGTCAATTATGAAACCTGACGCTTCCATGCTGCCACGTAATAGTAAACAGTGCGTAGGAATTTCATTAGATGTGGTGAGAAAAAAGTCCGAACATTTTATTCATGCCTCTATTACTCGATGACCAGATGAAATATATGTAAATTACGTTTGATTGCTAATATAGTGTTAGCCTAACTTAAATAACGATGTTCAATTACTATATTTATTAGTATTGTCAACTTTATGTCTTAAAACTATTTGACACCGCTGTGTGGATGTGTGAGAATGCACACCCAGAACGTCACTAATCGTTTGTAATCATCTCTTTCTCATGACTAAAGTTAGAAGAAATATCTCTCTGAGCTATGTGATTCTTTTCTTTCGTTGCTATGATAGCAGAATCATAAATAGTCTCTTCAACTGCTTTGAAATGAAACAACTATGTCACAAGTTAAATATTTGTCAGTGAAATTGCAACACACATTATTATGAAATATACACGGTTTTTGTTTCCAATTAATTAATTAAACATTATATATAAGATACAATAAATTATCCAATTTAATTATTTGGGGATTAATCACCACCACTCTCTTTTGTATTTCTATTAATGAAATTGTCATCCATCATTTGACTGTCATCATCGTTCACTTACTACAACTCCTGCACTTAAAAAAAAAAAGAGTTTTGGTCAAAAGATGGCGATAACACGAGGGTCTCAGTAGCATACCATAATTAAATTACAGAAGAATACACTTTTAGTATGTCATTACAAAACTAAATAGAGACAAATTGGTATCGACAGCTATATATACATGAAGTCAACTACTTTTAAAATCAAAATTAAAGATTCTACCTATATTGATGTACTATAGTTCGGGCAGTCACTATTGACTATGGGAATTAGTACACACTTGAGTTTAGAGACTGGTTGAAGTCCATCGACATGCATGATGTGTAAGGTAAATGTTTATATATTTTAGATGTGTAACACAGCCAGAACGTGCATGTTTCGTGTGTACTCAGAACATGGCGGTTAAACTCATACTCAGAACCCGTCTATCATGCTACGGCTTAGCGAATTAGTAGACCAATGAAAATTTATTCACTGAACTCTTTTTGAACAACATATTTCAAGGTCCATTTTGGCTCTTGTGTTGTTGTACTGTCATTTCCGGGTCACTCTAAAACATGTCTAGCAATAGCACGGATTTAATAGCTGTGTTTCGTGAATTTGTCTTCTACTGACTTTAATTGTATTTCAAATGTATGATGTTCTCGAAATACAATGCGGCCGGGTTTGTTTGAGAACTGGCTTGTGGCATCAACGCGTTCATAGTGAAATTGCTTTTTGATACTTCAACGTCGGTTCTTCCTTTCATTGCGAAGCACTATTCTGCAGGCGTTGGTTTGTTCAACCACTAATAATGAACGTGCGCTTGGTTTAGACCGTCGTGTGAAACAAGTTAGTTTTACCCTACTGATGGCAAGTCATTGTAACTGTAATCCTGCTGAGTATGAGACAAACCACTGGTTCAGACGTTTGTTTTATGTGCTTGGCTAATAAACCGCACGTGGGAGGTAACCATCCGAGATTTTACGATTGAAAATCTCTGTCATAATTCCACTAACATGCGTAATGATAACACAAAACTGGTCTTGTCAGGGAATATCGATAAATATCATGTTAATTTCTTTCTAGATCCAGTCGAAGCAGGAAAAGATACAATCAAGACTGGTGAAATTAACTACTGGTGGATTCGTCATTAACATGGTTCTGATGTTTGGCCTGATGTATATGCATCAATCCCCACCACAAGACTCTGTGTTTATTGTTTTCTTGACAGACGATGTTCTGATGTTATGCCTGATTTGTGTACATCACTCCCCACCACGTCTCTGACTTCATCGTTTTCTTTATAGATGATGTTCTTTATCGCAACTTTGCTTATCTGTCTTTAACAAAAACGTTTGTGTAGGTGTTAAGAACGTGTTTGATTACAATTGTACAGTTTAATTCTTACTGTTGTTTTTTGCTTCACGTTAAAATAAATATACGTGATCCTGGTCTGTGTTATGACACGTATAAGTAATCTCGCAACTCTCTCTCTCTCTCTCTCTCTCTCTCTCTCTCTCTCTCTCTCTCTCTCTCTCTCTCACACACACACACACACACACACACACACACACAGGTTTTCAACTGTTTCTTGACCTGTATGAAAATAGTTCGTGTTAGTTCATCCTATGTACACTTCGTTACACTACAGTAAAAACGAAAATATAAAATGCTATTTAAAATAAGTTCATTCTTGTCGACGCAATGAAACATGTACATAGAGACACTCCACTTCTAAAGTAAGTATATTTCATTTGAATTAGTACTTCGTTTATTTAGGATCCCTAGGGCACTGCACTTCAGTGTCTGATGACGAACTCCACAATCCTTGAAAGTATTATCATACATGATTTGTTTAATGAATTTGTTATTATACACGTATGTCTTTGCATTGGTTATTATTATAAACAGGTATATTTGAATGTGACACCAATGCCACTTAATTAATGAAAATTATTGCTATTATTATTAATTAATCTTTCATAACTGCTATTATTAATTAATCTTTCATAACTGCTATTATTAATTAATCTTTCATAATTGCTATTATTAATTAATCTTTCATAATTGCTATTATTAATTAATCTTTCATAACTAATTACATGTGAAGAGAATCTTAATTTATTTTATTAATGATCCTCCATCAGACACCACTCTGCCAGGGTTGTTGTCAGCATTAGAGATAAAATAATGAATTTATTAATTAATAATTTTGAATAAGATACTGTGACAGGGTCATTAAATAAACCCTGACACGTGACAACTTGTTTAAATGAAGCATGTTTTATGTAGTCGTTGCAATAAACACTTGGGTAGATTTGCAATAATGTACTATACCAAATGTTCTATAATGTAATGTAATGTACTATATTATCTAAGGATATAATACATTTACGATTGCCGAGTACAGACGGCTAGATATAAAAATACATGCATCAGCAAATGTTACAATGATAATACTGGTCGCTATCACTTGGCAGATATATGGGCGCTGTAAACGTTTTCTCTCTTCCAAAAATATTAAACATTTACGGTCCCACAATGATTCTGTGATTTTTCATTTAATGATTTTTTTATTTAAATTTATTGAACCTCCATACCCATATTGACAATCATATGTTGGAGAGAAAGTTGATGGTTGGGGGATCGCTAAATATAGATTAAAGACATATTTATCTTCTCCTTTGGTATGATGTTTTCCACCTACGGAAATATTGTGACAGTGAATGATTGTCTTTAATATTGTAGAAGAGATAAATCTTTTACAGCAGTCGCTTATCCACTAAGTGAGAGAAAAGAATGGTGTCTTCTTGTCATGGAAAAGGGGGAATAATCCTTTTCAATATTTTTAAATAAGGTATTTTTATTTCCCCTTGTCACAAGATGTATTGTTATTGTCTCTGGGTGAATGTTTGTCCTTACATGCAGTCAAATGTGTATGAGAGTGAGTATTCCTATATTTTGTATATGTACATGCTAAGTATAGGTAGATAAGTGAAATAGTTCCTAGTTTTTCTAATATTAGTTAAAGGTAGTTAGGGACTATGTTTTGTTTTTTAGGAGTTTGTGCCCATATAAGTAATACGTCCGTTTAACAATAGGAATTCTGAAGCCGAAAAGTCAAATTGCACGCTCGTGTCATGCGGGCTTTCTAGAAACTCATGGAAGCAACAGAAACTCACCAGTTACATAAAAGAACTGGACGATATTTTCTAGTCAGACTGAGTAAGGAAGGAAAATTTCGACCATATACTCAACTGTTTTTCACTATTACTTTATCTCGCGCTTTTCAATGTGGAACATTCCATTGTTCATCAACAAGGAAGAGCATTTAGAGTCATCACCCTTTGCGAGCGGTTCACTCTTCAGTGCCCGGCTCATCACGTGGTTTTTACTTGCGTTTGCGAACGTGGTCGTCACTCATCAGTGTCGCCGCATCATGTATGTTTCACTTCACTATTGGGTGTTTTGAACTTTCGTGACATTGTGTTACTGATATTCATCGTTTGTCCAGTGCGGAGTTCATCGATATTCATCGACATTCATCGCTGTTTTTCTTCAGATTAGTGTAAGTAGAATATTTAATTAGGGGGGGGGGGGGCATTACTCAATAAGTAGATAGGAATAATTAGGTTATTTATAGTTCTTAATCTTGATATTTATTTATAACATTTAGTATAGTTTATTTATAACATTACAGTATTGACATTTTGAGCTTTCACCCAGAACATTGAAAATTAATTTAAATTTTTTGTTAACATAACTGTATCATGACATGTTTATGGTCGTTATCGATATTGTAATTAATTCTCATTTATTATCACTTTATTTACCGAGACTGTCTTGGTTTGCGAAGGTGGGAAATAGTGCGGTTGATTGCTTGTTCATCTCTCATTTCTCATTCACACCTGCATGCTCACATTCACACACCGCTGGCTTTCATACTTTACCCCACACGCAAACCACACCACCAAAACGTCGTGTTTGTCTGCATGAGAGACTGTAATTTACACCTTGCAAGATTGGTGTGTTCTCCAGCTTGACCGCTGCTCCCTTTCACCAAGCTGATGACAAATGATGAAAAAATAATCTCTACTAAAATCAAAACCAGAGGAAAATAACTAGAAACAGTGAGCCAATTCAAGTATCTAGGCTCTGTCATCAGTGACAAGGGATCAAAAACAGAAGTCTTGTGTAGAGCAGCTCAGACAGCGGCAGCCATGTCAAAGCTAAGACCCATTTGTAGAGACAAATATATCCATCCCAAAACAAAATATAAGGCTCCTGAAAACTCTAGTCCTCTCAATCGTTTTGTATGCATATGAAACATGGGCCTTGACGGCAGAAACACAGCGCAGTATACAAGCACTTGAAATTATATAGTACTGAACCATCTTTGGCATCTCTTACAAAGATCACATCACAAACGTAATACAATCAGACGTGAAGCTGGCGAATATGAAGACCTCCTCACCACTGTCAAAAAAAGAAAGAAAAAATGTTATGGCCATTTTGCTCGAGCCAACAACCTCTCCACAACAATCCTGCAGGGTACCGTTATAGATGGCAGAAAACGATTCAGACAGGGAAAGATATGGGCCGAAAACATCGCAGAATGGTCTTTGAAAAATATTTTGCATAGACACAGAGTTTGGCACATTACCGATACAGGTGGAGGGAGCTAGTCATCCGATCAGAAGCTCAACGACCCAACGACCACACTAGTCAAGGAACAGATGAGATGATGATATGTCAACCGCCTTTCTTGTTAGTAAAAGGATAGAGGAAATTTGAACTCTGTCGTTGGATATTTTTTTATATAGCGTGGGGATTCCTGTGTATTCCATTTCTAGTGACAAGCTATAAAAAGCACATTATGGTGTAATTATAAATTTTAAAATAAAAGGATAATTGGGCAAAACATATAGATCATGTGGTGCAGTTATCATTTTATCCGAAACATTCCAATTCTTTGGCAAGATTGACACATTCTTTTTTTCTCTCCTTGACTTTTTATATTTGTACTTTAAATGTTATACTCACTATACATGTTAACATCACAATGAAAGAAATACACTGAAGTGCTTGCTAACCATTTTTAATTAACTCAAAATATACAAGAAATTAATTTTGAATAAATCGAACAATGTTAATGCAGTAAAAATCTGAATACATTAGAAACAAATCACTTCACAATGGTCATCTGGTCGAACGTGTCCAGGCAATCATGCACAAATACCCGTCACCTTGTCACACCCACGATCACAGCAGTCGGCACTGCATTTCTGGTGACAGTCCCGTCCAAAGGTCCCTTTGGAGCACTCTATTGTAACAATAACATAGTAAAGACAAATCAATGGAGTGTGAACACTTTTACTTCTGTAAGTTACTTTACTACACAATGTATCGTGTTTTGTAGAGTGGTGTCATGCTTTGCATCATGGAAATAAACTAAATAAACATGCACTTGGACAAAATACAATTCGAATCACAAATGAAAGGGAGTGAATGATGAAAATACTTTACTAGTGTCGAAAGTATCAAGGTAATGTTTCGCAAGGTTTCTTGAGGAAAGAGTCTATTATGAGGCATGAAAAATGAAATTATCAATAATTTAAAGGAAAAGACACGAAGAGCTAAGAAAAGTATAACAATCAACAGTTGGAAGTAAAGAAATGAGGAGGCGTAACAAACGAAATACCATTTTAAGGAAAATTTGAAGAGGAATATTTTTTTTAATTGAAAGACAACGCAAATCGAGTACAATTCTTTAAATATACTGTGAGTAAGTGATGTTATATATCGTGTATTTCTAGTTATATGGGCATAATTATATTGCCCAGTGAACGTAATGTGACCGTAGTAGTAAATAGAAATTAGGAAGTTACTGTCTGTCGTACACGTAAATTAGATTTTTAACATCATCGAGAGTTTTCTTTTTAAAGTAGCATCATTTCTTCTTATGTCACCATGTTAAGTATCCATATAGTTGTGACGGCAAAGCAGCTGTGTACCTTACTTCACTCAGTGAAGTTATCTGGAAAAAACATCGTCAAACGCGATTGGCGAAATTAATGTAATGACGTAATGAGCCACTTCAGAGCATTGGCAAAACAACTGTACATTTTGCCTGTGGACAGCCAGTGGCCTTGAACCAGACCTATTTCATGGCCGGACTGATTTCATCCGGGCAGATCACTAACGACACTCCATTGAGGGTGGAATGTGACTTCATCTTGTCACTGATTTAGCGGTAATTTGAAAACCAGGGGTCAATCTTTTGGGATCATGCAGAGAGCTGATCATTCCACAATAGATGTAAGGGGGAGGGCCAAGCATAAGCAACTTCCCGCAAAAGACAAAACAACAGCAACGACTTTTAAACGGCAACTCTACTTCAGTTGTTTTGCCATTTTCATGATGGGCCGAATATATCATCCTTTTCATTGGACACACCCAACTTGATTTTTATGGGGTAGAAAAATAAAACAGTGAATAATCAATGATTTAAACTGTCATTAGATACCTCAGTTCACATACATTAAACTATGAGTAAGTAGGGCTAGGAAGGAATTTAGTATTTGAACTATTATCTATTTTATTCAATTGTGTTTGTAGGTTAAATAGCTCAAGAACTCAAATTTGTATGACAATTTTACAAATAATTTTGAGTTTTGGCTGTAGCTGTTTTATAGCATAATCCTAATTTGGTGATTTTTACTTACTTCTTTTGTCTACTTTATTATTATTATTATTATTTTCATCATTAGAAAACAATTACTCCTATCCCAAGAAAGCCTGTTTATGACCGAATGGCCTCTGGAACAAACCATTACAGTCACCGATGAAAGAGAACCTGCAGGTAATAAAATAATTAATATTCATCAATAACGGTGATTTATCTTCTATTGTTTTGAAAGGGTGAGAAGGTGTCTGCATAATGCTATCCTGATGTATTGTTGACCTTCTCCACTACACATACAATCTCGTATATAAACACGTCAGCATACGTAACCCTTGCATGCATAATAAAAGTCAGACAAACATCCATGGTGTATGAGTGTTGGACACTATGACGAACAACAAACAAGTCCTACATAGTGCTGACAAGCCACTAACGGATTGAATAAGTTTGTGACAGCGGAGACGTGACGTAAACGTAAGCGGTACGCTACATCGACGTTACCCACTGTTCACTGTCTTTTTTCACAACCCCCCCCCATCCCATCATGTTTAGTTGTTACACTTATAAACTATGCAATAAATTACACTATAATAATTACTGAACATACATTCTAAACAAATTGTGGTTTGAAGCCAGGTTTTCAAGGACAGTCACCAGTGACTTTGTCGCAAAAAGCTCCTTCAGTACAGTTCTTGCATGTATTTTCACATTGACTGCCCCAGAATTGTGCTGCGCAAACTTTAAGAAAAAGAAACGGTAAGTGCATACACTTAATCAAACTGTAATTGTACACACTTAATCAAACTGTAATTGTACACACTTAATCAAACTGTAATTGTACACACTTAATCAAACTGTAATTGTATACACTTAATCAAACTGTAATTGTACACACTTAATCAAACTGTAATTGTACACACTTAATCAAACTGTAATTGTACACACTTAATCAAACTGTAATTGTACACACTTAATCAAACTGTAATTGTACACACTTAATCAAACTGTAATTGTATACACTTAATCAAACTGTAATTGTACACACTTAATCAAACTGTAATTGTACACACTTAATCAAACTGTAATTGTACACACTTAATCAAACTGTAATTGTACACACTTAATCAAACTGTAATTGTACACACTTAATCAAACAAAACTTCAGAAAAAATTTTTAAAGTATGAAATATATCACCTGCATATTAAACAGAATACCACTAAAACAGAACAGTTGCCGCTTTATTTAAAGTATGTGCTTGTAAAATAATATATGATGCAACCCTTTAGTATCGAAAATGCATTCATGAAACTTACCCCACACTTGAATTTCGCAGAAATTAATGACAGAAACCTTTTCGTAAACGGTATTCTGACTAGTGGAAACATGAACTATACGACCATTGATGACACCCGAGGTGCAGCTGATATTAATTCCGCTTGAAGAAGAGTCAGGAATGGATTTAAAAGTGTAGCAGTTTTTTCCATCCACGGTTATGACACAATCGGTCAATCGGTGCTCGTCTGCATATAACAACACAAATTTGGTAATGCAAACTATCAAATTATATAGAGCGGATTAAAAAGGTTTGTCTGCCTATAACAACACAAATGTGGGAATGCAAACTAACAAATTATATAGAGCGGATTAAAGAAGTTGAGAGAGGTGGGGCGGGATCACATACAGAGAAGGAATGACAAAACGAAGAGAGAAAGGCAGCAAGCGAATAGAAGCGGAGCGTTCCGACAGAGGTGGATGAGGATATATACTAAGCAAGAACGACGTATGGCAACATTAAGATGCATGTGTCATCAAGTTGGTGGTGTCATGAACGTATTTGATGTCATTAATTTGTGTCATTATGTCGTTTATGTCAGTAAGTTCTTTCAGTCATTGTGTAGTGTGAGTGTTTAATTTGTTTGTATTATTAAGTTAATTGTCTCGTATTTAATATGTCTTTATGACATTCTTCGTCATTATATTTGCATTCTAATATTAATATTAGTGACTGTATTTGTTGTGTGCATTTAATGGAACATCTGTCGTAATTTATTTCTACCTTTTCACATGATTCTATAAGTCAGAGGCAGACCTGGAAATATATCTGATAGTTTACGTAATAATATTGTATACGTCCGAGGCAGACATGGAAATATATCTGATAGTTTACGTTACTAATATTGTATTGGTCTCTTTGGTAACGTGTGATACTACAGGTTCTCCACTGTTAGAATAAATACACAGAAGTGTTTACGAATCAAAGGATGAATGTATTTGTTATTTTACTGTGACTGGCAAGGAGTCATTTCTATTCAAAAATAGAATCCGCATATTGGCAGCTACATGCAGAAAATCTTGTGAATATTAAAAAATGTTGACTGTTTTAGACACACATGATTTGAATCACTTTGGTTTAGCTCTAATATGTATTTTTTTAAAAAATGAGATAAGACTATTTAAAGCTACCGACCATATCTAAATAAATTTAGACATTCAATTCAAACGGAAATAATGCAAGCCCTGTGGATTTCAGGTAGAATAAAATATAGGTGAATGGAAATATTTAAAGGAAACTGTCGAAACATGTGGATATGACCCTGACCTTGGATGCATAACCCCTACAGAGTTAACAATGAAAATCAAAGTGACTTTACTATAGATCCATATGTAATATTAGTAATAAGTCAAGCCCACACATATACTTCCGCCTATAAATGGGTGTGTGACATACAACGTGACTCAGGGTCAGTGTATTACGTAGAATGTAAAAAGGTAAACTTAGAAATTAATTACAAGTTTAGCAAGAGAGTATGTGTAAAGTCACACTTACAAAGAGAAACGAGTGAATTAGTTTAGAGTTAGATTTCGAAAATCATCAGAGACACAGTTTTTCCAATCATTTGTTTTTGCAAATGAAAAGTAGAGATGTTTGCTAACGTTATTGTGAGTAATTTATGATATACAAGAATATGAATATTTGAGCATTATTTACTCACATTATGCTTCAGCATAGTGAATGTGTAACCCAAGGAATTCTCATCTGGGCATGTTCACAATTAAATAATTGATGCAATATATTTAATACTACATCCATTGCAGGGTTTTCAGTTCAGTTCCAGCTTTAGTTTGGTTCCAGTTCCAGTTTTGGTTCTATTACCTTTTGGATTAGGACTGAATTGAACCAGTCTCGAGTGCTAGAAGTGTTTTCTGTTTTCTGTTGTATAATGAAAGATTGTTTTTGTTTGACAGGGAATCTGGAGTGTTAGAAGTGTGGAATGTTTTCTGTTGTATAATGAAAGATTGTTTTTGTTTGACATGGAATCTGAAGTGTTAGAAGTGTTTTCTGTTTTATGTTGTATAATGAAAGATTGATTTTGTTTGACAGGGAATCTGGAGTGTTAGAAGTGTTGAATTTTGATTTTTTGCGGTAAACTAAAAATAAATTGTCGTATACCTTTGTCGGTTAAGTTAGGAAGTCTTGGCGTATTTTTCATTGTTTAAATCTCTTTTGTGAAACAAACACTGATAAACGATAATGAGCAGTAAATAGTGGACTGTGGGAAGTACCAAGCCTGACCTATAAGCAGATCAGTCAAGAGGTTTATCAATATATTTGCCTGTAATACGATGGCTTAAAACTATATGTCATTTCAGTTCTAACCCATGATATTTACCTATAACACGGAGGCTTAACACTGGGATATATGTCAGGGCAGAGCTAACCTTTGGTATTTGCCTGTAGTATGAAGGCTAACACTGGGATATATGTCAGGTCAGTGCTAACCCATGGTATTTGCCTGTAGTATGAAGGCTAACACTGGGATACATGTCAGGTCAGTGCTAACCCATGGTATTTGCCTGTAGTATGAAGGCTAACACTGGGATACATGTCAGGTCAGTGCTAACCCATGGTATTTGCCTGTAGTATGAAGGCTAACACTGGGATATATGTCAGGTCAGTGCTAACCCATGGTATTTGCCTGTAATACGAAGGCTAACACTGGGATATATGTCAGGTCAGTGCTAACCCATGGTATTTGCCTGTAATACGAAGGCTAACACTGGGAAGAGTAGGTGTACGTGAAGACAGTTTTCCGATTCAAGTCCTCATTGAGACGTGCATTATATTATAGATACAAATAATATATAATATAATTATAATATATAATCTACAGAAATTAAGTGGCACTTCTCCATTATCTAAATACATCTCTCTCTCTCTCTCTCTCTCTCTCTCTCTCTCTCTCTCTCTCTCTCTCTCTCTCTCTCTCTCTCTCTCTCTCTCTCTCTCTCTCTCTCTCTCTCTCTCTCT
Organism: Sinotaia quadrata; assembly: GCA_028829895.1. Classification (NCBI taxonomy): domain Eukaryota; kingdom Metazoa; phylum Mollusca; class Gastropoda; order Architaenioglossa; family Viviparidae; genus Sinotaia; species Sinotaia quadrata. The sequence goes on from CM054178.1 coordinate 7,927,575, forward strand.
CTCTCTCTCTCTCTCTCATTTGTATGTCGGTCTCTGTCTGCATCGGGGGATGTCTGTGTGTGTTGTCTATCTAACATCACAAGACTATACTGACAGTCACACTCACACATTTAACTATGTGAAAACAAGTGAGTAACAAACAGAAATGTGAAGAATACAGAATATGAAGTTCTGATATTTCAATGCGTCATTAGGATAACTTTAAAATCAGTCAACTTTACTTAATTAATGGAGAATGTACACAACAATAAAAGAAAAAGAAATCAGAAAAAGAAGAATGAAAGAACTAAAGAAAGAATGCAAAAATAAAGGAAGGAGGGAGGAATGATAATATATGTAAAGACACTAGTAAATGCATGTAAAATCAAGTAACGAAAACAAAAAAAAATAATTTAAAAAGTTAAACGGAATGAAAAATGTGTTACTTACTGTACTCACGAGGCCACACTGTGATGTTGTACACGGGGTAGGGACGACCCAGGTCAACCTCCCACCATGGACCTTTCATTCTAGCAGACTCAAAACAGCCAAGTCCACTTGACAATGTGTCACCGTCAACACCTTTGTCACACGAATTGTCACTTGATGACTTTGATTTTACTTTGCATGTCTTTCGTAATGCCACATTTTCTGGAATTAAAAAGATAAAAGTACGTAGGAAAATAGTTTACTGGACAAATAAAGTGTGAAGTGATTACAATCTTGGTCCTAGAGGATTTTTATTGAAAAGCATAACAATGACTTATTGTATTGCTTGTGTAATTTTGGATATATATACTTATAGTATTGTTCTTCTTGAAAGAACTGGTGCAGTGAACGAAAGGCAGTCAGGTTTGTTTCGAGAGAACATGCGACGAATTTGTTATCAACATGAGGAGATAAACACAGAAAATTGATCTGAAGTACCACTAGTGATAGTGTTGCAAAGGTGCATAAAAGTCTAATTCAGGGTTTTTAAAAACTATTATCAGTTGTCTGTAATAATTCCATTTCTATTCTCTGATGAGAACAATCCTGAGATTTGTATTGACAGTTTGACACCAATGTTGAATTGTAGTTTAGGATATAAGACTCGAAAATATAAATTTATTTGAATGTGGTTTCATGGAAATATTGATGTCAATTAATCTTTTTGATTATATTTGCCATGTGTATATTTGATTGTTGATTAAAACAAAATATTGTTAAATCTATTGACCTTCTTATGCACATTGACAACTTATGCTGGAGAAGAAAATGGGGGGATCACTAAATTAAAGACGGATTTCTTTTCTCATTTAGTAAGAAGTTTTCCACCTATGCAATATTGTGTGACAATAAATGTTGTCTTAATGTTGTGGGAGAGAGAACACGCTTACAACAGCCATATATCCGCCAAGTGAGAAAGATGAGAAGTATCTTCTGGAAAATTATTAATAGCATAAATTGAGATCCTCATCACTTGTAATTAGTTATGAATTATAATAACAATAATAATAATCATTAACTAAGTGGCGTTGGCTTCACACCAAATTCCAAATTCCCAATATCAATATGCACTTGTTGAGTGTTGTCTGGTCAAGAATCACGTGACTTGTTATTATATGGAAGTCCCACAGTATAACATCCACTGTTATTCCAACTTTTAACACTCCCTGCAATCTATGTTCAACAAGCAGGCTATATTAGACCTCCCTTCATTTAATGCACGAACTTGAAGTCGGCTCACTTTTAACACTCGTTTCTATGTTCAACAAGCATGCAATATTAAACATCACTTCATTTACATGCACGAACTTGAAGTCGACTCACTTTTAACACTCGTTTCAACAAGCATGCTATATTAAACATCACTTCATTTACGTGCACGATCTTGAAGTCGACTCACTTGTTGCCCACTTCTTCCGAGATATTATTATTATTCTTTTTCTACGCGACACCAGTTGGTTGTCGGTTGTGAACCAATGTCTCTGAACCATTATACTTTGAGTTCTAAGGTTTTATGAAGGAGGACATTTCCAATGAACGCTATTAGTAATAGGGATGTCAGTTGATTCCAGGTAGTATATTTAGATAGACATCTTTTACCACAACGACACTTGGTGGTTAAGATTATTATTATAATTAATTTTTAATAACTAATTACAATAGATGAGAATCTTAATTTAAGTTATTAATAATTTTCTAGTGTACATCACTTGTCTCTCGCATTTGGCAGATATGCGGGCAACATGAAAGTCCTCTCTCTATCCTTAACATTTAAATACAAACATTTCTTGTCACACGGCATTCCTTAGGTAGAAAACGTCTAGAGTAAAGCAGACGACAATTCCGTCTTGAGTCTGTATTTAGCGAGCATCATCCACCCACCTTTTCTGCAACATTATTATTATGCATAACAAAGTCAATATATTTTAAAAAATCAATAATCAAATATACGTAGGGTA